>JBBBDQ010001442.1:1745000-1852500 GCA_037127315.1 Ascarosepion bandense
TATATATATAAGTGGTTTCGAATACATTACATTAAACATAATAATAAAAAATAATCGAAAGGGAAGTATATATATATATATCGTTATCGTTGCATAGCAAGGTTTCATCTCAATACAAGATAATATCATCTTCGATGGTGGATGTCTTTATGTTAACGTCCCTGTAACCTCTCTGAAGATGGCTCATGTGAGCCGAAAGCTTTAAACCAGTATAATAAAAGAATATTCAAATGTTGGAGAATTTTTGTCTTAATTTCACCTGAAATTAAAACCAAAATACGATGTTTAGAACGGTTCATGATGAAACATAATAGACATTCATTGTCTCTTATATTTAACAGTTTATGTTTAGAAAATTATATCCTGCCTCAATACACTATATATATATATATATATATATATATATATATATATATATATATATATTTATACAACGGTTATTATAATAGTGGGATGTATGTACCTGTTCTTCATTACTCGACGACATAATTATTTAAAAAAATAAAATAATAAAGCATTGTTAAAAAGCAAACACGCGAGAAGAGCTTTCATAATTGGTAATGAATTTTAATAACTAGTAGTAAAGAGAATTGCCTCGCTATTGCCTCTCTCTTTCCAGAGGCGTGACAGGAGGGATATACATATATAATGTTTGAAATTTCTATTTCTTTGCCGCTTCTGTTGACTCCCTCTGTGCATTTTCTCACTTTTTCCTCTTTGTTAAGCCCAGACGTCGGGTGACCGATATTCCGTATCTATCAATATTTTACTTCTTGCTTAAATTTGAGGTCCCTTTCTCTCTGGGCCGTTTTCATTGGCTCTTTCCTCTCGTTTCTTTCTTTCTCTCTTGTTTTCCTCTTTTCTTTCTATTTTCTCTGTGTCCTTCTCTTTCCTCTTTCTTTCCTCTTTTTTATTTCTTTTTTGGCTTTCTCATCTTTTTACCCTCTTTTTCTCCTTCTTTTTAAAATCCCCTTAGCCCGGACGAAAAGATTTCTAACAATAAAAAAGAAAGTGATTATTTTTCTTATTTTCTTTGAAAAATAACGTTTATTACCATCATTATGATGAGACATTGTTCTTTCAATGTCGAGACAACATGCATAGTTTTGTAGAAAATTGTAGTTTGTACAGGTTTTAAAGTAATAATTAATAATAAATATTCATTGGTCTCTTTTTATATTAAGCACTGTTTTAAATTAATGTTTTGAACGTTGCAAATATTTTCTTCGTTTCTTATTCATTTGTATATATATATATATGTGTGTGTGTGTGTGTGTGTGTGTGTGTATGTGTGTGTGTGTGTGTGTGTAAGTGTGTGTGTATGTGTGTGTGTATATAAATATAAATATGAAATTAATAGAGTTCTCTCGGTGACTGGCGTCTGTATACACTGCTTACATACAAGACGTTAAAATTTCCCTTCTCTGACCCCATGGTTTAGGGGTCATGGCCGATGGCTTAGGGAGTAGAGACTCCGACTGATACCAAATCGGTCGAGTTTTCGATCCCGGCCAGAAGCAAGTGGATATGTCTAGCCACACTGATGAGCTGTGATACAGCGAAACAGGCTTGTATGTGGATGACATATATATATATATATATATATATATATATATATATATATATATTCATATAATTTCATGGGTAATACGTATATCGTCGCTGACATTTGCGGCTCGTCAGACCCAAATGATACAACAGTTAATCTTCAAAATATTCCCGAAAATCATTACACACAGGCGCTAACGTGTCCCTAATGAGAGTAGACATTTGTAACGGTAATCTACAAAAAGATCAGCGGTGAAATACGTATTACCCATGAAATTGTAGAATATCTAATTTTTTTCTAAATTATAATGAACTGAACATTGAGTTCTTTTGAGTTCGTCTCTATCGGAATTTACCTGACTAATACTTGGTATATATATATCTTTTCTAAATTATATATATATATATATATAATTTAGAAAAGCTTTTTAATTTATTACAATTCCAAAGGGTAATACATATTTCACCGCATAATGATGTTATAATTGCGGCTCGTCAGACCCAAATGGTACAACAGTTGATCCTCAAAATACCCCCACATTTTTTTTACACAGACGCTCACATGTCTATATTTAGAATAGAAATTTGTAACGGTTATTTACGAAAAATTTCTCGCTCAATTAAAAGAACCCCAAAGAATAGAAAAAGGCAAGGATAAAGAAAAAGTAGTCGATTGATTAATGGAAAGAAAAAAAAGACAAAAAGAAGAAAAGAGAAAAGGAACAGACAAAAAAAAAAACAACCCAAAAATACAATAAAAAGAAAATAAACAGTATCTAGAGAAATACACTGTTAACTTCATGTATCGAAATAGAATCTCTATCGGGATTTACCTGAATAGTATACCAAATGTGCTACATTATATATATATATATATATATATATATATATATATATACAGGATTAATTCAAAGATGTTGAATAGGCCATTTCGATATGAAGATCCCCGTGGGGATCTTCATATCGAAATGGCCATTCAACATCTTTGAATTAATCCTTTTTTAATATATATTTGCTCTGTAATATTTTATTACATGGAGCTCTCTTCCTGTATCTTTTTTTAATATTAAAATAAATTTTTAATATTAATTAGGATCGGGTTTTTTGGAATTTACCTTCCTGCTTTTTTCCCTTGGATTGAAGTATCTGAATTAAAATATATATATAGTCATCCGCAGACAGATCTGTTTCACTGTATCACAGCTCATCAGTACGGTTAGACTCCGATTGCTTTTAACCCAGTATTTGAAACCGACCGAATTGGCGTCAGTCGGCGATTCTACCTCTGGGCTATGGGTGCTCGGTAGAAGAAGGCAGAATTTTTAGCGTGTATATCATCATTATACAGGCCCACTAGCCAGAGTGCTCTAATTCATTGCTGAATGAGCGATGCGTAGATGCCAGAGTAGCTACTGTGTTTCAAAGTCTACCATTCTTCCAGAGTGCTCAATCAGGGTGTGAGAGCGTAAATAGTCATCCTCAGACAAATCTGTTCCGCTGCATCACAGCTCGTCAGTACGGTTAGACTCCGATTGGTTTTAACCCAGTATCTGAAACCCGATATATATATATATATCTATATATATATATATATATATATATATATAATTTGTCAAATATATTATTTATTATTTATATTATATATGTGCGGTACTTATTGGAAAGCGCTCAATATCAGTGATAGGGCTAACATATTGATGTAACAAACTTACATCAATCCAACTGAACATATATATATATAGTCGATGGCTTAGGGAGTAGCGACTCCGACTGACACCAAATTAGTCGAGTTTCGGTCCCGGCCAGAAGCAAGTGGATGCGTCTAGCCACACTGATGAGCTGTGATACAGCGAAACTGGCTTGTATGTGGATGACTAATATATATAACGGTCTACATTATATAATACAAGATAAACAATTTCGAATAAATCACATGATCAATATGTTGAATCTTCTATTTTATTTTTGTTATGGGGAAACACGCCTGTTCTACATATAATGGACTCTCCCTCCTTTATTAATAAGAGTTAACAGGAAGTTAACGGGAGAAGTTCTTGAGAATTTCTTGGGAAGTTCATAGGAGTTCTATTGGAGTCCACTAGGCAGTTGATATTAGTCGGTAAGTAGCCGAATACTAAGGAGTCAGCTTACAGTGGAAGATTATCAAGTTCCTAACATTTTGGGTGCGTTAAATCGATTAGCAACTGACATAGCATGATTACAACCTTCAGTGCGAAAACTACTCCAGAACGATTTTCAAGTAAAATGTGTATTCGGATCAAAATTTTAACAGATATATTGTTTAGATTGTTTTGTTATCGAAATTGGTTGGCCGGGTACTCACTTCCCAAATTCTTATATAATTGAATCCATTTTGTCTAATCAATCAAAACATTGAATAGTACCGAGCAATTATTACGGAACAAAAAAAAAACAAACAAACAAAAAAAACAAAAACAGGCTTTACTAAAGCACTTAACGACGATTTAGTGAATCTGATTATTTAGACGAACGCAAATTAAATCTGAAATTAATTTATCTAGAAATTATTGGTGATCATGAATAATAATTTGTATTAACCAATTAACAATGCTTGGGTAAATAAACGAATATTTATATGAGTGTTTTTCTTATTCGTTTCATATCTATCTATCATATCTATCTATCTATCTATCTATCTATCTATCTATCTATCTCTCTCTCTCTCTCTCTCTCTCTATATATATATATATATATATATATATAGTTATATACTTATGTCTATTTATCCATCTCATTTTCTATCTATCTATCTATCTATCTATCTATCTATCTATCTATCTATCTATCTTGATTCAGTCATATCTATCTCTCTATCTATCTATCTATCTTGAATCAGTCATATCTATCTATCTATCTATCTATCTATCTCGGTCTCTCTCTCTCTCTCTCTCTCTCTCTATATATATATATATATATATATATATATATATATACTTATGTCTTTATCTATCTCATTTTCTATCTATCTATCTATCTATCTATCTATCTATCTATCTTGATTCAGTCATATCTATCTATCTCTCTCTCTCTCTCTCTCTCTCTATATATATATATATATATATATATACTTATATACTTATGTCTATTTATCTGTCTACTTTCTCACTTTCTATCTATCTATCTATCTATCTATCTATCTATCTCGATTCAGTCTATCTATCTATCTATATCTATCTATCTATCTATCTATCTATCTATCTATCTATCTATCTATCTCTTTTGGGTCAGTCATATCTATCTATCTATCTGTCTATCTATCTATCTAATTTATATTAGCTGGTATGTACATACTTTGAACAATGATGCGTATTTTCGCCGTATACAATAGAATTCATTTTCACTAAATTATCAACATGAAATTACCGAGCAATTGTTATACCGACTAAAATAAAAGCCGTAGTTTTCATTTGGTGGGGATATAAAAATTGAATTTAAATCTAAAATTAATTCAATTTATCTATAAAATATTTATAATTATGAATAATCCGTTAAATTAACCAATTAGGTCGGCAAATCAATATTTACGTCTCAATCTTTTTATTAATTTAATATCTATCTATCTATCTATCTATCTATCTATCTATCTATCTATCTATCTATCTATCTTCCAGTGTGTAATAACATCTATCAATCACTGTGACGGCGCCTAGAGGTGGTGTACTGGCTAGAAAGCTTTCCTTGGTTGTATTACGGCTACCGGCCTTTGCAGAAGTCCCAGGCAGCGTTCAGTTACCGATTTTATCAAAAATAATTGTTTGAAATAATAAAAATTTCGAAATAAAAATAAATCTATTAATTATTTAAAAATACCCCATATATATATGTATCTCTCTCTTTCTTCTTTCTTTCTGTCTTTCTTTCTTTGTATATATATATATATATATATATATATATATATATATATATATATATATATACTGGTTTATTGAAAAGTAAATTCCTATTTTATGTATGAATGACAAGTTGGTTCTTCTTCTTCAATGTGCCTTGTCCTTTCAGGAGGTAGGCGATCATGGCACTCCACTTCTCCCTATTCCTGGTGGCTCTTAGCACACTTTCTCCTGTAACACCACGCAACCCTCGTTCTGTCAACCACCTGCTCAGGCGCTTCAAATATGTTATACGCTGCTTTCCTCTGTCTCTTTTTTCCTCTATCTGGACTGTTAGTATCAGATTCTCCAAGCCCTCCTTTCTCATTGCATGTCCCAGGAACTTTAGTTGTCTCTGCCTGATGCGCAATATTAAGTCTTTTCAAGAACTTGAAGATCAAATACAAGAAGCTATGTCTTCCGTACCACAAGAATTCGTTGTAAAATCAGTTGCCGTGATTCCTGGGAGGCTCGAGAAGCCCGTAGCGAAATTTGATTTCCATATCGAATTTTAAATAAAACCTCATGCTAAACGCTTTTATATCCGTTTCTTGTAAAAACTACAGTTAATCAATAAATTAAAAGTATATTAAAATGAGGAGTTACTTTCCTCATTACTTTGTCTATAAAATGAAGAGAGAGAGAGAGAGAGAGAGAGACTGAAAAACAGAATGAGAGAGCGAATAGGTAAAGTCAGGAATTGAACAGAAGGGAATTTGTGAGAGAGACAGAGAGATTCACAGAAAGAAAGAAAGAAAGAAAGAAAGAGAGAGAGAGAGAGTGAGAGAAAGAAAGAAAGAAAGACAAAAAGAAAGAGAGAAAGAAAGCCAAAAGAGAAAGAAAGCGAAATAGATAGTCACGCAGATAGAAAGAAGAGTAGAGGTATAAATAGAAAGAGAGTAAGAAGAGAGAGAGAGAGAGAGAGACTGAAAAACAGAATGAGAGAGTGAACAGGTAAAGTCAGGAATTGAACAGAAGGGAATTTGTGAGAGAGACAGAGAGATTCACAGAAAGAAAGAAAGAAAGAAAGAAAGAAAAAAGAGAAAAAGAAAGAGAGAGAGAGAGAGAGAGAGAGAGAGAGAGAGAGAGAGAGAGAGAGATAAAAAGAAAGCCAAAAGAGAAAAAAGCCAAAAGAGAAGGAAAGCGAAATAGATAGTCACGCAGATAGAAAGAGAGAGAGAGCGAGAGAGAGAGAGAGAGAGAGAGAGAGAGACAAAAAGAAGGAGTGAAAGAAAGAAAGCCAAAAGAGAAAGAAAGCGAAATAGATAGTCACGCAGATAGAAAGAAGAGTAGAGGCATAGATAGAAAGAGAGTAAGAAGAGAGAGAGTGAGAGACAGAGAGAGAGAGAGAGAGAGAAGGAGAGGGAAAGAGGGGTAGAGAGACAGCTAAAGAGATGAACAGAAATAGCGACTGAAGCAGACTGAAACTGGATTTATCCCCATCTCGCTCGCGCGTGCGAGAGAGAGAGAGAAAGAAAGAAAGAGAGAGAGAGAAAAAGAGAAAGTAAGAGAGAGAGAGAGAGAAAAAAAGAGAAAGAAAGAGAGAGAGAAAGAGAGAACGAGAGAATAATGCGAGAAGGATAATGAATGACTTGGCCTCCTTTGGGATTCTAATCAAATTCTGACTGCTAGAATATAACTTAATGTCGCTCACTCATTGCCCTGCGGTCAATTCCAGTGATTCCAAGGTGAAAGATACCTTATCATCCCAGAATTGAATTGTTTGACAAAAAGAATTTAATAAAAAAGAAGCAAAAATGGGAAAAAATGGGAAAAACAGAAAAAGAAATCTTTGTTATCAAAGCTGAAATGCGGCCACATTTTGAAGAAATAAATTCAGACATTTCCTCTTTTTTATTTTAAAAAATAACTTGCTAGTTTCTTCCACTTTGTAAGCAAACAGAATTTGAAATTTTTAAGCCATTTTCTTTTGAAACAACCTACTGCTCTCCGGGAACTTATGAGAAAGAGAATTTGACATTTTAAAGCCATTTCTTTCAAAGCAACCTTTGCTCTCCAGAAACTTTTGAGAGACAGAATTTGAAATTTTAAAGCCATTTTCTTTCCAAGCACCCTACTGTCCTCCAAAAGCTTTTGAGAAACAGAATTTGAAATTTTAAAGCCATTTCCTTTCAAAGCAACCTACTGCTCTCTGGAAACTTTTGAGAAACAGAATTTGAAATTTTAAAGCCATTTCCTTTCGAAGCAACCTACGGCTCTCCTGAAGATTTTGAGAAACAGAATTTGAAATTTTCAAGCCAATTCCTTTCGAAGCAAGCTAATGTTCTCCGGGAACTTTTGAGAAACAGAATTTGAAATTTTAAAGCCATTTCCTTTCGAAGCAACTCTTCAGAAACTTTTGGGAAACAAAATTTGAAATTTTAAAGCCATTTCCTTTCGAAGCAACTCTTCAGAAACTTTCGAGAAACAGAATTTGAAATTTTAAAGCCATTCTTTACATCAACAGTACTCCAGAAATCACAGAAAAAGAAATTAAATTTTAAATCTTTTCCTCTTTTAAACATGCTAACGACTCTTCATAAATATCTGATTAAACAGAATTTGAAATTTTAAAGCCATTCTTTACATCGACAGTACTCCATAAATCCCAGAAAAAGAAATTAAATTTCAAATCTTTTCCTCTTTTAAACATGCTGACGACTCTTCATAAATATCTGATTAAACAGAATTTGAAATTTTAAAGCCATTTCCTTTCGAAGCTACCTACCGCTCTCCAGAAACTTTCGAGAAACAGAATTTGAAAGTTTAAAGCCATTCTTTACATCAACAGTACTCCAGAAATCACAGAAAAAGAAATTAAATTTTAAATCTTTTCCTCTTTTAAACATGCTGACGACTCTTCTCCATAAATATCTGAATAAACAGAATTTTACATTTTTAATTCATTAACCCTTTGAAGCAGTCCGATTTAATTCTGGCATACACTAAATAATTTCTGTAGTTCTAATCATTTTTTTATATATCGTATTATTTCGAGATGTCCCCGATCGTGGCTCGTCACATTTTTTCTATTGTTCAATAGTGTTTATTCTAATCACTTTTTGTTTTTGTAGTTTTTGTTCTGCCATCCAATTGCTCTAAATCGTTAATACATATCCGAGATTAAAAATTAAGATGGTTGTGTGGGGACAGATATTCATTGGGAATTATGCAAAAAACTTGTGTTCTTCGTTACAAAATAAACAAATATATGCCCCTTCCGTAACAAGAGATTTTCTTTATAAACAAAAGAAACCTAACGATTTGGGAGACTTTCAAATCTATGAAAAGTCTCTCAACCCAAAGTAGGAAACTAGATTGAATTATACAAAAAAAAAAAAAAAAAAAAATAAGAAAAGAAAAAAAGCGGTTCAATCCGGAAAATTATTCAAAGGAAGTGCCTCGTCACTCTCTAATATGCAGAGTGAGATGGATAAATTGTGCTAAATGACGCAAAAAGAAAAACAAAAAAAAAACAAAAAAAAAACACTAACATCTTATTTTAAGAGGTATATTTACCAAAATGACACCAAAATATCTTGAAATACTATCGATTATGTCTAATCAATAAAATCACTATTGGCTTCAACCTCGGCCATCAGGCGACTTTGGATTCTCTTGCAAATCTTCTGGTTGGTCTCCTTCTTTAAGTTGATGAATACTGTCAGAATTATGTTCATTACAAGGAGTCAATTCAGTTCCTTGCGATAGAAATAATTCCGTCGAAATGGTAAGATAATATCTACATAAAGACAGTCAGTAGCGATTCTGTAAGGGGAGGGAAATTTGATAAGATTCAGCCAACAGGATGCATAAAAGCAGAGGACGGTACACTCATACTAGAAAAAAAAAAGAAAAAATATCTCAGAGATGAGACGAGTATATCGGAGATCTCTTCCACGACAAGAGAGAGCAACCAACAATGCACAAAAATACGGATGGACCAGAAATATTAAAAACCGAAGTGGAATCGGCAATGGCCAAATTGAAGAGAAACAAAGCAGCGGACCCAGATGGGATTGTAATAGAGATATTGATGTATTTAGAAGGCTTTGGCGTTGTCACTCACAGAAATAATAAACGAAATCTACAACAGCGGCAATATACCGGAGGACCTAAGCAGGGCAATCTTCATAACACTACCTAAGAAGCCAGGTGCAAAGGCATGTGAGCTCAATCGAACAATCAGTTTGATGAACCACATAAGAAAACTCATCATCCGGATTATGATGAACAGACCGCGCAGCAGAATCAGCCCAGAGGTAAGACAAGAACAACGTGGGTTCGTTAAAGATACCGGAACGAGGAATACGATATGTATGCTCAGAATGCTATCTGAACGAGCAATGCAAATGCAGAAGGACGTTTATCCATGCTTTATAGACTACGCAAAGGCATTTGACAAAGTGCGACACAAGGACATGATAGAGATGCTCGACTACCTCAACAATTTCGGAAAAGACGCTAGGATAATCAAGAATCTATATTGGCAGCAAACCGCTTGTGAAGTGAACTCAGCAGGTAGGCAAAAATAGAAAGGGGCGTAAGACGTGTTTTCTAATGGTAACATTTCAACCTGTACAGCGAAACAATTATAAAAAGCCTTGCCAGGATTTGTCATGGGCGGCCACAATCTCAACAATATCAGATACGCGGATGATACAATGCTGATAGCAGACACGGAAAGGACCTTCTACAAAATAATCGAACAATCAGTTTAATGAGCCACATAACAAAACTCATCATACAGAAATCATGAAAAACAATGCATAACCTACGTAGAGAGCTTGTGTAAATGGATGTCGGAACAGAAATTTCAGAAATAAATGAGTCCATCTACTCCATGCTAGATTATGCCAAGGCACAATGCAAATCACAAGAAATCAGAATTATCATTGGTGATTTAAAGGCCAAAGTTAGCCAAGGAAAAGAATGTGAAACGGTCGCCAAGTTTGGACTAGGACACCGCAATAGCCTTGGTGAGACATTGGTCAAATAAAATCAAAGGATGGCACACTAATATTAGAAAAAAGAAAAAATACTTAAGAGATGGGACGAGTATATCGCAGATCTTTTCCGCGACAACAGAGAACAACCACCAATGCACAAAACTACGAATGGACCGGAAATATTAAAAATCGATGTGGAATCGGCAATAGCCAAATTGAAGAGAAACAAAGCAGCGGGACCAGACGGGATTGTAATAGAGACGTTGACGTCCCTAGAAGACTTTGGCGTCGACAGAAATAATAAACGAAATCTACAACAGCGGCAATATAACGGAGGACCTAAGCAGATCAATCTTCATAACACTACCTAAGAAGCCAGGTGCAAAGGAATGTGAACTCCATCGAACAATCAGTTTAATGAGCCACATAAAATAGCTTATTATCCGGATTCTGATGAATGGCAAACTCAGACCAGAGATAGGACAAGAACAGTATGGCTATGTTAAAGATACCTGAACGAAGAATGCAATATTCATACTCAGAATTCTATCTAAAAGAGCAATGGAAATCCAGAACTTTTTTCTGTTTTATAGACTATCCAAAGGCGTTTGACAAAGTACGCCACAAAAACTTGATAAAGTTGCTCGACAACCTTGACATTTTCGGAAAAGACGTTAGGATAATCAAGAATCTATATTGGCAGCAAACCGAATAGGAATTCAGTAGGTATACTAAAATAGAAAGGGGCGTAAGACAAGGATGTGTTTCTCACCGGATCTATTCAATCTGTACAGCGAAACAATTATCAGAGAATTAAGAGCCTTGCCGGGATTTGACATTTGCGGCCACAATCTCAACAATATAAGTTACGCGGATGACACAGTGCTGATAGCAGACACGGACAGGAACATGCTGAATCTTCTACAGAAGGTAGCAAAAGAAAGCGAGAAGAAAGGACTGAGCATAAACGTAAAGAAAACTGAATGTATAGTCATCAGCAAAAAGAAGACCCTAATATTCCAACTACAGGTCTAAAAAACTAAAATAAAACACGTAAAAAATTTAAATATATTTGATAAGCCCGAGAAAATGGATGGCAAAGCGGGGTTTGAGAAATATACCAAGGAAAAGATTAAGGAGAGCGACAAGAGACAAAGCCAAGTGTAAGTTCCATGATCGCCTACGTCCTGAAGATGAAAAATAATTTGCTGAGTAGTGAAGAATATATATATATATATATATATATATATATATAAACTTATTTATGAATGGAACTTTGTCTGTGTGTGTGTGTGTGTGTGTGTGTGTGTGTGTGTGTGTGTGTTCCGGTTATATATAGACTCTGAAACAGCTGAACCGATTTTCCTGAAAATTTACACAGTTGTACTATAAGCGTCTGCAAGTCTTCTTAGTGAGGTTTTGTGTCGAGGTACCCCCGATAAATATCGAAAATCGATAATCGAAAAAATCGGGTTATAGAAGGAGTGGTCCGATTTTAATCAAATTTGATACACTCATAGACAAAAACATAAGAAACGATATTCAGAAGTTTCAAGGTTGCAGTTCTTACAATAGTGCATAAAATCGATAATATATCTATCTATCTATCTATCTGTCTATATATATATATATATATATGAAAGGCAAGATGTTTATGTGTGTGTCTGTTTATCTGCCTGTATATCTGTATTGTTTTTCAGCCCTTTTATTTTAGTTTTGCTTCAGGTTTGGCTCTAAGTATGTATAATTGTAGTTCTTAATCTCAGCCATGATACCATTTACTCAGAGGACTTATTTAGCCTTCAAAATTCAGTTTACGACGAGAAAAACTTATTTAATATCGATACCGGGAAATCAAAATTTGACTTACATCCATTCATTTTTCTTTCAGTCTACGGTTTTGCTTTCACTGGAAATAACTATTGCTTTTTAGTGTTTCGTGCCAACGTCCAAAGAGTCTGAGCTCCAGGACCATGGACTAGTTTTAAAGCTTTCATTACACCCGAGCAACGCGGGGCTATACTGCTAGCATATATATATATATATATATATATATATATATATATATATATATATATATACATACATACACATGCTAGGTGCGATTGGTAAATTGTCGCAGTTAAATTATGATTTCAAATATTCTTTAGGCTGAGTCTGAGCTCCAGGACCATGGATTAGTTTTAAAGCTTTCATTACACCTGAGCCACGCCTGGCTATACTGCTAGCATATATATATATATATATATATATATATATATATATATATATATATATATATAATAAGTATGTGTCGCCATAGAAATGAGTATAAATTAAAATTATTATCCTATTCCTCCAGCTAGTCCCGATAAAAAAAAAAATCAAATTTTTTAAAAAGTTGACCTAACAGTTATCTCAACACCACCAACCCTGCTAACCCTAGGATCAGGCCACATACCTCTCACTACTAAGGAAGAATTACTACTAACTCCTTCCCTCAGGCCAACCCAATGAAAACCAATGCATTCCAACCCCTTCCTTTACCTAAACTAACCTCTGGGCTTAGAATTTTCTTCATTCTCTGTTTAGAAGGGGTCGAATAATGCAAGCCTTAAACTGACATGTTGAAAATAGGGTTTCTCAACTAAGTTTTATCTAAACTTACAGATAAATATATATATATATATATATATATATAGTATATCGAGGCAGCAAGTAATTTTCTAAACATATGCTGTTAAATATAAGAGACAATGAATGTCTATTATGTTTAATCATGAGCCATTCTAAACGTCGTATTTTGGCTTTAATTTCAGTTGAAAATAAAGACAAAAATTCTCCAACATTTGGATAATTATTTATTAGTTTTCTTCTAAGCTTTAAACAACATTTCTCTGAAAAACATAAACATGTAGGTAATATCAGACAGATTTTGGTCAACAATACGGTGATCCTTACTAATACACACAGTAAGAGGAACCTGCAGATATTAGAGGCCATGTACATCAAATCGAAACAACCAACACTCAATAAAATCAACTTTAAAACAGGAAATAACATATTACATTGCATTTGACTACATGGTTTTGTTGTCATTTCGCGCTATCCCGCGGTGTGACGTCATAAAACCGCATCGCAAACTTAAGAACTGAGTTTATTAATTTTGGTAACTATTGCCGTTGCCAAGCGGATTTTTATGTCAACACAAAATAAAATCGTCGGTGAAGGTGGATTTTATAATATTTCAGTTTGAACGACCTCTCTGAAGACGGCTCATGTGAGCCGAAAGCTTAGAAGAAAATCAATAAATAATTATCCAAATGTTGGAGAATTTTTGTCTTTATTTTCAACTGAAATTAAAGCAAAAATACGACGTTTAGAACGGCTCATGATTAAACATAATAGACATTCATTGTCTCTTATATTTAACAGCATATGTTTAGAAATATATATATATATATATATATATATATATATATATATATATATATATCCCTCTATCCCTTCTGTCACGCTCAGGTGTTTGGTCTATAAATATTTTTTCTTATGTCCTAATATATGATACTCAATAGTAGATACATTGCTGTCATTTTAGAAGGCATATTTTTTAATCGTATCATCCCGAGCAAGGCAGTAACGCCACTGATGTGCAGGGGCCTACGTAATAGTGAAAAGATTGGAGAAGGGAAAGCCGGAAACCACATCCTAAACAGGGAACAAGGGATGAGCCTCTTAAACCTGTTCAATAGACCTGGGTGGAGTGTGAACCGGGCGATAGATAGATCTGTCTACTCCAATTGAAAAAAAAAAGAGTGAGAAGATTGAAAAAGAGAAAGCCGGAAACCACATCCTAAACAGGGAACAAGGGATGAGCCTCTTCACCTGTTCAATAGACGTGGGTGGAGTATATCGATATAAACATTTTGCCGTCATTTTTGACGGTACAAGCCCATTTATATATGTATAAATATTCTTTCGTTAAAAAAATGTCAAACAAAGTATTGGTTGATTTTTCCCTCAACTGCACCCTACGCATAAAAATCAAGGAAGCTGCAGTTTGGAGTGTCAGGAGGCCAGAAGTAAGGGGTGATGAAATTGTATGACAGTCATGAATGCTTGTGTCGCATGGTGCATATTCCTGTTACCAGACTTTGGATTTTCCAGAGGCCACCCTCTTGACCTAGCACTACCTCCTCATATGATGTAGGCATCCGAGTTGGGTCTGAGACCCTGTGGGATGATGAATGGAGGCATAATATCGCTGTTACTGGAATTCGAACTTGGCACCTTGAGTCGATATCCATTGCACCACAACGGACATAGCATTCGCTTACGCACAAATACCCTTGGGAAAGGTATTACTTCCCTCCAGTTATGGGTTAAATAACACCACAGTTTGGGTTCTATAGCCTTGGTTGGCAACTAGTCTACCTCAGAATGCAATTGCAACCTATTGCGGGATAATCTTCTGCCCAGTCATGAAGATTTCGGTCCGAAAACTTTTGACTGACTTTGTTGCCCTAAGCTCTTTCTTTTTTTACAACCATTTTTCCCTTCATTCGATAATTTTCGAGGAAGGTTTTCGAGACGAATATGTTTATAATCTTGTTTATATATAGATATATATATATATATATAGGAACGTCTATTATTATTATTTATCAATTTATTAGAACTTAATAAGAAAATCCCGTTCCTTGATGTATTCATTGATTTTAGCACACATAGATTTACTACTTCTCTATATAGGAAACCAACTAGCATAAACTCGTGTCTTCTCAATTATAATAGTGAATGTCCCCAACGATATAAGTTAGCTGTTATAAAAAAACTTAATTTAACGCACACAAATGATATCTTCTTCCAAATCCATATTTTATAAAGAATTACACAAGATGAAGCAAACACTTGCTATATGTATATATATCGGATGTCTAACCGTACTGATGAGCTGTGATACAGCGAAACAGATCTGTCTGCGGATGACTATATATATATATATATACAGATGAACACTCACGCACACAAATGTATGTATGTATATATATATATATATATATATATATATATTTACGCACTCACACCCTCATTGAACATTTGGCGGGGATGGTAGACTTTGAAAAAACTGTAGCTACTCTAGCATCTAGGCATCGTTCACTCAGTCATGAATTAGAACACTTTCACTACTGCCGTATAAATACACGGTATATCACACACTGAAAGTCTGCCTCCTTCCGAGCGCCCATAGCTCAGAGGTGGAATCGCCGATTGACGGCAATTCGGTCGGATTTCAATCCTGGGTAAAAAGAAATCAGATTTCTAACCGTACTGATGAGCTGTGATACAGCGAAACAAATCTGTCTGCGGATGACTATATATATATATATATATATATATATATATATACGAATTATTGAGAAAAGTTAAGGAATGGAATAATAATCGACATATTTTATTTTATTTATTCGAACATTATTTTCAATCGATACTCGTATTTGAGTAAATTCTCTGTTTTTAATTAAGCAGTATATATATATATATATATATATATATATATATATATATATATATATATATAGTGTATCGAGGCAGCAAATAATTTTCTAAACATATACTGTTAAATATAAGAGACAATGAATGACTATTATGCTTAATCATGAGCCGTTCTAAACGTCGTATTTTGCGTTTAATTTCAGTTGAAAATAAAGACAAAAATTCTCCAGCAATTGGATAATTTTTTATTAATTTGGTTCTAAGTTTTTGGCTCACATGAGCCATCTTCAGGGAGGTCACCAAGACGGTAACACAATAACATCCACCATCAGCGACGATTTTACTTTGTGTTGACATAAACTTCGCTAGGCAATGGCAATAGTTACCAAAAATAACAAACGCAGTTCTCAAATTTGCAATGCGGTTCTATGACGTCACACCGCGTGATAACGCGAAATGACAACAGAACCATGTATTCAAATGCAATGTAATATGTTATGGCCAGATTTAATAAAATCACTTAATAAAATCAATTTTAAATCTGGCCATAACATATTACACTGAATATAATAGTTGGAATAATGATTAATGATTCTACTGGTCATAAAGTGGGGGGTCAGTTTATTACTTCATAACAATAGGAAACCGATCCCCCATTAATTACTACTTAATAATATAACACATCTTTTCCGCCTCTAGCTATGAGTCAAATAACAGGACAGATTGGGTTCTATAGCCTTGGTCGGCAACCAGTCTACCGCAGAAAGCAATGGCAACCTACTGCGGGATAATCTTCTGCCCAGTCAGTCATGTCTCTTTTGAGACATGATCGCCCAAAGAGTGTATCACGTATGGCACTTAACTGACTGACCGAATATAATAGTTGGAATAATGATTAATGATTCTACTGGTCATAAAGTGGGGGGTCAGTTTATTACTTCATAACAATAGGAAACCGATCCCCCATTAATTACTACTTAATAATATAACACATCTTTTCCGCCTCTAGCTATGAGTCAAATAACAGAACAGATTGGGTTCTATAGCCTTGGTCGGCAACCAGTCTACCGCAGAAAGCAATGGCAACCTACTGCGGGATAATCTTCTGTCCAGTTAGTCATGTTTTTTTCGAGACATGATCGCCCAAGCGTGTATCACATATGGCATTTAACTGACAATTTATCATCTACTACAAAGTGTACATTTTGTTTCAACATTGAAAGGTCAATGTCTCAAGAGGTAGAGTGAAAAGAAAATTCTTTATTGTTGAATCATATTGTTGAAGAGGTAGAGGATAGGGGTGATTAATGAAAATTTTATAGGCAGATTTAACAGTAGAAGATAATATATATATATATATATATATATATATAGGGAATAGAGAGAGAGAGAGAGAGAGAGAGAGAGAGAGAGAGAACTTTCATAAAAAACACTGACACGTCCTTCATGCACGTACCTCCTCTCGTTGATAAATTTTCGTTTTAGGTACCGACGGCTTTTCCCCCTTCAAATTTATCCAAAATAGCATTATTTCTGTGCAAATGTATATGCTGAACTAAAACGAAAAGTTACCCTCTTATTTTAAATAACTAAGTTTTAAATTGAATTTTTAAAATTAAAAAAAACATCTTGACATTTTTATTTTAGTTTTAATTGAAAGCTAAATGATTAAATGTACAATTTAATTTAAGCAAAATACTCAAGTGTATTTTAAACAGAAATTATATTGATTGGAATATAAGAGTCGGAGATGTTTTTTTAATTATTCAATTTTTCGGCCATTTTTGAGCGATCGACACATTTGTAAACAAAATTTAATACTCGGTTTTAAAAATCTTGCGAAAATAAAATATACATCTGTAACACATTATTTTTATAAAATTAGCAAATTTAATGTAAAATTAATCTGACTTACACAAGT
Source organism: Ascarosepion bandense (assembly GCA_037127315.1). Classification (NCBI taxonomy): domain Eukaryota; kingdom Metazoa; phylum Mollusca; class Cephalopoda; order Sepiida; family Sepiidae; genus Ascarosepion; species Ascarosepion bandense. Next base: position 1,762,805 of record JBBBDQ010001442.1, read on the forward strand.
ATTATTTATTTATAGCAAGAAATTTAGAATAAAACTATTTTTAAACACAGAGTTGACTTTCTAACCTTTCACCGTAATTGAAATGTGTTGACAGATGCGAGATAAGAAAACTGTATAGCGATCACAAGTGACATAATTGTGCAGTTATTTTTCCGGTAAGGAGGAAAAACCCTGAAATGCATGACCATTTAATTGTACACTAAAAAAAACTTTAAATATACAAAAAACATAATGAAAATTATATTAAAAATACGATGGCTAGATGATTTGTATTAAATTTTTTCAATTTTCGATTAGCAAATATAGTCTTCACTTTATAACTTACCAACTTAACTTTTACAGTTTTGAAAATATTTCAAAAATATTTTTGAAACTTTATAAATTATTATAATTAGAAAAACAAAAATTAAAACAATTCTTTTAAAATTTCATTATAAATCGAAATTTTTTCTTTAGACTATAATGTCTGACATTTATATTATTTATTAAAGCAATTAAAAGCTGCTTATCAAAGTTTTTTTTAATCGTATCACCTCGAGGAAGGCGGTAACGCCACTGATGTGCAGGGGGCTACATAAATGTAAAAAGATTAATTAGAATAGAGTGAAGAGAAAGACGAAACAGTTAGAAAGGAGCAAGAGAAGGATGGGAATACAGGTGTGATGACAGTTGCAAAGGTGGAGAGAATTGGAAATATATACGGGGTGGTGAAGAAAGAACTAGAGTCAAGTGGTTCAGGGATGAGTATTGACATTGCATTTAAATTCCTGGAAGTTGTAGTCGTCAGGAAAGCAAGGATATGGAAGCGAGTTCCAGGGGCGGGAAGTGCGAGAGAAGTAATTTCATGGTTTTATTGCATTCTTTATTTTACTATTCAGGACAGATTTTCGGTAAAAATGGCTAAATGTTTAAAAAAATAATACGTGATTTACATTCCCCAATGAGTCTTGCGTTTAAATAATAAAACCATTTTTGCCTACAGAATGTAATTTCTTGAAATTTCCTGGATTTAGGTGGAGGCGGGGTAACAGAAGTAAAAAAAAATATTTTTAGCAATATTTTTGAAAAATAATGATTTTAAAAATATTTCATTCATTTGTGAATAATTTCTGAAAGCTCCATTAAAATCCGACAATTATTTGATTTTGTAAGAATTTCCAAATTAATGTGTTTGTCACCGGAAAAAATGAGTTATGTTAGGGTTAGGGTTACGCTTTCTATTGTAAATGATTTGGCTCCCCGCTAACGAAAGATTTTTACCAAAATTTGGAACGTGTTAGAAAAGATTAAAAAATTTGGGAAAATAATTGAAAAATACTTTGATATTTCTTTTTAATAATAATATAAACATTTTGATGGAAAAAGGTCATTTTTATTAAGTTTGGGGCCTTTTTTCTTAATACTATACTGTTTTTTTTTTTTTCCAGTGATTTAATAGAGGTACCTATTTTATACATTTCTATTTTGCAATATAAGAAAGAAATGACGTGGCCATCTCCAAGAAATCTTTTTTTCCAAGAACCAAAAAGTTTTCGAGAAAATGGCGAAAACTTTTTACAAAAGCTTTCTTTGTATTTGTTTACACATCTCAAAATCGCTTCGCACTTAGTTTAGGCGTTTGTATTGCATCTGGTAATTTTCTTGTTTGCTTGTTTGATTCTTTTTTTTCTTTCTTTCTTCTTTATTATTCCTCTTCTCTTTCATTCTTTTTTTCTCATTTTCTTCTCTAGGGTGTCTTTTTGTGTTTTCTTTTTTCTTCATCATCTTTATCTTTTCTTCTTTCGTTCTCGTTCTTCTTTCGTATGATAATTCTTTCTTTTTCTCTTTCTTTACATATTATATTTAATCTCATTCTTTCTTTCTTTCTTTGAATTTTATTTTTATCATAAATCTGTCTTTCTTTCTTTCTTTCTCTCTTTCTTTACATATTATATTTAATATCATTCTTTCTTTCTTTCTTTAAATTTTATTTTTATCATAAATCTGTCTTTCTTTCTTTCTCTCTTTCTTTACATATTATATTTAATCTCATTCTTTCTTTCTTTCTTTAAATTTTATTTTTATCATAAATCTTTCTTTCTTTTTCTCTTTCTTTACATATTATATTTAATCTCATTCTTTCTTTCTTTAAATTTTATTTTTATCATAAATCTGTCTTTCTTTCTTTCTCTCTTTCTTTACATATTATATTTAATCTCATTCTTTCTTTCTTTCTTTAAATTTTATTTTTATCATAAATCTTTCTTTCTTTTTCTCTTTCTTTACATATTATATTTAATCTCATTCTTTCTTTGAATTTTATTTTTATCATAAATCTGTCTTTCTTTCATTTTCTCTTTCTTTACATATTATATTTAATATCATTCTTTCTTTTTAAATTTTATTTTTATCATAAATCTTTCTTTCTTTTTCTCTTTCTTTACATATTATATTTAATCTCATTTTTTCTTTCTTTAAATTTTATTTTTATCATAAATCTGTCTTTCTTTCATTTTCTCTTTCTTTACATATTATATTTAATCTCATTCTTTCTTTCTTTCTTTAAACTTTTTTGATAATTCTTTTCTCTTTCTTCACATATATTTAATTTCATTTTTTCTTTCTTTACATTTTGTTTTATGATAATTCTTTCTTTCTTTTTCTCTCTTCACACATATTTAATCTCATTCTCTCTTTTTTATTTCTTTCTTTACATTTTAGTTTTATCTCAGTCTTTCTTTCTTTCTATCTGTCTTTCTTTCTTTCTTTCTTTCTTTCTTTCTTTCTTTCTTTTATCTCATTTTATTTTTGTTTTTTGTTTTTTTACACTCTACCATTCCAATACTTATTCTATCATCTCAACGAAAAAAAAAAAAAAATTTTCTGTTCTAAAGAAATTTCGCCCTTGGTTGCATAGACTGATTACACCTGAAAGAGGGTATTGTTCTCTTTTTTTTTTTTTTTTTTTCTTATCATTTTTTTCCCGTCACATTCACACACACAAAAAATCGAAATGTCTTCAACGTTTCCTTCAGGAGATGCTCAACCAATCACACAGAATAGAGAAAAAAAAAAAAAAAAAAAAAAAAAAATATATATATATATATATATATATATATATAAACGGCACAAAAAACGGACCCACACCAAAAGTCAGTAAACATGAAAAGCTTGCGTTTCAATTTAATACGATTCTTTTCGACAATCCTGTTTTTTTTTGTGTGTGTGTGTGTCGTGTGTCGACCATTTACGAAAACACTTTGGCATCGACCAGTGTCATCTCTTTCTCAAAAGAAAAAAAAATGAACAAGGCCAAGATTGAAAGAATAACACAACCAACAAAAAAACCAAAAAACCAAAAAACCTAATAGGCAGAAGAAAAAATGACAAAAGTAATGTAAACAGAGGTAAGCAAGAAGAAATTGTTAACCCCCATATATATATATATATATATATATATATATATATATATATATATATATATATTTGTAGATTTGCAGAAGTATACCGTATAAGATAAAAAAAAAGCTCTAAAAAATGGAAAACAAGAAACAAACTTGACAGCCGTGTTTACAAAAAACGTGTGAAAAACAACAAATAGTTTTTTTTTTCTGTCCGACAAAATGAATTCCGTGGCTCATACAATAAAAACGTTGGTTCATTGAATTTCTGTCTCCAAAGTTTACGGTGCGAAATCCACGTTGTCTATTTTCAGGCACTTTAAAAAGTCGACGGAAAATATGTTTTATAAATAAATGATATAATTAATAAATATTTACAATTGATAAATTGGTTTAATTTAATTACCTCCATAGATTCGTTGAAAAAGGACAAGAAAAAATATTGAGTAAAAACGTGTTGAAAAAATAACCCCAAAATTTTTTATTTGATATGCTGAATGAAAAAAAATTCCTTCACGGAACAAAATACTTCACTAACTCTAAGGCTGTTCTTTCTCTCTCTCTCTCTCTCTCTCTCTCTCTCTCTCTCTCTCTCTCCCTCCCTCCCTCCCTCTATCTATCTATCTATCTATCTATCTATCTGAGTTTATCTATCTATCTATCTATCTATCTATCTATCTATCTATCTATCTATCTATCTCAGTCTGTTCATATCTATCTATCTATCTATCTATCTATCTATCTATCTATCTATCTATCTTGTTTCAAGTGAACTTAAGGTAACTTTAAATTCGGTAATTTGATTAAAATCATGTGTCAGCGAAGTGTATTTAATTTTTGTATGATTTTTTAAAACCGAGAATTGGCTTCTGTTTACAATCTATGAAAAATGGCGGAAAAGTTGAAATTTTAAAACTTTTTTTTACCTAAAAATCTTTTGATTCCGATGAATATAATTTCGGTTTGAAATACAGCAAAATATTTTGCTTACTGTAATTAGTTAATTTAATATCTTGGCTTTCAATTAAAGCTAAACATTTGGCTTGAAGAAAACTTTTTTTATTTTTAAAAATCCAGTTTAATGTGAGGTATTGAAAATTTGAATGGAGGTACCTAGATTATCTATCTTATCAGCATACGTGCACTAATTTTAAGGGCTTACGGCCTATCACGTTGAATATACCGGTTCTCACTCACCGAAGTTAAGCAACGTTGAGCCTGGAGCCTGGAGCCTGGAGCCTGGAGCCTGGAGCCTGGAGCCTGGTCAATACTGTGATAGGTGACCAGGTGCTGTAAGCGTATAGTGACGGATGTGCGTTGTGGTGCAGTGGATATCGGCTCGGAAAGAGAAAAATTCAAGTTGAATACTCTGCATTCACTTAAGCATTGGTACCCTTGGGAAAAGTATTAATCTGTCCCTTCCCTCCAGTTATGGGTTAAATAACAAGGGTAGGACTTGGAGACTGCCCTTAAAAAACAAATCCCAATGAATCTTGCACTGCAAGAAAAACAAATTTGAAAGCAATTCAACTTTATCGAAAAAAGCATGTGTTTGACCCTAAAATGATCTCAAAAAAGATTGATAGGTCGTTAAACATTAAACAAACAAACCAATTTTAAGGAAATAGATGTGCGTTGTGGTGCATTGGATATCGGCTCGGAACGAGAAATAGGGGGACCGAATTCATTGCATTCACTTACGCGCAAATACCCTTGGAAAAGGTATTAATCCGTCTCTTCCTTCCAGTTATGGGTTAAATAACAGGACAGATTGGGTTCTATAGCCTTGGTCGGCAACCAGTCTACCGTAGAAAGCAATGGCAACCTGCTGCGGGATAATCTTCTGCCCAGTCAGTAATGTCTCTTTCGAGACATGATCGCCCAAGCGTGTATCACGTATGGCACTTAACTGACTGACTAAATATAATAGTTGAAAACTGGGCATAAAGTGGGGGATCAGTTTTATATTGTTATGAAGTAATAAACTGATTCCCCACTAATTACTACTTAATAATATAATACATCTCTTCTCCCTCTAGGTATGAGTCAAATAACAGGACAGATTGGGTTCTATAGCCTTGGCTGGTTACCAGTCTACTGCAGAAAATAATGGCAACTTACTGCGGGATAATCTTCTGCCTAGTCAATCATGTCTCTTTTGAGACATGATCGCCCAAGCGTGTATCACGTATGGCACTTAACTGACTGAAGTACCTCCACAGTGTGGTTAATACCATTATCAAAAAAATGCCCCAAACTTAATAAAAAACATTTTAGTTTTAAAATCTTTATATTTTCATTAAATTTTCTACGCAATCACGTGTCTGGAAGCCCCGTATTTGTCATTTGGATTGCTACGTGATGTCAGTTCTTCAATACGGCAGTGAATGCTGGACAATATCATCGAAAATGAGGATAAAACTGGAAGCGGCCGAAATGTGGTTCTACAGAAGGATGCTACGGATATCGTGGACTGAGCATGCAAGCAACGATGATGTGTTGGAAAGAATGGCAACAAAAAGGAAATTGATACTGAGCATCAGAAAGAGACAACTGAAGTTCCTGGGACATGCAATAAGGAAGGAGAGCCTGGAGAACCTGATACTGACTGGACAGATAGAAGGAAGGAGAGACAGAGGAAGGTCAGTGGATAACATATTTGCAGAGCCTGATCAGGTGGATGACGGAACGGGGGTTGCCAGGAGTAAGAGGAGCAAACATACTAAGAGCCACAAGGGATAGGGAAACGTGGAGAACCATGATCGCCTACGTCCTGAAGGGACAGGGTACATAGAAGAAGAAAAAGTCTTCCCGATTGGTGAACTACTCACCGCACACTGACGAGGAAACGAAAGATGAAAAAACAAAAGTTCGAAATTATAATGTGCATATAAAATGGGGGATCAGTTCTATTTTATATTCAATATATAAGCTGATCCCTCACTTTGTGGCCGTGCTAGTTTCTATACATTTATAATCTAGATTTATGGTCTTGAGCTAATGGATGACAGAATGAGGGTTGTGACAGGAGAAGTCATGCTAAGAGCCACCAGGGATAGGGAGACGTGGAGAACCATGATCGCCTCCGTCGTGAAGGGACAGGGCACATAGAAGAAGACGATATTATTATTAAGAGAAACGGTGGTGGGTGTTTGTGGAAAGCAAAGTTTAGTACAAGACATTTTAGCGTCCTTTTCTGGTGAAAAACGCATTGATTTGGAAAGTCCTGCAAAAATCAAATAAATGTCGATTTTTTTTTTTTTAATCATCTCACCCCAAGCAAGGCATTCCACTGCCACTATTGCGCATGGGGCTACATAGGGGAAGGTAAAGAGAAGGAGTGGATAGACATAGGGAATGTCAGGAGAAAGGTGACAGATGAGTAAGGATAGCGAGGATGAGGGTCGGGCAGATAGGAAGAGTGCTTGATAGAATGGGAGCAGGTTAGTGTGTTAGGAGGTGTGTATTGACCTTACATTTAAACTCCTGGAGATTGTAGCCGTCGGGGAAGCAATCGTTTGGAAGAGAATTCCACAGTCGGGAAGTGCGAGGAAAGAAACTGTTGGAGTAGAAGTTACGGCTGCATTTTATCGGTTTCACTGTAAAAGGGTGGGATCTAGTTGCTAATCTAGTATCTCGTTCAAATTTAATGTAAAAGAATTTCAGCTAGAATTCGAACACTGCTTTATCGATTTCTAGTTCTGATAACCAATTCACAATAAAAACACATTAATCTGTCGTATATTGAGTTCGATCCTCACTGGGTGTCCCATACTTTCGGCCTTGTATTACATCTAAGCTGCACTTAGAAAATCACCACTTCTTCTTCTATGTGCCCTGTTCCTTCAGGACGTAGGCGATCATGGTTCTCCACGTCTCCCTATCTCTTGTGGCTCTTGGTATGTTTGCTCCTGTTACACCTCGCAACCCCCGTTCCGTCATCCACCTGATCAGGCCCTGCAAATGTTATCCGCTGCCTTCCTCTGTCTCTTTTTCCTTCTATCTGGCCAGTCAGTATCAGGTTCTCCAGGCTCTCCTTCCTCATTGCTTGTCCCAGGAACTTCAGTTGTCTCTTCCTGATGCTCCACTACTCTGTCGAAATATCTGGTTGTCCCAAAAGTTCGTAAACACTTGCGAAATGGGTCTATCTGGTCCAGCACAAACGAGTCAAGCGATGGGTTCAGAAAGGGCAAGAGACACCGTCGGTTCCGAAACAAGATCGATTCAGCAAGAAAGTCATGTTGTGCGTTTGGTGGAACTTTGAAGGAATCGTGCATTTTGAGTTGGTTCCGAATGGTCGTGCCATCAGTGCCGAACTTTACTGTCAGCAACTTGAGCGGGTCTACGAAAAGTTGAAACAAAAGTACCCGGTTCTGATCAACCGAAAGCGCGCGTTGATGCAGTAGGACAATGCCAAGCTACACACCGCCAGGAAGACCAAAGATAAATTTGAAGAGCTGGACGGCGTTGAGGTTCTGCTACATCCAGCCTACAGTCCTGGCTGTGCTCCATCAGATTACGGCCTTTTCCACTCAATGCAACACTTTCTGAAGGGCCGCCGATTCGACTCGCTTGATGAAATCGAGTAAGTGTCCACATCTGGTCGGGTTCCCTTGCTATTCACCTCGGGGTTCTTGACAAAATCCAACGGAGAATCTGTCATGTGATCGATACCGACTTGGCAGCTCGGCTGCAGTCGCTCTCTCACAGGCGTGATGTGGCTTCCCTGTGTCTCTTCTACAAATACTTTTACAGCTTCTGCTCCGATGAACTTAGCTCACTGGTGCCCCCTAGATATGAATTTACACGAGCTAATAGATTAGCAACTAGGTCCCACCCTTTTATAGTGAAAGCGATAAAATATAACCGCAAATTCTACTCTAACTGCTTCTTTTCTCGCACTTCTCGCTTGTGGAATTTCCTTCCATTTACTTGCTTCCCCGACAGCTACAATCTCCAGGAATTTAAATGTAAGGTCAACAGACATCTCCTCTCTCACTAACTCGCATCCATTCTCTCAAGCTCTTTCTTCCATCCACTCCACCCTCATTACACCCGTATTCTCATCCGTCTATTGCCCTCCTTCTGACATCCTCTGTAATTAACCCCTCTTTCTCATCACTTTCCCCTCTGTAACCCCCTGCGCAACAGTGGCAGTAAAACTGCCTTGCTTGGGGTGAAATGATTATAGAAAAATAAAAAATTGTGGACCAAACATGTGAGCAATGATGAGCTTTTGAAAAGGATGGAAACGAAAAGGAAATTAATATTGAGCATCAGGAAGATACAACTGAAGTTCCTGGGACATGCAATGAGGAAAGAGGGCTTGGGGAACTTGATACTAACAGGTCAGATCAAGGAAAAAGGAGATAAGGGAAAGCAGCGGACAAGATACTTGAAAGTCCTGAGCGGGTGGATGACAGAGCGTGCTAAGAGCCACCAGGGATAGGGTGACGTGAAAGGCCATGATCGCCTACGTCCTGAAGGGACAGGGCACATAGAAGAAGAATATATATATACCAACTGTTTATAAGAAATTATAATGTGGTTATAAAATGGGGGATCAATTCTATATTATAATCAATAAATAAACTGATCCCCCATTTGTGGCCATGCTAGTTTCTATACATTTATATTCTAGATTTATTGTCTTGAGCTAATGGATGACAGAATAAGGGTTGTGTGGTGTAACAGGAGAAAGCGTGCTAGGAGCAACCAGGGAGACGTGGAAAGCCATGATCGCCTACATCCTGAAAAGACATGGCAACTCTTTATAAGAAATTATAATGTGGGCATTAAATGGGGGATCAGATCTCTATTATAATCAATATATAAACTTATCCCCCATTTCGTGGCCACGCTAGTTTCCATACATTTATAATCTAGATTTATTGTCTTGAGCTAATGGATGACAGAATAAGGGTTGTGTGGTGTAACAGGAGAAAACGTGCTAAGAGCCACCAGGGATGGGGAGACGTGGAAGGCCATGATCGCCTACGTCCTGAAAAGACAAGGCACATAGAAGAAGAAGAAGAAGAAGAAGAAGAGGTTTCGTTGTATTTCTACTTGACTTCTGCCAGCAAGTGTAAAGGCTTGTCTCCAATCCAGCGTTCGTCTTTTTTTCTCCACCCCCGCCTCTTCATTTGTCTCGCTTCGTCTCCTTCACCGTCTTCATGATTGCAACATTTCCCCGCCCATCTTTTATCCCGCAGAGTTCTCTGTCATTAGAGCTTTTTATTATTATTATTAATTCCTTCGTGTCCTCTTTCCGCCAGCCTTCGTAGTTAGAGTGAGCGTTGGGTGGATTTCTTTGTGGATGGTGTCGAGAACCTCCCAGTAAGTCATTACCAAAATCGATAGCTTGTGAGTAAGTAGTCAACTTAGAAGACAGTACTGTCGTCAAAAAAAGAGTGTCGTCTTGATTAAAAAAACACAACTCTTTTAAAAGTTCTACAATAAACACTTTTTATACAAAATGTGTACTGATCTAATTTTATTATGACCAAAAATTAAGTAATTAAACAATCAATATATATATATATATTGATTATTTAATTACTTAAACCAAATTACTTATGACCAAACATTAAGTAATTAAACAATCAATATATATATATATATATATTGATTGTTTAATTACTTAAACCAAATTATTTATGACTAAAAATTAAGTAATTAAACAATCAATATATATATATATATTGATTGTTTAATTACTTAATTTTGGGTCATAATAAAATTAGATCAGTACACATTTTGTATATATATATATATATATATATATATATATATATATAGTAGTACCTAATGAGCCAGACGATGATGAGCCTAGGTAGGTTCGTCTGGCTCATTAGGTTCTACTAAGTTCGCTCTGTTTTTGTATTGAGCATTTTCTGTTAGATTGTTACTCGTTTCTTTTTTTTTCTTTGGGCTTCCTGCTGATTTCTGTCCGAACACTTTTGACAGACTTTCATGTCCTAAGCTCTTTCTTTTTTTAAAACCATTTTTTCCTTCGTTCGCAAGTTTTCGAGACGAGTTTAATTATATATAACCACGTTTATATATATATATATATAATAGCACCTAATGAGCCACACGAACCTACCTAGGTTTCTCCTAAATGGGTCATCAGGGAAAGCTGTTGGCTTTTTTTTTCTTTGGGCATCGTGCTAATTTCTGTAAGATCACTTTTGACAAACTTTCATGTCCTAAGCTCTTTCTTTTTTTAAAACCATTTTTCCCTTCGTTCGCAAGTTTTCGAGACGAGTATAAATTTATATATATATATATATATATATATATATATAATTCATCAAGCTTTTATTAGACCTCAACAGAATGCAGAAAGCACTGGACAGCCGTTTCGTCCTATATTTGGGACTACATCAGCAGTGTGCATCCTCTACCAGGAATTGAAACCCAGACAGTTGCGTTATTAAGCAGATGACATGCGAACTGTACCACGGGACGGTGACAAGAGGCTACTAATTAAAGTTGATATAGCGCCACTCAATCCCATATTCCCAGGAGGAACTCATCCAAGCTCCTTTAACCATAGGACTGTGCCTCCCAGAGCCATGACTATTCAAACCAAATCGCTCATGAGTTCCTCCCAGGAATAGGTGAATGAGTGGCGCTATATCAAGTTTAATTAAACGAGCTTTGCCTTCCCCTCTATCTTTTTAAACGCTACTCTCCTCAGCCTTTTTCTCACCTTTGCCAAACGGAAGGGTAGTTAAGAGTGAGAGAGTAGGAGGAGAGAGCCTATAGCATTACCGTAGCAATAGCAACTTAAGCTGGTGGTTGTAGCAGCAATTGTGCGTGTGTATGTGTGTGTACTGTACAATATAGTAAAATAGGTAGGTTTGTTTTCGTATCCCGCGACCTAATAACGAAATTTATCCCCTCTACACTCTTGGCCATAACTCAGTTGGTTTTTTCTGTTTACAATGGACACAGGAGCCATGATTTTTCAGTAATAAAAAAACATTTTCTCTTTCAAAATCTCTCACAAAATAGCATTCAGTATTTTGGTTATGGTCTGTGCATACGCCGCTTAATATAAGGTTACAGTAAAGTAGCTTCTATGGACATTACTTTTATAGATATTTTAATAAAATTACATTCTGTGCTATGGTTGTTTTATGATCCAATACATTTATGTTTGAAGATGTTACTGCCATTTGTAGTATGACAAAGTAAAGTTTTTCCAGGAAATCATAAATATCCTTCCGTGGAAATTCCACGGGTTCGGCTAGTTTACATTATTCGGAGCAGTGGAGGGAGAAAGGGTATCACTCTTTGAAAGATGAAGTTGAAATAATACACAGAGAACGCCACAGGAAACTACGTAAACTTAAGGAAGCAGCACATATGCTAAGCTACAAAAATCTCCTCAGCCGACCAAGCATAGAGATGAATACAATATGGGAACCAGTGATACGGAGTGCCAGAGAAAATGTCAAAATTGCAATATGAGCTCTGGTAAAAAAAAAAATACCAGAGAAAACCATTAACATGAAAAAAATTGGCAATATGAACTCTGGCTAAAAATGGTTACTGGACATTAGGTCAAGTCCCCAAAAATTATGTTGTTTTTGTTCTTAAGGACACATGGCCCAGTGGATACAGACGTTGGTTAATTCCTGTGACTTGACCCAAAGAGTTGTGAGTTCAATACCAGGCTACAGCAGTGGTGAACAAGTAAATTACAGGATTAGAGGGAGATAATACATGAATGCAAGAAGAGGCACTACCATACAAGGAATGAAGTTCATATACCCCAGTGATTGTAATAAAGGGTTTCGTTCGAAATTCCTCGCACCTTGTAGTGGATGCGCACTGATGATGAGTCCCAAATATAGGACGAAACGGCTGTCCAGTGCTTTCTGCATTCTGTTGAGGTCTAATAAAAGCTTGATGAATTATATATATATATAAATTTATACTCGTCTCGAAAACTTGCGAACGAAGGAAAAAATGGTTTTAAAAAAAGAAAGAGCTTAGGACATGAAAGTTTGTCAAAAGTGTTCGGACAGAAATTAGCACGATGCCCCAAAAAAAAAACAAAAAAACCAACAGCTTTCCCTGACGATCCATTTAGGAGAAACCTAGGTAGGTTCGTGTGGCTCATTAGGTGCTATTATATATATATATATATATAAACGTGGTTATATATAATTAAACTCGTCTCGAAAACTTGCGAACGAAGGAAAAAATGGTTTTAAAAAAGGAAAGAGCTTAGGACATGAAAGTCTGTCAAAAGTGTTCGGACAGAAATTAGCACGATGCCCAAAGAAAAAAACGAAACGAGTAACCATCTAATGGAAAGCGCTCAATACAAAACACAGCGAACTTAGTAGAACCTAATGAGCCAGACGAACCTACCTAGGCTCATCATCGTCTGGCTCATTAGGTACTACTATATATATATATATATATATATATATATATATATATATATATATTGATTGTTTAATTACTAAGGCCGGAGCGTCGTACAAATTGCAAGAAAGATTAGGACAATAGTCCGAATAATGAAAATACTACCTCATCTCATAAATATAGACAAATGATATTATCGTCTCTTAGTTGTGTTGATGTTATTGTGGCTCTGTCTGCAAATCTCTGGGGCTGCAACCCCACCTTGCCCTAGAGGGGTCGATCAGTGGTCGCTAACAAGACCAGTGCAGCATGCCAGATATTTTAACATGATATTTGCCCTGAGCCACATTACCGACACGTCTAATCTTATATTACATGGTTTGTTCCATGCGGTCACTCCTCTAAGTTCTGACCAGAAACGACGATGCTTAACTTCGGAGATCCGGTTTTTCAATTTCATGAAGTCGTACGCCACTTACCCGGCCCTTCGAAGCTAGCGTCACCTGGCATTCCATAGCGATCACCCATCTAAATACTGACCAGGTTCTGCATTCCTTAACTTCGAGAATTGTTATTTCAACGTGATATTTGCCGTGAACCATATACCCGCACATCCAAGCTAACGGCATCTAACATTAACAAGCGGTCACTCATTTAGACACTGACCAGTTTCTGCATTGCTTAACTTCGGTGAACGCGGAAATAGGTCTTTCAATGTAATATAAGTCATATTACTCGCACATACTAGCTTACATCATTTGGTATTTGTAAGCAGTCACTCATCTATATTTTGACCAGACTCGATTTTGCTTAACTTCGGTGATTGTACGAGAATCGGTCTTTCAACGTGATATGTTCATAATCTATATTACCAGAACATACAACCCTACATCACCTCGTATTGCCAGGCGGTCACTCATCTAAGTCATGACCAGACCCGAGGATGCTTAACTTCGTTCATTTTCTTAGAATCGGTCTTAAAACGTGATATGACCATAATCTATATTACCCGAACATACAACCTTACATCAACTCGTATTGCCAAGCAGTCACTCATCTAAGTAATGAAAAACCTCGAGGTTGCTTAACTTCGTTGATCGTCCTAGAATCGATCTTAAAACGTGATATGACCATAATCTATATTACCCGAACATACAACCGTAGATCACTTTGTATTGCCAGGCGGTCACTCATCTAAGTCATGAAAAGCATCGAGGTTGCTTAACTTTGTTGATCTTTCTAGAATCGGTCTTAAAATGTGATATGACCATAATCTATATTACCCGAACATAGAACCAAACATCACCTGGTATTGCCAGTCGGTCACTCATCTAAGTCATGAAAAGCATCGAGGTTGCTTAACTTCATTGATCGTCCTAGAATCGTTATTAAAACGTGATATGACCATAATCTATATTACCCGAACATACAACCAAACATCACCTGGTATTGCCAAGTGGTCACTCATCTAAATCATGACAAGACTCGGGGTTGCTTAACTTCGTTGATTTTCTTAGAATCGGTCTTAAAACGTGATATGACCATAATCTATATTACCCGAACATACAACCGTAGATCACTTTGTATTGCCAGGCGGTCACTCATCTAAGTCATGAAAAGCATCGAGGTTGCTTAACTTTGTTGACCTTTCTAGAATCGGTCTTAAAACGTGATATGACCATAATCTATATTACCCGGACATAGAAGCGTAGATCACCCTGTATTGCCAGTCGGTCACTCATCTAAGTCATGAAAAGCATCGAGGTTGCTTAACTTTGTTGATCTTTCTAGAATCGGTCTTAAAATGTGATATGACCATAATCTGTACCGAACATAGAGGCAAACATCACCTGGTATTGCCAGTCTGAGTCACTATCTAAGTCATGAAAAACTTTATCGAAGTTGTAACTGATTGATCGTCAATACAAAATCATTGTTAAAACATTATTCGCCATCTATATTACCGAACATACAACCAAACATCACCTGGTGTACCAGCAGTCATCATCGGAAATGCGTGTAAAGACTCGCAATTATTTATTAGCTTCCGGTCAGTCTTCCTAGAATCGGTCTTAAAACGCGATGGCCCACAAATCTACTCTTCACCCGAACATGCAACCTAACATGAACCTTATGGTATTCTGACAGTCGCTCATCTAAATCACTGAGCCAGACTCAGGGTTGCTTAACTGTTGATGCTATGAAATCAGGTATTAAAACGTGATATGACATAATCTATACTTTTGAACATACAACCTAACGACCTGGTATTAGCAAGCGGTCACTCATCTAAATCATGACAAGACTCGAGTTTAGCCGCTTGTTCGATCTTCCTGAAGTCGGTATTAAAACGTGATATGACCATAATCTATATTGCGGACGCACAACCTGCTGTGACCTGGTATTGCCAAGCGGTCACTCATCTAAATCACGACAGACTCGGTTGCTTAACACAGACGTTGATCTTCCCTAGAATCGATGACCAAACGTGATATGACCATAATCTATATTTGGACCAAACTTTAGCAGCGATATAGCCATTACCAAGCGTTCACTCATCTAAATCATGACAAATCTGAAAGTTGTAACTTCGTTGATCTTCTAAATCGGTATTAAAACGTGATATGACCATAAAAATCTTCTCATTTCTTGGACCTTCTTCTAACGCGACTTCTAGTACTGTTGTGAAGCGATCCTCATCAATCATGACAAACTCAGTTGCTTCAACTTCGATTGATCTTCTAGAATCGGTATTAAAACGTGAATACATTATAAATCTATATTTTGGTTATACAACCTCACCTTACGACTGGTATTGCCAAGCAGTCACTCATCTAAATCATGACCGAACCTCTGAGTTGTAACTTCGTTGATCTTCCTGTGAGGTAGTATTAAACGTGATATGACCATAATCTATATTACCCGGACATACAACCTAACATGACCTGGTATTAGCAAGCAGTCACTCATCTAAATCCTTGTGAGCAAGAGACTCTCTCGAGGTTGCTTAACAATTGATCTTCACAAGATGGTATTAAAACATTAGACATGACCATAATCTATATTGCCGGACATACAACCTAACATAGCCTGGTATTGCCAAGCGGTCACTCATCTAAATCATGACAAGACTCAGTTGTACTTCGTTGATGCTTCCTAAGAATCGGTATTAAAACGTGATATGACCATAATCTATATTTTGGATTGCTAACTATGGCTTCGACTGTTATGACAGTCACTTATCTAAGTATTTTGGCTGGGGCTAGTTCTTGCTTACTTCGTTGGTCTTATAAAGTCGGTATTAAAACGTGATATGACCATAATCTATGTGCCCCGGACATGCAACCTAACATGACCTGAGTATTGCCAAGCGGTCACTCATCTCAATCTCATGACAAGACTCAGGGTTAACCGCTTCGTTGATCTTCCCTGAATCGGTATTAAACCAGCGATATGACCACCAGTATATTACCCGGACATACAACCTAACATGACGCAGCCCATAAACAGTCACTCATCTAAATCACATGGCAACCATTCAGGGTTGTAGCGATTGATCGCCTAAATCGGTGTCCGGCGTGATATGACCATAATCTATATTACCCGGACATACAACTAACGACTGGTATTGCCAAACGGTCACTCATCTAAATCATAAACGAAACTCAGGTTTGGCAACTTCGTTGATGTTTCCTGAATCAGGTCTTAAAACGTGATAGCATTACCTCATCTATACATATTACCCGGACATACAACCTAACACTTGTCCTGGTAACAAAGCGGTCACTCATCTAAATCATGACAAGTCGAGGGTTGCTTAACTGGTTAGTCTTCCTAAGAATCCGGTATTAAAACGTGATATGACCATAAATCTATATTACCCGAGACGCATACAACCTAACATGACCTGGTATTAATAAGCGGTCACTCATCTAAATCATGACAAGACTCGGGGTTGCTTAACTTCGTTGATCTTCCTAGAATCGGTATTAAAACGTGATATGACCATAATCTATATTACCCGGACATACAACCTAACATGACCTGGTATTGCCAAGCGGTCACTCATCTAAATCATGACAAGACTCGGGAGTTTAACTTCGTTGATCTTCCTAGAATCGGTATTAAAACGTGATATGACCATAATCTATATTACCGGACATACAACCTAACATGACCTGGTATTGCCAAGCGGTCACTCATCTAAATCATGACAAGACTCAGGGTTGCTTAACTTCGTTGATCTTCCTAGAATCGGTATTAAAACGTGATATGACCATAATCTATATTACCCGGACATACAACCTAACATGACCTAGTATTGCCAAGCGGTCACTCATCTAAATCATGACAAGACTCGGGGTTGCTTAACTTCGTTGATCTTCCTAGAATCGGTACCAAACGTGATATGACCATAATCTATATTACCCGGACATACAACCTAACATGACCTGGTATTATGACAGTCACTCATCTAAATCATGACAAGACTCGGGGTTCAATAACTTCGTTGATCTTCCTAGAATCGGTATTAAAACGTGATATGACCATAATCTATATTGCGGACATACAACCTAACATGACCTGGTATTACTTAGCGGTCACTCATCTAAATCATGACAAGACTCAGGGTTGCTTAACTTCGTTGATCTTCCTAGAATCAGTATTAAACGTGATATGACCATAATCTATATTGCGGACATACAACCTAACATGACCTGGTATTGCCAAGCGGTCACTCATCTAAATCATGACAAGACTCGGGGTTGCTTAACTTCGTTGATCTTCCTAGAATCGGTATTAAAACGTGATATGACCATAATCTATATTACCCGGACATACAACCTAACATGACCTGGTATTGGCAAGCAGTCACTCATCTAAATCATGACAAGACTCGGGGTTGCTTAACTTCGTTGATCTTCCTAGAATCGGTATTAAACGTGATATGACCATAATCTATATTGCGGACATACAACCTAACATGACCTGGTATTGCCAAGCAGTCACTCATCTAAATCATGACAAGACTCGGGGTTGCTTAACTTCGTTGATCTTCCTAGAATCGGTATTAAAACGTGATATGACCATAATCTATATTACCCGGACGCACAACCTAACATGACCTGGTATTGGCAAGCGGTCACTCATCTAAATCATGACAAGACTCGGGGTTGCTTAACTTCGTTGATCTTCCTAGAATCGGTATTAAAACGTGATATGACCATAATCTATATTACCCGGACATACAACCTAACATGACCTGGTATTACCAAGCGGTCACTCATCTAAATCATGACAAGACTCGGAGTTGCTTAACTTCGTTGATCTTCCTAGAATCGGTATTAAAACGTGATATGACCATAATCTATATTGCCCGGACATACAACCTAACATGACCTGGTGATGACTTAGGCGGTCACTCATCTAAATCATGACAAGACTCGAGGTTACTTAACTTCGTTTGATCTTCCTAGAATCGGTATTAAAACGTGATATGACCATAATCTATATTACCCGGACATACAACCTAACATGACCTGGCGTATTACTTAAGCGGTCACTCATCTAAATCATGACAAGACTCGGGGTTACTTAACTTCGTTGATCTTCCTAGAATCGGTATTAAAACGTGATATGACCATAATCTGTATTGCGGACATACAACCTAACATGACCTGGTATTGACGAAGCGGTCACTCATCTAAATCATGACAAGACTCGGGGTTGGCAACTTCGTTGATCTTCCTAGAATCGGTATTAAACGTGATATGACCATAATCTATATTGCGGACATACAACCTAACATGACCTGGTATTGGCAAGCGGTCACTCATCTAAATCATGACAAGACTCGAGGTTGCTTAACTTCGTTGATCTTCCTAGAATCGGTATTAAAACGTGATATGACCATAATCTATATTACCCGGACATACAACCTAACATGACCTGGTATTGCCAAGCAGTCACTCATCTAAATCATGACAAGACTCGGGGTTGCTTAACTTCGTTGGTCTTCCACCACAGAATCGGTATTAAAACGTGATATGACCATAATCTATATTGCCAGGCATACAACCTAACATGACCTGGTATTGGCAAGCGGTCACTCATCTAAATCATGACAAGACTCGGGGGTTGCTTAACTTCGTTGATCTTCCTAGAATCGGTATTAAAACGTGATATGACCATGATCTATATTGCGGACATACAACCTAACATGACCTGGTATTGGCAAGCGGTCACTCATCTAAATCATGACAAGACTCGGGGTTGCTTAACTTCGTTGATCTTCCTAGAATCGGTATTAAAACGTGATATGACCATAATCTATATTACCCGGACATACAACCCTAATATAACCTGGTATTGCCAAGCGGTCACTTATGTATTTACTGACCAGACTCGTGGTTGCTTAACTTCGGTTGTTGAAGGAGAACTGGTGCTTTCCTGTGATATGGCTGCAAGGCTTCGACTATTTAAAATAAGTTGTTGCGAACAGCGATTGGTTGAAAGTTCGGGGAGATTTATTCTCGCCTTTAAAAGAGCGTCACTCTTATGCATATTTATAAAATTCCTCAAGGCCGAGTCGGGTGGGATTATCAGGTGTTAATCAACAATGAATTGGCATCGGTGAGCATTGGAAACGGATGAGAATTCCTGCCCGATTCTTTTAGTGGTAAAATCCGGTTCAATTATTTACCGATATAAGAAAGCGGCCACAAGATTCTTGAGTATTCAAGGAATTATGCGGCCGAACAGTGGATTGATGGTTTATAAGATTATCTTACAAGCCATTCGTAGTGGAATTGTAACTGAGGCCGTTCGGTACTTGACGATCCTAGCTTTTTAATTTATTGACGCTGCAGGCGTCATGTTTTATACGTAGTAGGTAACGGTTAAACGGGACGACGCTTACAGGAAATAGCCGGTTATTGGGGCCAATTGTGTAAGATTCTAATATTTAATAGTTTTCTTCTTCTTCTTCTTCTTCTTCTTCTTCTAATCGTTCTCTCCCCTATTCTTTTTTCTTCCTTTTATAATTCTTCTTTTCTTCTTCTTCTTCTTCTTCTTCTTCTTCTTCTTCTTCTAATCTTTCTCTCTCCTATTCTTTTTTTCTTCCTTTTATAATCCTTTTGTTTCTTCTTTACCTTCCTTTTTCTTCTTCTTTTTCTTCTTTTACTAATCATGACTCTTTTGTTCTTTTTTCTTCCTTTTATAATCCCTTTTGTTGTTGTTGTTGTTGTTGTTGTTCTTCTTCTTCTTCTTCTTCTTCTTCTAATCATAGCCTCTCTTTTTTTTCAATATTATCTCATCCTTCTTCTTCATCTTTTTCTCCTTCCTCGTCTAATTATTCCCCCTCTTATTCTTTATTCATGCGTATCTAATCCTTCTTCTTCTTCTTCTTCTTCTTCTTCTTCTTCTTCTTCTTCTTCTTCTAATCTTTCCCTCCCCTATTCATTTTTCTTCTTTTTTAATCCTTTTTTCTTCTTCATATTTTTTCTTCTCTTTCTTCTTCTTTTTCTAATCATTCCCCCTCTTCTTCTTTGTCATTCTTCTTCTTCTTCTTCTTCTTCTTCTTCTTTTTCTTCTTCTTCTTCTCATTGCCTCTCTTGTTTTTTTCATCCTTATCTAATCTGTCTTCTTCTTCTTCTTCTTCGTCTAATCTTTCCCTCCCCTATTCATTTTTCTTCTTTTTTAATCCTTTTTCTTCTTCATATTTTTTCTTCTCTTTCTTCTTCTTTTTCTAATCATTCCCCCTCTTGTTCTTTGTCATTCTTATCTAGTTCTTCTTTTTCTTTTTCTTCTTCTTCTTCTTCTTTGTATTTTTCTCCTTCCTCGTCTAATTATTCCCCCTCTTATTCTTTATTTATCCGTATCTAATCCTTCTTCTTCTTCATCCATTTTCTTTTCATTACTTTTTTCTTATTTATTTATGCATTCTTCTTTTTTATTCTTTTTCTTTTCTCGCCTTCTTCTTTTTCTTCTTCTTCGCTTGCCTTCTTCTCCCCATCCTTCTCTCTCCTGCTACTTTTACTTCTTCTTTTGCTTTCTTTTCCCTTTTCTTTCTTGAATTCTTTCTTACTTTTGTTACCCTAAATTCATCTTCTTTTTACATTCGTTTTCCTTTTACCATGTCTTCTTTTTTTTCTTCTTCTTCTTCTTCTTCTTCTTCTTCTTCTTCTTCTTCTTCTTCTTCTTCTTCTTCCTTCCTTTTCCATTCTTCTTCTTCTCCTTCCTCTCCCTTCCATTCTTCTTCTTCTTTCCTTCCTTCCTTCCTTTTCCATTCTTCTTCTTCTCCTTCCTCTCCCTTCCATTCTTCTTCTTCCTTCCTTCCTTCCTTCCTTCCTTCCTTCCTTCCTTCCTTCCTTCCTTTTCCATTCTTCTTCTTCTCCTTCCTCTCCCTTCCATTCTTCTTCTTCTTCTACTTCTTCTTCTTCTTCCTTCCTTCCTTCCTTTTCCATTCTTCTTCTTCTCCTTCCTCTCCCTTCCATTCTTCTTCTTCTTCCTTCCTTCCTTCCTTTCTTCTTTTTCCATTCTTCTTCTTCTC
Organism: Ascarosepion bandense; assembly: GCA_037127315.1. NCBI lineage: Eukaryota > Metazoa > Mollusca > Cephalopoda > Sepiida > Sepiidae > Ascarosepion > Ascarosepion bandense. The sequence goes on from JBBBDQ010001442.1 coordinate 1,784,120, forward strand.
CTTCCTCTCCCTTCCATTCTTCTTCTTCTTCTTCTTCTTCTTCTTCTTCTTCTTCTTCTTCTTTCCTTCCTTCCTTCCTTGGGAGACATTGCCAGGTACATAATGCGTTTTCAAAAGGAGAGGAAACAGGGGATCTTGGGCAATTTTGTCACCCGTCTCTAGATAACACTTTCGACACATTCTAATTGAGAGAACATGCGGATCAGTACCTAAGTACGATGCAATATTAGTGGCCAAAACACCTGCTTGCAACCGCCGTATTTGTAAGAATTATTTTTCTGTATTTCAACTGATTCGAAATTATTTTTAATATTTTATTGAAAAATATTTGCACAGTTGAAATTTGATTTAATTATAAGTTTTTGTCGCTATTGTTTAAGCGAATGCTTGTATTTAAATTATATGAACGCTTAATCCTGAAGGTTTCAGGATTTATTCAAAAAGTTCTTTATTTGGAATATGGGCGTTTTTGTTTTTTTTTTTGGTCTCAAGTACAAATTGAAACATGTCGTTGGAATTGAACGCTTCCGTGGACATATGTAATAATTTCAAAATTTGTCGCAATGCGGAAAATTTAGCGTCTGCTAATTTTTCGAAAACGTCATCTTGACAAAATATTTTTCAGAAAGCATCAGCACGTTACAAGCCACGAACGTATCAGATCTTCTCCGATTTCTTTTTGGATATAGTCGAAAGAAATCGTTATTTTCTAGGATGCGAAAATATATATTTTCGCAACATAACATATTGTTTATCACTTTGTAAATAGAGCTCTAATTGTATTGTAATCGCTATAAACGTATTTACAAATGTCCTCTATATTCATTTATATATTACACACACAGACAAAGTTCTATTTATAAATATGTTTATATATATATATATATATATATATATATATATATATATAATGAACTTAATCACAGTAAGTCAACACTAATAATAACAGACTAAACATCCGAAAATAATGCTAACTTAACAGTAATATAAACCGTCTTGTAACCCGGCGAGAACTACCTTGTGGGTTAAATAAAAGGAGAGAAAAAAAAGAAACAGACAGCGCACAAGAACAATACGTCTAGTGCTCGTTCGAAAGAAAAAGAAAACCCAAGACGAAACCTTAACAGAAAAGTGCTCGATACGAAAGTACGAAAGTAGAACGAGAATACAACACAAAAAATCTAGAAGTGAGCGAGGGTTAGAGGCTCTTACCCTGAAGAACCGTTTGTGTGAAACCGCGGTAGATTTTTTGTGTTGTGTATATATAATTTACGTATATATATATATATGTATTTATATATATAATATCCAATTGAAATAACTTGTTGAGTTTTTCTTTATATATATATATATATATATATATATATATATATATATATATATATATATACACACACATATATATATATATATATATATATAAATTAAAAAAGGATTAATTCATTGATGGTGAATGACCATTTCGATATAAAGATCCCCACAGGGGATAACACATCACCTCAGCAACAGAAAAATCCTTTCAGAAACCCTTTTCTGTTGCTGAGGTGATGTGTTATCCCCCGTGGGGATTTTCATATCGAAATGATCATTCAACATCATTGAATTAATCCTTTTTTAATTTATATTTGCCCTTTATATTTTATTACATGGAGCTCTCTTCCTGTATCATTTTTTAATATTAAAATAAAATTTTTAATATTAATTAGGATCGGGTTTTTGGAATTTACCTTCCTGCTTTTTCCGCTTGGATTAAAGTATCTGAATTAAAATATATATATATATATTGCCTCTCGCCTATCAGAAGTGGTCACAAAGTGATTTTACCCTCATTGTTACTAAAAAGTGAAAACGATTCTTATTAGGGGCTTTATAACCATGAACTTGTCGTAAAATTCCGGGATGCAACGTAGATAATTGTCACATACGTTTTTTTCGAGGCCGTCATCCCTGCAACGTCCGTCCTGTGGTCACGTAATGAATTCATTGTCTTCTTAGCAATCAATAATTACCGAAAACAGTTTCGAAATAATACAGACCTCGAATCTTTGAGGAGAAAAAAGAATAGCATGAAATTCCTCGGTGGTTGTTCGCTTATACTGACAAGCAGAAAAGGTGTTAATATTTAAATTACGCAGCCTATTTATCCGTTGTCTCCAAGGTTTAATTCACCGTCTTTTCTCATTCTGCAATTTAAAATAACGAGTATAAAAAGAAATTTGTTGCTGTTTTTAATTATTTATTTTACATCTAATTTACTTATAGATTTTACAAGAATGTGAATGTACTCATCATGAGAAGAATCTGTCTATACATAAATCTAATCTAAACTTATTTATATATGGAACTTTGTGTGTGTGTGTGTGTCCGTTACCTATAGATTCCGAAATGGCTGAACCGATTTTCTTGAAAATTTACACAGTTGTACTATAAGTGTCTGCGAGTGTTCTTAGTTAGGTTTTGTGTCGAGGTACCCCCAATAAATATAGAAAATCGATATATATATATATATATATATATATATATATATATATATATTGTCATCCGCAGGCAGATCTGTTTCGCCGTATCACAGCTCATCAGTCTATCTTTCTTTCTGTCTGTCTGTATGTCCTTTATAAAAATCCACAATTTTTATCCGATTCTCACCAAACTTCACACAAATATTCTTTAGGCTTCTGGTCAGTTCATGGGCTACGTATTTTTCCAACGCTCCACCCCGATATCGGAAAACGATACCTCGATATCTGATCAGGTCTGATCAAAATCAGGATTTCAACCCTTTTATCGTAGTTCTTGCTGCAGAAATTGTTCTAACTTATAGTTTTTAGTCTCAGAGATTAGTAGATCTTCTCAGATGACTCATTTTCCTCGATATCGGAAATCGATACTCCCGATATTCTATCGAATCTGATCAAAAACCGATATTCAGCCATCAATATGGCTCATTTTCTCTAATTTTACTCCCGATGGGTAGGATAAGTTTTTTATGGAATTACTTAGGTTAGTTTATACTTAGATGACTTATTTGACTCCGATATTGGAAATCGATACCCTGATATCCTATCGTGTCTGATCAAAATCAGGTTTTCAGCCCTTTTATTTTGGTTTTTGCTTCGGGTTTTTCTTTAAGTAGTCTCAACCATGATACCATTTATTCAGAGGACTTATTTAGCCTTCAAAGTTCAGTTTACGACGAAAAAACGTATTTGATATCGATATCAGGAAATCAGAATTTGACTTACATCCATTCATTTTTCTTTCAGTCTACGGTTTCGCTTTAACTGGAAATAACTATTGCTTTTTAGTCTTTCGTGCCAACGTCCAAAGAGTCTGAGCTCCAGGACCATGGATTAGTTTTAAAGCTTTCATTACACCCGAGCAACGCCGGGCTATACTGCTAGTTTCACATAAAAGAAAATAAATAAAATTAGTGAGTTAAAATCATTCTTTTCCAATTTACATTTTTCTCTCTCTTTTTCCTTCATTTATTTGTCTTTCTTTCTTTTTTTGTTTCTTTTTTCTTTGTTCGTTTCTTTTTATTCATCTCATTTTTTCTTTTTCGTTCTCGCTTTTTTTTCTTTTGCATCTCTCTTTATTTTTTATTTTTCCTTTCTTTTTATCTTTAACTTTTTTCATCTAAGTGTCCTTTTACCTTTCTTTTTCCCTTTATTTTTTTTTAATCATCTCACCCCAAGCAAGGCATTCCACTGCCACTATTGCGCATGGGGCTACATAGGGGAAGGTAAAGAGAAAGAGTGGTTAGAGAGAGGAAATATCAGAAGGAAGGTGATAGATGGGTAAGGATACCGAGGATGAGGGTTGGGCAGATGGGAAGAGTGTTTGATAGAATGGGAGCAGGTTAGTGTGTTAGGAGGTGTCTATTGACCTTACATTTAAACTCCTGGAGATTGTAGCCGTCGGGGAAGCAGTCTTGTGGAATGGAATTCCACAGTCGGGAAGTGCGAGAAAAGAAACTATTGGAGTAAAAGTTGCAGTTGCATTTTATTGGTTTCACTGTAAAAGGGTGGGATCTAGTTGCTAATCTAGTTTCTTGTGCAAATTCTTATCTAGGGGGCAGCAGTGATCTAAGTTCATTGGAGCAGAAGCCGTGAAAGTATTTATAGAAGAGACACAGGGAAGCCACGTCGCGCCGGTGAGAGAGAGACTGCAGGCGGTCTGACAAGTTGGTATCGATTACATTACAGACCCTCCGCTGTACCTTGTCGAGAAGCCCGAGGAGAATAGCAGGAGCACCCGACCAGATATGACAGCAGTATTCAATGCACGGGCGGATGGTAGATTTATATATGTGCAAGATAGATTCAGACGGAAAAAACTGCACAGAGAACCGACTTTCATAGCAGCGGATTTAGCAATGGATTCGATATAGTCATTCCATTTGAGGTCCGCTGTAAGTGTGAGACCAAGGAGGCGTTTACTCTCTGGGAGGCAAGCCTGGTCCATACTAATGGGAGGTAGGTGAGATTGTCGATGATGTTTAATTGATAGTAGCTTTGTTTTAGAAACATTAAAGCTTCCTAGCCATTTCTTACCCCAGTCCACTACGGATTGGAGGTCCTTTTGTTGTAACCTAAAAATGTTACTGAATGAGAAATAATCAAAACAGAGGCTAGAAAATGAAACAGTAATCTTTATAAAATCAACAAAATACAATTATCGCCAGCTGCGTGACCGATCTGGCAGCTCAGATGCAGTCACTTTCTCACCGACGTAATGTGGTTTCCCTGTGTCTTTTCTACATATACTTTTACGGCTGGTGCTCCCTACATATGAATTGACTTGAGCCACAAGATTATCAACACGGTTGGAAAATGAAATATATATTTTTAATCATTTCACCCCAAGCAAGGCAGTTTTACTACTACTGTTGCGCAGGGGATTACATAAGGTAAAGTGGTGAAAAAGAGGAGTAGGTTATAGGGGTGTCAGGAGGAGGGAAACAGAAGGATGAGAATACTGGTGTGATGGCGGTGGAGTAGATGTAGAAAAGAGCTTGAGAGAAAGAATGCGAGTCAGTGAGATAGGAGATGATTATTGACCTTACATTTAAATTCTTGGAGATTGTAGCTGTTGGGGAATCAAGAAAAAGGAAGGGAATTCCACGGGCGGGTAGTGCGAGAAAAGAACCTGTTAGAGTAGAATTTGCGGTTACATTTTATCGGTTTCCCTGTAAAAGGGTGGGATCTAGTTGCTAGTCTAGTAGCCCGTGTAAATTCTTACATAGGGGGCACCAGTGAGCTAAGTTAATCGGAGTTAGGAAAGAACAAGGAAAAAGAGAGACGGCGAAATGTATTCAAGTGAAAAGGACTTTTTGATTACATGCTTTTTTTTTGTTTTTTTTTATAATCATATCACCCCCAGCAAGGCGTTTTACTGTCACTGTTTTGCAGGGGGTTACATAGGAGGCAAGTTATGAGAAAGAGTGACAGGTTACAGGGGGTGTCAAGAAGGAAGAGAATACTGATGAAAGTGGAGTGGACGGAGAAAGGTGCATGAGAGAGAGAGAGAGAGCTCTTAAATCTAGAATATAAATATATAGAAACACATTGCCACAAAGTGAGGGATCAGTTTATATATTGATTATAATCTAGAATTGAACCCCCATTTTATACCCACAACATGATTTCTTTTTTAATAATCATATCGCCCCAAGCCAGGCGTTTTACTGCCACTGTTTTGCAAGGGGTTACATAGGAGGAAAGATATGAGAAAGAGTGACAGGTTATAGGGGGTGTCAGGAAGTGGGTAAGAGAAGGATGAGAATACTGATGAGAGTGGAGTGGACGGAGAAAGGAGCATGGGAGAGAGAGAGAGAGAGGATGCAAGTTAGTGAGATAGGAAATGACTATTGACTTTACATTTAAATTCTTGAAGATTGTAGCTGTCGGGGAAGCAAATAAATAGAAGGGAATTCCACAGGCGGGAAGTGCGAGAAAAGAAGCTGTAGGAGTAGAATGTGCGTTTACATCTTATTGGTTTCACAGTAAAAGGGTGGGACCGAGTTGCTAGTCTTGTGGCTCGAGTAAATTCGTATATAGGTGGGGCCCTAGTAACCAAAGTTCATCGGAGCAGAAGCCGTGAAAGTATTTATAGAAGAGACACAGGAAAGCCACATCACGCCGGTGAGAGAGCGACTGGAGCCGAAGTGCGAAATCGGGATCGATCACATTACAGATTCTTCGAGGCGAATGGCAAGGACACCCGATCAGATGTGGCAGTAGTATTCAATGCACGGACGGATGGTAATAGTAATCTTTACAACATCAACAAAATACAATAATCCCCAGCTGTGTTTATTGATAACCACTACTAGTGGTGACCTGCTAGACAACAATATAATATTTAGTTGCCTCTGTGACACAAGACCTTTTTAATGTGGGTGATCCGAACCTGAGTGCATGCTCATCAGCAAAAGATACAACCCAAAATGCTAAATACAGGTGGGGGATAACAGAATCAAACAAGTCCAAGAATTTAAGTACCTAGGAAGTGTTCTAACAGGAGATGGAAAATGCGACACGGAGATCCGAAGGCGAATTGGCATGGCAAAGGACGCGTTCCAGAAGATGAGCAAAATACTAACACACAGGAAAATCTCAATAGAAACGAAGAAAAGAGTGCTAGACTGCTACGTGATGTCAGTTCTTCAATACGGCTGTGAATGCTGGACAATATCATCGAAAATGAGGACAAAACTGGAAGCGGCCGAAATGTGGTTCTACAGAAGGATGCTGCGGATATCGTGGACTGAGCATACAAGCAACGATGAGGTGTTAGAAAGAATGGCAACAAAAAGGAAATTGATGCTGAGCATCAGGAAGAGACAACTGAAGTTCCTGGGACATGCAATGAGGAAGGAGAGCCTGGAGAACCTGATACTGACTGGTCAGATAGAAGGAAGGAGAGACAGAGGAAGGCAGCGGATAACATATTTGCAGGGCCTGATCAGGTGGATGACGGAACGGGGGTTGCGAGATGTAACAGGAGCAAACATACTAAGAGCCACAAGGGATAGGGAGACGTGGAGAGCCATGATCGCCTACGTCCTGAAGGGACAGGGCACAGAGTTTGACTCCGCCCGAAGGCAGAGTGTCAGACAATGACAGAATTTCGTCTGAGCGAAGTTAATCTCTAGGCGGCAATAGGCGATTTTTGCTTAGATGTGGCACAAGGCCAAAAGTATGGGGTACCCAGTAAAGATCAAACTCACTACTCAGTTGTAATGGTTCTAGCAAAGCAAGCTTGTTAACCATTCCATCACGTTTAGTGCTCATATTGATTTTCTAAGCTCTGCTTAGATGTGGCACAAGGCCAAAAGTATGGAGTACCCAGTGAAGATCACACTCACTACTCAGTTGTAATAGGTCCTCGCGAGACAAGCTTGCTAACCATGTCGAGGTGCCCAAACCTCTAAGCAGGAATAGGACTTCCTCTCACAATAGTGTCTGACGTATTTATGAGAGGTGGGACGTACCCATTGATGTTCGCAGTTACGTTTATTACAATAAAAGATGGAAAAAGAACAAGAAAATAGAAAAAAATGAGGAATTGACCATGACAAATGGCACTTATCGTCCTGTGTCAGAACACTACTCGGATATTTAAAGATTCTTAATATAATCCAATGAATCTGCAATTTTAATGTTCTTGGCCTGGCATCACGATGTCAAACACATTCCCATCCTTATACTCTTTCTATAATTACTTTCATGGTAATTATTATGACGAACTCTCGTCTTTGGTACCAAGAGTCTATGCGTTTAAGCGCAGTACTAGATTGGCGGTAAGGTCTCATTATTTTTTAGATGCAGCATTTTATACTACATACAGTAATTAACGCCAGTCTTTATAAAAATACTCAGCAATATAATTTATTTTCATGACCGAATTATTTTTTAATCAGATAATTGCAGAATTTGTACATGACTTTCATTGTCAATATAAAATGAATGCAACTTGACGCAGACATTTGCTTTGGTGCTGATCTCTGGTGTGTTCGAGATTGAAAGCTTTCAACGTTCAGTTCCACATCAGACTTTGGTGATTATTGGCGTTTTCTTCACAAAGGAATGCCTTAAAGATGAATGATAACAAGTTTCATTTTCGCCATATTTCGCTCTATGAATTTTGGGCGCTGATATGACAGCGTGGTTTCCTCCTAGACTTTTCAATGTTTTTGAATTCAGAACATACATATCCTAACAAATAGCAGAATTAAACAGCAGGTTAGACAGGAAAAAAGCAGAATTGTACAGGCCAAAAATGCCAAGAACCACTTTGATTATGGAAAATATCTTGCATGCACAAGTGTAAATTTTCTTCTTCTATGTGCCCTGTCCCTTCAGGGCGTAGGCGATCATGGTTCTCCACGTTTTCCTATCCCTTGTGGCTCTTAGTATGTTTGCTTCTGTTACACCTCGCAACCCCCGTTCCGTCATCCACCTGATCAGGCTCTGCAAATATGTTATCCGCTGCCTTCCTCTGTCTCTTTTTTTCTTCTATCTGGCCTATCAGTATCAGGTTCTTCAAGCCCTCCTTCCTCATTACGTGTCCCAGGAACTTCAGTTGTCTCTTCCTAATGCTCACTATTAATTTCCTTTTTGTTGCCATTCTTTCCAACACCTCATCGTTGCTTGCATACTCAGTGCACGATATCCGCAGCATCCTTCTGTAGAACCACATTTCCGTTGCTTCAAATTTTGTTCTCATTTTCGATGATATTGTCCAGCATTCACTGCTGTATTGAAGAAATGACATCGCATAGCAATCCAGCACTCTCTTCTTTGTTTCTAGTGAAATTTTCCTGTGTGTTAGTACTTTACTCAGCTTCTGGAACGCGTCCTTTGCCATGCCAATTCGCCTTCGGATCTCTGTGTCGCACTTTCCATCTCCTGTTAGTACACTTCCTAGGTATTTAAATTTTTGTACTTCTTTTTCTTTTCTTTTTTTTGTAATTCTGGTATCCTCCGCCTGTATTTGGCATTTTGGGTTGCACCTTTTGCTAATGACCATGCATTCAGTTTTCTTAAAGTTTATTTGTAGTCCTTTTTTGTCACTCTCCCCCGATACCTTCTGTAGGAGGTCTTTTAGTTTCCTTTCCGTGTCTGCAATCAGCACTGTATCATCTGCAAACCTTATGTTGTTCAAGTTGTGGCCTCCAGTAACAAATCCTGGCGTGTCATTTAGGGTCCTCAAAATATTCTCGCTGTACAAGTTGAACAGATCCGGTGAAAAGATACATCCTTGTCTTACGCCTCTATCTTTGTAAATCTACTGAAATCGTTACCTGTCCGTATGCAGGCCGTTTGCTGCCAGTAGAGATTCTTGATTACTCTGATGTCTTTCCAAAAAATGTCGAGGCTCCCGAGCATCTCCATCAATTCATTGTGTCGTATCTTGTCGAATGCCTTCGCATAATCAATAAAACATATGTACAAGTCCTTCTTCACTTGTATTGCCCTTTCGGAGAGCATCCTAATCATAAATATGGCGTTCTTTGTTCCAGTGTCTTTGACGAACCCGCACTGTTCCTGTCCTATATCAGGCCTGATTCTGCTTCTCTCTTTATTCATCAGGATTCTGACAATCAGTTTGGTAATGTGGCTCATTAAGCTTATAGTTCTGTATTTCGCAGTCGTTTGTACCTGGTTTCTTCGGCAGCGCTATAAATATCGACTTGCATAGGTCGTCTGGTATTATTCCACTATTATAAATTTCGTTTATTAGACAGTAGAAATGAGATGTAAAAAGACATTGTTGTGTCCACAAAAAATTAATAAAAAATTAATAATAGTGTCAGAAATTATTATAATAAAATAATTATAACAATTATTTACAGACGGATCGTGAGACACTGGGATCCGTAGGGTTATTGGCATAGCCAAGGACGCATTCCAGAAGCTGAGTAGAATATTAAGAAACAGGAAAGTTTAGCTTGAAACCAAAAAAAAAAAAAAAAAAGAAAAGAAAAGAGTACTGGATTATTGTTTGTCTGTCGTTCAATATAGCATCGAATGCTGGACAATCTCATCAAAGATGAAATAAGAAACACGGTTCTACAGAAGGATGCTGAGGATATCATGGATCGAATATGTGAAAGAACGATGGCGATATGGTGGAGATGGAAACGAAAAGGAAACTGATACTTAACATCATGAAAAGACAGCTGAAGTTTTTGGGAAGCGTAATGAGAAAGGAGGGCACGGAGAATCTGACACTCACAGAATAGATAAAGTGAGACAGACGAAAGCAAAAGAGTCATGATCACCTACGTTCTGAAGGTACATGGCACATAGAAGAAGAACGACTTGAGTAAATGGATGTAGGAACAATGTTTCGGAGAGATAATAAAAAGATAGAATTTATTAAGAGCTACAAAGGACAGGAAATTGTGGAGAGCCATGGTCACCTCTATTCTAAAGGTACACGGCACATAGAAGAAGAAGAATGAGCTTGAGTAAATGGATGTAGGAACAATGTTTAGGAGAGATGATAAAAAGACAGAATTTATTAAGAGCTACAAAGGACAGGAAATTGTGGAGAGCCATGGTCACATCTAGTCTAAAGGTACACAGCACAGAGAAGAAGGATGAGCTTGAGGAAATGGATGTAGGAACAATGTTTAGGAGAGATAATAAAAAGACAGAATTTATTAAGAGCATCAAAGGAGAGGAAATTGTGGAGAGCCATAGTCACCTCTATTCTAAAGGTACACGGCACATAGAAGAAGGATGAGCTTGAGTAATTAAATGACAGAACAAGGTTTAGGATAGTTAACAAAAATTGAAAATTTGTCAAGAGCTACAAAAGAGAGGAAATTGTGGAGAGCCATGATTTCCACTTTCTGAAAGAACATGGTACATAGAAGAAGAAGAAGAAAAAGAAGAAAGACGATCGACTTTCTCTGCTATAAATGTTTAACATAGACCCGTCTACTCACAATGAGTAGGACGTCTACTCATAGGAACAGGGAAAACTGGGTCGTAGCGTTGAGTTGTACGCATTGTCGTACTGAACTATTCCCTATCATTGTATTATGACTCACCTTCTTCATATGATTAAACTTAATACTGATCTTTTGTTCTATTTCAATGTTATTAACCGGAAACTACGCGCTTATATGAGCCTTATAATATTTCTGTGAACCACGATGTTAAGGGCTTGTCTTTATGTGGGAGCTATTTCAGACACACCCTTTTTTTTAACTATTACACAGTGAGCTTTACCTGAAGAGAGTGACAAGAAAGGACTACAAATAAACTGCAAGAAAACTGAATGCATCTTCATTCCCAAACAGAGAAGCCCAAAAATTCAAATACAGGTGGGGGATACTTCCAACAGAAGACAAAAAGTGCGACACAGAGATCCGAAGGCGAATTGGCATGGCAAAGGACGCGTTCCAGAAGCTGAGTAGAATATTAAGAGACATGAAATTTTCGCTATAAACGAAAAGAGTGCTGGATTGCTAAGTGATGTCAGTTCTTCAATACGGCAGTGAATGCTGGACAATATCAACAAAGATGAAGGAAAAACTTAAAGCAACTGAAATGTGGTTCTACAGAAGGATGATGCGAATATCATGGATCGAGCATGTGAGTAATGTTCGGGCCTTAGATATGATGAAAACAAAAAGGAAATTAATACTGAGCATAAGGAAAAGACAGCTGAAGTTCCTGGGACATGCAATGAGGAAGGAGGGCTTGGAGAATCTGATACTAACAGGCCAGATAGAGGGAAAAAGAGACAGGGAAAAGCAACGGATAACATATTTGAAGGACCTAATCAGGTGGATGACGGAACAAGGGTCGCATGGTGTAAATAGAGAAGGCGTGCTAAGAGCCACCAGGGATAGGGAGACGTGGAAATCCATGATCGCCTACATTCTGAAGGGACAGGGCACAGAGAAGAATATATATGCTAACTGTTTATAAGAAATTATTATATGGGTATAAAGTGGGGGATCAATTCTATATTATGATCAATATATAAACTGATCCCCCATTCTGTGGCCATGCTAATTTCTATATATTTATAATCTAGATTTTTTGTCTTGAGCTAGTGGATGGCAGAATAATAGTTGTGTGGTGTTACAGGAGAAAGCGTGCTAAGAGCCACCAGGGATAGGGAGACGTAGAAAGCCATGATCGCCTACGTCCTGAAAGGACAGGGCTCATAGAAGAAGAATATATATGTCAACTGTTTATAAGAAATTATAATGTGGGTATAAAATGGGGGATCAATTCTATATTATAATCAATACATAAACTGAACCCTCATTTTATGGCCATGCTAGTTTCTATACATTTATAATCTAGATTTATAGTCTTAAGCTAGTGGATGACAGAATGAGGGTTGTGTGGTGTAACAGGAGAAAGCGTGCTAAGAGCCACCAGGGATAGAGAGACATGGAAGGCCATGATCGCCTACGTCCTGAAAGGACAGGGCTCATAGAAGAAGAATATATATGTCAACTGTATATAAGAAATTATAATGTGGATATAAAATGGGGGATCAATTCTATATTATAATCCATATATAAAATGATCCCCCATTACGTGGCCACGCTAATTTGTATACATTTATAATCTAGATTTATTGTCTTGAGCTAGTGGATGACAGAATGAGGGTTGTGTGGTGTAACAGGAGAAAGCGTGCTAAGAGCCATCAGGGATAGGGAAGCGTGGAAGGCCATGATCGCCTACGTCCTGAAAGGACAGGTCACATGGAAGAAGACTTCGTTAAATAATAATGATGAATAATGATGAATAATCATTAAATCAATAGACAGAGAAAGCAATATTTTTTTCCTCAAATATAAAGTTGATTTCGGTTTAGCCGAATCGCTTAATTCGTTGTCCTGAAATAAGAGCTAAATGAACGGACTCCTCCCCCTTGTTTTGCTTCGCAGCTAAATTGGATTTTAATTCTAGTTGAAAAATCAATAATCTGGGATTTACTAGTTCAATAGCTTTGATAGCCCCAGACGATTTAAATCCGACAATCATTAGTTGGTAGGTGTGATCACATTTTTGGTCTATTGTATTCTCAGCATCCTACTGTAGAACCACATCCCCGTTGTACACAAGTCTCCATTTCCTCTATGAGGAAATTGTCTACCATTAATTCTAATATCCGAGTATCCTTAATTGCATTAGTATGGTGTACAGGGTAGGATGTGCGTTGTGGAGCAGTGGATATCGACTCGGAAAGAGAAATCAAGGAGCCGAGTTCGAATATCTGTTGAATTCTTTCTATTCACATGCGCACAAATACCATTGAGAAAGGTATTAATCCGTCTCTTCTCTCCAGTTATGGGTTAAATATCAGGACAGATTGGGTTCTATAACCTCAGTTGGCAACCAGTCTACCGCAGAAATAAATGGCAACTTACTGCGGGATAATCTTCTGCCCAGTCAGTCATGTCGCTTTCGAGACATGATCGCCCAAGCGTGTATCACGTATGACATTTAACTGACTGACTGAATATAATAGTTGGAAACATGATTAAGGCTTCTACTGGGCATAAAGTGGGGGATCAGTTTTATATTGTTCTGAATTAATAAACTGATCCCCCACTAATTACTACTTAATAATATAATACCTTTATAAAATCTCTTTCCCCTTTAGCTATGAGTCAAATAACAGGACAGATTGGGTTTTATAGCCTTGGCTGGCAACCAGTCTACCGCAGAAAGTAATGGCAACCTACTGCGGGATAATCTTCTGACCAGTCAGTCATGTTTCTTTCCAGACATGATCGCCCAAAGCCTGTATCACGTATGGCACTTAACTGACTGACTGATGGTATACAGTAGTGGAATCACGGGGCGTCTGTAAAAGAGAATTGGGTAGATGTGTGAAAAAACATACTTCTGCCTTCCTTTTTAAGGAAAGATTTCTCCGGGACCACAGAGAAACTGCGTCCTCGACCTTCGACTAATTCATTTTCAGCGGGAGATCGGGACCGGACCAGACTCCGAGTATCTTGACCATAAGTCCAAGAAAGGGAAATGCCTTTCCACGGGCGCAAAAGCTATCCAACAGATTTATGAAAACTGATCTTGACCCCCTGTCACCGTCGCGTGATATGTTTGTCGACACCATCAATCTCGACTCTGCTCGGCACAAGACTCGAAACGTCATCAGCATCGGCGGAGTGACTGGCCGAGGTGGTAGCAACAAGTAAGAATATTCCGCGTAATAAAGGATTCGCCTTTAACTTTCGAATAAAGGCCCCTAAGGAATGGCGAAAAGCTCTGATCGTACAAAATACCCTTCAACCTGCGCACCGGAAGACGCGTTCAAATGATTCTTTTGCGAATGTATGACCCAAAACCGGCTGTCGACAGGACTGCTTCCAAAAAAGGATGCTGAACCCGACCGAATGCTTTAAACAGATCTAAATTGATTTTTTTTTTTTTTTTTTTTTTATAAGCGTTTCACCCCGAGCAAGGCATGTCACTGCCACTACTGTGCAGGGGGCTACGTAGAGTGGAGAAAGGCTGATTAAATATAGGAAATAACAGAGGGTGGGTGATAGGCGGGTGAGGATACCGAGAATGAGGGTTGGGTAGATGAGAGTGTTGTGAGAATAGTTGGGAGTTAGTGTTATAGGAGGTGTCTATTGACCCTACATTTAAACACCTGGAAATTGTAACTGTCGGAAAAGCAGACTTGTGGAAGGGAGTTCCACAGGCGGGAAGCGCGAGATAAGAAGCTGTTGGAGTAGAATTTACGGTTACATCTTATTTGTTTAACTGTAAAAGGGTGGGACCTAGTTGCTAATCTAGTATCTCGTGTAAATTCGTGCTTAGGCGGCACCAGTGATCTAAGCTCATCGGAGCAGAAGCCATGAAAGTACTTGTAGAAGAGGCACAGGGAAGCTACATCACGCCGGTGTGAGAGCGGCTGCAGCCGGTCTGCCAAGTCAGTATCAACCACGTTACAGATCCTCCTTTGTATTTTGTCAAGAAGCCCAAGGAGAGCAGCAGGGGCACCCGACCAGATATGGCAGCAATATTCAATACACGGGCGGATGGTAGATTTGTATATGTGCAGAATAGTTTCAGGTGGGAAAAATTTCCGGGCCCTGCACAGGGAGCCGACTTTCATAGCAGCATATTTGGCAATGGATTAGCGATGAATCACCATCGATGATCAACCATAACAATTTAATACTATCCTAGATATTCCTACACTTCACAGCACAAGTTTACTCAGAGTTTATCAGACTAGACGTGTCCATCAATAAATGAAAGTGTACAGATTGCTTATTGTGTTCATATCTCGACCACAATTAATTTCATGTTTTCTACGACGAAGTCGTCCATTTTCAAGAATGTATATCATACTACCAATGCTTTGAATTAGTGTTTCTCCTTGCTAATCTTTATTTCCGGATTTTGGAATTTTATTTTTATTTTCAAACAGTAATATGTCAAAAAGAGATCTCACTTCTCTAGTAAACATGAGCTCTACAGGTGACATTTGCATTTGGCCTTCATTTAATATACACTCAAAAATTCATTTAGTCCTGTATCTTCCGATTCTAAACCTTTAGTTTTTCTTAATAATGCTCTTTTGAACGATTCAAAAAACCACTCAGCCTGTCCATTCGATCTCGGATGATATATCATTGTGTTGTCAAATGCTCAACAACATAGGTTTTGCAGAAATTCTAAAACTCCCAAAAAGTAAACTGAGTTCCATTGTCTGATACAACAGTGTCAGGTAATCCTAACCTTGCAAAAAGTTCGAGTAGAAATTTAATTGCTATTATGGTAGTCGCTCGTTATGACTATAAATAGCCGAACATTTGTGAATATAACAACCAAGATGAGGACAACAGATTGAATAAATCCGTGTATAATAATGATAATTCCTCATCTCGGAAATGGCCGAAATGTTGTGACTACAACAACCAAGATGAGGACAACAGATTGAATAAATCCGTGTATAATAATGATAATTCCTCATCTCGGAAATGGTCGAAATGTTGTGACTACAACAACCAAGATGAGGATAACAGATTAAATAAATCCGTGTATAATAATGATATTTCCTCATCTCAGAAATAGCCGAAACGTTGTGACTATAACAATCAAGATGAGGACAACAGAGTGAATAAATCAGTGTATAATACTGATAATTCTTCATCTCGGAAATGGCCGAAATATGACTACAACAACCAAGATGAGGACAACAGATTGAATAAATCCGTGTATAATAATAATGATTTATTTTGACCTAAAAAAATTCATGATTTACTTATTACCTAAAAAATATCCGAAATGATTAATGTATTAATTCTTTCATTTAGGCAAAGCGGAAATGCCACTTGTACGCCTGTGGTTACAGGAAGTGGAAGTGAGAGCAAAAGACTAAGTATCGTGAGGAATGAAAAAAGAGTAAACCACGAATGTGCTTTAAGAGGGGAGGTACCCATTGCATTGTATTTAATCTTTGATTATTTTACTTAGCAGGGAAATAAGTATTTGGAACGGAATTTTCGAAGACAATTGTCAGCAGTTTCTTTTTGCATCCGTTGAAATTTTTCTTCTTCTATGTGCCCTGTCCCTTCAGGACGTAGGCGATCATGGTTCTCCACGTCTCCCTATCCCTTGTGGCTCTTAGTATGTTTGCTTCTTTTACACCTAGCAACCCCTGTTCCGTCATCTGCCTGATCAGACCCCGCAGATATGTTATCGCTGCCTTCCTCTGTCTCTTTTCCTTCTATCTGGCCTGTCAGTATCAGGTTCTCCAAGCTCTCCTTCCTCATTGCGTGTCCCAGGAACTTCAGTTGTCTCTTCTTGATGCTCAGTATTAATTTCCTTTTTGTTGCCATTCTTTCCAACACCTCATTGTTGCTTGCATGCTCAGTCCACGATATCCACAGCATCCTTCTGTAGAATCACATTTCTGCTGCTTTTTGTTCTCATTTTCGATGATATTGTCCAGCATTCACAGCCGTATTGAAGAACTGACATCACATAGCAATCTACCCCTCTTTTCTTTGTGAAATTTTCCTGTGTGTTAGTACTTTATTCAGCTTTTGGAACGCGTCCTTTGCCATGCCAATTCTCCTTTGGATCTCTGTGTCGCACTTTCCCTCTTCTGTTAGAACACTTCCCAGGTATTTAATTTTTTTTTAAAAATTTAACGAGGCATTTTATGCCCCAGTAAATATTTGTCTAGAGGTCATTTTTTAGATCGTGTTCTATTTTATCATCATAATTTGTTCAGCCTATTATATGCGTTACATAATTAAACTTTATTTAGACTGCTATCTAGTCTATTCCTTTACCACAATATATATATATATATTATCTCTGTCTTGTCGCACCTGCTGCTGCCTTGGTCGTAAAATATATATTATTATTTACCTGAAAAACGACTAAACCCAAAGTAATCAATACCATCTGTTTATTGCGAAACCGGTTGATCGATACCAGCTGCTCTTTAAAAGTTTGGGTTAGGGACGAGTAAGTCAAAGAAAAACATTAATAAATACAACCGCATGGTCTATCTTTTAGCAGGCGATACCCACACACGAGTGGAAGTCACGTGACGTGCCTGCCCGGAAATTGCCCGTGTTTCTCGCCGAGAGCCTCGGGACGTGATCTTGACTTTTGTTCTCGCGAGGCAACGGGAGACTCCGGCTGTTCCTTGTTCCTCTTCTTGCCCGAAAACTCTCAACTGCTACGAAAATATAAAAATATACTTGAGAAACGATGACAGCTTGTTGTTAGATTTACGTCTGTCGGGGTCCAGATATTAGTGTCTTTTCTATGAGCACAACAATAACCTGTGGAAGCATATGGAAAAGAATTTACATGCCAAAAAAGAGAAAAATGAAAGAAACAGAATAAAGAAAAATAAAAAAAAGGTTTTTTAAAAAGACGGAGACGAAACCTAAAAAAGGGTTTGAGTTTTGGATACATTTTCGTTTTAGGTACCGACGGTTTTTTCCCCTTCAAATTTCTCCAAAATAGCATTATATCTGTGCAAATGTATATGCTGAACTGAAATCAACAATTAGTTATTGAAGAAACTTACCTTTTTTGCATTGAAAGTCCATAAAAAAACCGAACTATATCTCGCACTTTATCTCTCCCGTCACTCTCACGAAGTCATGTAATTAACTGCCGAATGACGGATTGCGCATGTAATCGAATTTTGGCAGATTTTTCTTCATTTACTGATATTTCCGGCGATATAATACCTGTGACGAGAGTAATAAGTGTACAAATGCAATAGCGCTTTACTTTTTTTACCGGAAGTACATCGCCGGAAGTATCAGCAAATGAAGAACAATTTGTCAAAATTCGATTACATGCGCAGTACGTCATTCTGCAGTTAATTACATGACTTCGTGAGAGTTACGGGAGAGAAAAAGTGCAAGATATAGTTCGTTTTTTTATGGACATTTAGATAAAAAAGGTAAGTTTCTTCAATAACTAATTGTTGATTTCAGTTCAGCATATACATCTGCACAGAAATAATGCTATTTTGGATAAATTTGAAGGGGAAATCCACGGGATTTAAAACGAAAATTTATCCTCTCATTTTCAATAACTAACTTTTAAATTGAATTTTTAAAATTAAAAAAACAGCTTGACATTTTTATTTTAGTTTTAATTGAAAGCTAAATGATTAAATGTACAATTTAACTTAAGCAAAATACTCTAGTGTATTTTAAACAGAAAATATATTGTTTGGAATATAAAAGTTGAAGATTTTTTTTTAATTATTCAATTTTTCTTCCATTTTTGAGCGTTTTTTTTTTATATTCAAAGCAAAAACGGTAAGTTTCTTCAATAACTAACACTTGATTTGGGTTCAGCATATACATTTGCTCAGAAATAATGCTATTTTGGATAAATTTGAAGGGGAAAAAGCCGTCGGTACCTAAAACGAAAATTTGCCGAATTTTGTTTAACGGCACTGCTGGTTATTTAAGGTTTTAATGTTCGATTAAAGTGTGAAGTTTGATTTTGTCCAATTTTAATTAAATCTTTTTGTTCTCATTTTTTAAAAATTTTAGATAACTGAAAATCTCTTCTAGTTTTGTATTAAAAAATAATGAGAATAATTATTTTTTCTTCAAAATGTGTTATGGTAAAAATTCTTTTTTTCAAAGCGTTGTGGTACAGTGGATATCGGCTCGGAACGAGAAACCGGGGAGCCGAGTTCGAATTCCAGTTGAATCCATTGTATTCACTTACGCGCAAATACCCTTGGGAAAGGCATTAATCTGTCTCTTCCTTCCAGTTATGGGTTAAATAGCAGGACAGATTTGGTTCTATAGCCTTGGTCGGCAACCAGTCTACCGCAGAAAGCAATGGCAAACTACTGCGGGATAATTTTTTGGGTACCTCGACACAAAACCTAGCTAAAAATACTCACAGACGCTTATAGTACAAATGTGTAAATTTTCAAGAAAATCGGTTCAGCCATTTTGGAGTCTATGGGTAACGGATATACACACACAGAGACAAAGTTCCATTTATAAATAAGTTTAGACTTACGCAGTTTGCTATTCAGGTTTTGACTGTTCTAGGCACAACATTTCGGCTATTCCTGACTTGAAGAATTAATTCAAGATATTGTTGCCGCTTTCGCAGTTATAAACACAGTTTTGGCTATTTTTGAGACAAAGTAACCTCATTATACACTGTTACGTTTTTCTTTGTTGTAGAAGTGTCAAAGTCTCGAATATTTCTCAGATGAAGAATTATTATTATGTCATTTTTCATCATAAATTGATTTCTGCTATGGTCGCACTACCTACCAAGTCTGCAGGGAGACCTGCAGACTTGTGTGTTGTTATAACTTGTGTGTTGTTATGACTGCATTTCATGTTTTTTCAGATCTCCCTAACATCCCTAGCGTTAGATAGACAAAGTGGTAAATTTTCGTTTTAGGTGCCGACGGCTTTTCCCCCTTCAAATTTATCCAAAATAGCATTATTTCTGTGCAAATGTATATGCTGAACTGAAATCAACAATTAGTTATTGAAGAAACTTACCTTTTTGCTTTGAAAGTCCATAAAAAAAAAAACGAACTATATCTCGCACTTTTTCTCTCCCGTAACTCTCAAGAAGTCATGTAATTAACTGCAGAATGACGTTCTACGTAGGCAGCAATTTTCTTTTGAATTTTGGTCGATTTTCTTCCTTTACTGAAACTTCCGGCGATGTACTTCCGGTAATGAAAGTAATAAGCGTAGAAATACAATAGTGAATTACTTTCATTACCGGAAGTACATCGCTGGAAGTATCAGTAAATGAAGAAAAATCGACGAAAAATCTGCCAAAATTCGTTGCATTACGCAGTCCGTCATTCTGCAGTTAATTACATGACTTCATGAGAGTTACGGGAGAGAAAAAGTGCAAGATATAGTTCGTTTTTTTATGGACATTTAGATAAAAAATGGTAAGTTTCTTCAATAACTAACAGTTGATTTGAGTTCAGCATATACATTTGCACAGAAATAAAGCTATTTTGGTTAAATTTGAAGGGGAAAAGCGACGGGACTTACAACGAAAATTTATCGACAAAGTTCTCCTTAGTGTGTGGGCTGTACTTAATAAGACAATTTTTCTATATCTCTTAAGCTGGGGTTTCCAGGGATTCGTTCAATGTGTTGTTTTGTTCGATTTTTTTATCATTCCAAGTGCACCTACTATCACTGGCACTACTCTTGTTTTCAATTTCCACATTTTTTCTATTTGGATTTCCAAATATATATATATTTATATTTTGACAGTTTTTCGGATTATTTGGTTGCTATGTTTACAATCCGTTGGACAAGCCATGTCAATAATTAAGCAAGTTTTTTCTTTTTGGTTTATAAGGATATTGTCCGGCCTATTTGCTTCAATTTTTCTGTCTGTAGAGAGGGTGTAATACCATAGAATGGTGATATCTTATATTTCTGTAACCGGTGCTGGGTGATGGTCATAGCAGTGTTTTCTAATGTAAATATGGCCCCACTCTATCGTGACGATTTTTATATTCATTTGGGGCAAGTACAGAACATCCTGAGATTAGATGGTCTATTGTTTCTTGATTATTATTATTATTATTATTATTATACACAAATTTATTCAATCTGTTGTCCTCGTCTTGGTTGTTATAGTCACAAAGTTTCGGCTATTTCCGAGATGAGGAATTTATCATTATTATACATGGATTTATTCAATCTGTTGTCCTCATCTTGGTTGTTATAATCACAACGTTTTGGCCATTTCCGAGATGAGGAATTATTATTATACACGGATTTATTCAATCTGTTGTCCTCATCTTGGTTGTTATAATCACAACGTTCCGGCCATTTCCAAGATGAGGAATTATCATTATTATACACGGATTTATTCAATCTGCTGACCTCATCTTAATTGTTAGATTATGATTGGCATTTTCTCTTCGATGTCTGTCAGTTATTTTTTTTTTTAATTACACACCAAAATTTACATAAGAAATAAAAAATACACTAAAATTTCATATCAGATTATGCATCAAAAGACTTTTATTTCATGAATATGCATCTTCACATCAGTTGGTCAGTCCATTGAGCGTCTGGAAAGCCGTCTTATATCATGAACAAAAGCTTATCACGTCAGTTGGAATTTGCATAACGTCGCTAAAATTATAATAAAGATGAGGATAGCCGTCCAAAGAGTTACATTAGCTCATCTCAGAAATATAGACAGATCCTGAAGGAGGCCGGCGTGTACAAGGGCCAAACGTCATGAATCTATATATATAAAAGGCAAAATGTTTGTGTGTGTCTGTCTGTCTGTATGTATGTCCTTTATAAAAATCCACAATTTTTATTCCATTCTCACCAATCTTCACATAAATATTTTTTCGACTTCCGTTCAGGTCATGGGTTACTTATTTTTTCTGATTTCCTTCCGGTATCTGAAATCGATACCCCGATATCCGATCAGGTCGGATCAAGATCAGCATTTCAGCCCTTTTATCGTGATTCTCGCTGCAGAATTTGCTCTAACTTGGTAAAATTATAGTTTTTAGTCTCAAACATTAGTAGATCTTCTCAGATGACTCATTTTCCCCAATATCGAAAATCGATACCCCCAATATTCTTTCGTATCTGCTCAAAAACCGATATTCAGCCAGTAATATGGCCCATTGACTCCAATTTTACTCCCGATGGGTATGATATGTTTTCATAGACTTACTTAAGTTAGTTTTTCCTTGGATGACTTATTTGACTCCTATACTGAAAATCAATACCCCGATATCCTATTGGGTCTGATAAAAATCAGGTTTTAGCCCTTTTATTTTTGATTTTGCTTCGAGTTTTGTTCTAACTAGGTATAATTGTAGTTCTTAGTTTCAGCCTGATACCATATACTCAGAGGACTTATTTAGCCTTCAAAATTCAGTTTGCGACGGAAAACTTATTTGACATTGACACCGGAAATCAAAATTTGACTTACATCCATTCATTTTACTAAGTTCTACGGCTTCGAGTTCAACCTTTCAACAACCTACGTTTTTCGTGCCAACGTCCAAAGAGTCTGAGCTTCATGATCATGTATTAGTTTTAAAGCTTTCATTAGACC
The DNA here is from genome assembly GCA_037127315.1 of Ascarosepion bandense. NCBI lineage: Eukaryota > Metazoa > Mollusca > Cephalopoda > Sepiida > Sepiidae > Ascarosepion > Ascarosepion bandense. The sequence goes on from JBBBDQ010001442.1 coordinate 1,806,733, forward strand.
CGAGCAACGCCGGGCTATACTGCTAGTATGACAATAACAATGAAGACAACAGTCTGACCAATGTCTTTCAGTCAGTTAAGTATTATACGTGATAAACGCATGGGCGATCATGTCTCGAAATCAACATGATTGACTGTGCAGAAGTTTTTTCCCGCAGTAGGTTGCCATTACTTCCTGTGGTAGACAGGTTGCCAACGAAAGGTACTGAACCCAATCTGTTTTGCTATTTAACCCATAGCTGGGTGATTAATAACTTTCTCGAAGGTATTTGCGTGCAAGTGAATGTAAATGGAATCCGAACAGTGCCCTCCGATTTCTCGATCTGAGATGATATTCACTGCTCTACGACATACATCCGCACGCACAATGTACATATTATATATATAAAGTAACTAACTTAAAGAGCCGACGAACCTACTAAGGTTTCACCTAACCGGATCTTCAGGGAATGTTGGCTAAAGAGGTTAAAGATGGCGACAAGATGACTCAGTAACCCACGTGAACGAAAAAAAAAAGACACCAAGCAGAAGGAGGTGGGTAACAGCATTTTATTAAAAAAAATTAGGTTACTTGTCTCGGGTATTTTCTTTGGACTACGTACTTTGACTGATGTTCAAGTGCTGAGCTGTTTCTTTTTTCACAACCATGTTTTCCTTCCGCGTATATACTCGTAGGGTTTTTCGAAACGAGTATAGCGATAAGTTTACATTTATATATATATATATATATATATATATATATATATATATATATATATATGCTAGTTGCGATTGGTAAATTGTCGCAATTAGTTTATTCTTTGGGCTGAGTCTGAGCTCCAAGATCATGGATTAGTTTTAAAGCTTTCATTACACCGGAGTAACGTCGGGCTATACTGCTAGTATATATATATATATATATATATATATATATATATATATATATATGCTATGTGCGATTGGTAAATTGTCGCAATTATTTTATTATTTGAAATATTCTTTAGGCTGAGTCTGAGCTCCAGGTCAATGGATTACTTTTAAAACTTTCATTACACTCGAGCAACGTCGGGATATACTGCTAGTATATATATATATATATATATATATATATATCGGGTGTCGCAGAAGTCGCGCTCCATCCAAATTTATTGATTATAATCATAACAGACGCTCACAAGGTACAGCGGAGGGTCTGTAATGTGATCGATACCGACTTGGTAGACCGGCTACAGTATCTCACTCACTGGCGCGACGTGGCTTCCCTGGGTCTCTTCTATAAATACTTTCACGGCTTTTGCTCCAATGAACTTAGATCATTGCTGCCCCCTAGATACGAATTTGCACGAGAAACTAGATTAGCAACTAGATCCCACCCTTTTACAGTGAAACCGATAAAATGCAACCGCAACTTCTACTCCAACAGTTTCATTTCTCGCACTTCCCGACTGTGGAATTCCCTTCCACATGATTCCTTCCCAGACGGCTACAATCTCCAGGAGTTTAAATGTAAGGTCAATAGACACCTCCGAACACACTAACTCGCTCCTATGTAATATAATAATCTGACCCCACCCGAAGAAGGAAGTGAGGAAGCGGGGGCGTTTTCCGGCCGTTGAAAGGAACGGATGGTTGTTTGACCTTATTTCCGGCAGTAGCGGAAATGGCCACAAGAGGCAGACAGAACAGGTGTCTCTGAGAATTTACGTAGGCGTCGTGTAGGCGTCGCGGATCGAGGCAAAACCCGGAAGAAACAAGTTCCGGTTTTGGAAGATATAAAAAGACCTCGAAAACAAGGATTCGACAGACGAGTCAGTCAGTCTCGACAGACGAGTCAGAGTCAATCAGTCAGTCTCGACAGGCAGTCTAGGCAGAGAGACGTAGAGGAGAACAGATACGACGACACCCCCCCGTCACCCTGTCAACCTTAGAGGCGCGCTCCCTCAACTCTCTGTTCACTAGGCCACACGGTCCATCGTTTCATCAATAAAAATATAAGTTGATATATTTTTATATATATACGTGTTTGTCTGTTTATTGATATATAACACCTATTCTTTCAAACACTCTTCCGATCGGCCCAACCCTCATCCTCGGTATCCTTACCCATCTATCACCTTCCTTCTGACATTTCCTACATCTAACCACTCCTCCTCTTTACCTTCCCCTATGTAGCCCTTCCCCTATGTAGCCCCATGCACAGTAGTGGCAGTGGAATTCCTTGCTTGGGGTGAAATGATTAAAAAAAAATTGTTCACCCTCTGCATTAATACATGTCTCAATTCTATTTCTTTGTTTTCAGAATAAGATGTAATGATGATTTGCTAATCGTTAGCTTCTGGCTTATTTTCTTTACTGATTTCACGAGGTTTCTAGCAGCATTCGCCAGAACCATGGTGGATGTTTCTTCGTCAGTTGCACTCTTTCGCCGACCACATCTCGCACGGTCAGCAACTGATCCAGTTTCTTGGAAGCGTTTGATCAAACAACAGACAGGCTCAATGATTTTTCTCGCTCAGGATATTTGTCGGTTGAAATCTTGAGCTACAGAGCCGTATGTTAACCACATCTATTCCAAACTTAAAAACTAACTTAAAAAAGGTCATGTACATCAAATCAAAACAGCCAACACTCAATAAAATCAACTTTAAAACAGGAAATAACATATTACATTGCATTTGACTAGATGGTTTTGTTGTCATTTCGCGCTATCCCGCGGTGTGACGTCATAAAACCGCATCGCAAACTTAAGAACTGCGTTTATTATTTTTGGTAACTATTGCCGTTGCCAAGTGGAGTTTTATGTCAACACAAAATAAAATCGTCGGTGATGGTGGGTGTTATAATATTTCAGTTTAAACTACCTCTCTGAAGATGGCTCATGTGAGCCGAAAGCTTAGAAGAAAACCAATAAATAATTATCCAAATGTTGGAGAATTTTTGTCTTTATTTTCAACTGAAATTAAAGCCAAAATACAACGTTTAGAACGGCTCATGATTAAACATAATAGACATTCATTGTCTCTTATATTTAACAGCATATGTTTAGAAAATTACTTGCTGCCTCGATATATATATATATATATATATATATATATATATATATATATATATATAAAACATATATATATATATATAAAACATAGCACACTTGGTATACAATCCCGGTAAATTCCGATAGAGACGAACTTAAGAGAACTCAATGTTAAATTCATTTATTTAATTTAACAGAGTAATATAATTTATAAAAGATTTTAGATTATTACAATGGGTAATACATATTTCACTGTGTCCTGATGATATTATCGCGGCTCGTCAGACCCAAATGGTACAACAGATGGTCTTCAAAATATCCTCCTCTCAAAAATATTTTATTTTATTTTATTTTACATAGACGCACACATGTCCATATTAGAATAGACATTTGTAACGGTTATTTACGAAAATTTCTCGCTCATTCGAAAGAAAATTAATAAATCGTCTATCTTTTCTTTATCCTTGCTGTCCTCTTTCTATGGGGTTCTTTACCATGGATCATAATGTAAACCGCATCTATATCTTCTTGTCTCAGGTACAAATCGGACATATGTCGACGTTTGACGATAATGTAAATTGGACCCATGTCTACCTTTTAGACTTTGGTAGAAAATGGACCTATGTCTACCCTTTCGTCATAATGTTAACTATCTATACGTATCTGTAAGTCTAGCATTCGTACATATTTAAAATATTGCTACTACGTGTGATCCCGGCTTACAGCCATATCACATTGAATACACCGGTTCTCGCTCGATCACTGAACTTAAGCAACGTTGAGCCTGGTTAGTACTTAGATGGGTGACTGTTCGGGAATATCAGGTGCTGTAAGCGTATAGTGACGGATGTGTGTCGTGGTGCAGTGGATATCGGCTCGGAAAGAGAAATCGGTGAGCCGAATTCGAATTCCAGTTGAATACCCTGCATTCACTTAAGCACTGGTACCCTTGGGAAAGGTATTAATCCGTCCCTTCCCTCCAGTTATGTGTTAAATAACAGGGTAGGACTTGGGGACCCTGCCCTTAAAAACAAATCCGAATGAATCTTGATACCCAAAAAGAAAAAAGTATTACTAGACACAAAACTTATATAGAACACAACAATAAATTGTTGAAAGAAAAAGGTATTACCAGCAATAAATAAATAAAATTTAGTTGGCAATAAATTACCCACCGAGGTTGATAGGCCATAAAACCAACCAACATATGATCCGGTGGCTCTGTCTCACCTTCAAAATAAACGACTCCTTAAACAGGTGCGAGCACGAAAAAATAAACTACAGTTCTATACCCTCTACCAGCTTTAATGGTGACCCTACGGCATCGTATGCGACATCAGCTAGCGAGATACATCACTTTGACCTCCTTGATAAATTCTAAGGAAGAATTATCAATATTATAGGCCTTGATCTGGCAGTTCAGCTTTAGTCGATTTCTCCCGCCTTAATGATGCCTCTCTATATATTTTCTATAAATACAGGGTGACCCACCAAAAAAAAAAAAAACGGGAACTTTTACGTCTGTATTGATAGATATGAGCACGTGGCACCACTGCGAAACAGTGGCCTCACGAAGTAAATACTCTGCCATTTCAGTAACCATGGATCAAGATGAATTTCTAAGCAAGTTATGGATGTCAGATGAGGCCCATTTTCATCTCACAGGTTATGTAAATAAGCAAAACTACCGTTACTGGGCAGACACAAATCCTAATGAAGTTCATGAGCGCCCTTTATACATTAGTAAGGTAACAGTATAGTGTATTTTTTTCATCACATGGAATCATCGGACCTTATATTTTTAATTGAACAGGGGATCTCAGTCACTGTCACTGCAAATCGTTACGTGGAGATACCTGAATTGAACAATTTTTCACATGTTCAAGAAACCTGGTTTCAACAAGATGCAGCGACATCCCACACTGCACGGCAGCCATCGGAAACTGTGCGAGAGTTGTTCGGTAGCCGAGTGATCTCAAGATTCGGTGATGTTCCATGGCGCCCTAGATCGCCAGATTTGGCCGTTTGTGACTTTTTCTTGTGGGGCTATCTCAAGAGTAAAGTGTAACGACTCGACCAGGAACTCAGGATGACTTAAAACAAAGAATTCAGGACGAAATTCACAGTATCCCAGCTGAGATGTTGCAGCTGTCAATGAGGAATCTCAACAATAGTTTTTTTCTTTTGGGGCTATCTCAAGAGTAAAGTGTAAACCATTCGACCAAAAACTCTGGATGAGTTAAAACAGAGAATTCAGGATGAAACTCACAGTATCCCAGCTGAGACGGTGCAGCGGTCAATGAGGAATCTCAACAGCAGATTTCAAGAATAGATTCGTTTTTTAAATGGCATGTTTTAAGGTTTTAATTACTTATGAATAAAATATTTTTATTTCATCACTGTTGGTTTGATTGGATTTTTAAAAAGTTCCCGTTTTTTTTGAGTCACTCTGTATTTTCATGGTAATTTTTTGGATGAGCTTTAGGCTCTGGTAGTTTAAGTCTCGTGAATTGACCTTTTTGCGGACCCGTCCCGTCAAAGTTCGGGTTCTGCAGAATTATTTTTGAAAATGTTTGCTAAGAACCATTTTCGCGAGAACAAACTTTGTTAGATTGATTTAATTTATTTTTCGCTTATTATTCGTTTTCGTTTGAAAATTATTTTAGGTTTTTTTTTCTTCTTTTCAGTCATTTTCTTTCAGATTTCTTTTCGGCTATGTCCGCCATCTTTACTTTTTTTTTTCTCTGATGTAAATTCTTACCAGACTACTGTTGTTGTTTAATTGTATTACTCTAACCATTTTCAAGAACTTTTAAACGAAAACCTTTGTGTTAATATTTTCTGACATTTGAATAGTTTATTTTATTTCTAGTTAGTCTTTTAATTTTTAGTTTTTCTCCACATTTTTCGGCCGACATTTATTTTATAGTTGGGATTAACGTCTATTTTTACCAGATTCTGTTTTTCTTTGATTTTTTTTTTTTACATTCGACTTTATTTCTTAAACTTTATTGCAGTTAGTTTAAACTCTTTTAATGTTTTTCCGTTTTGGGGGTAGACTTTGTTTGCTTCATTTGACATCATTTCATTTTGATTTTCTTATTTTTTTCTTTTAATTTTTAAATGAAAGCATTTTCGTTTTATTCCGTTTTCAAAGTTTAATTTTAAATTAGTTTATCGATTTTTCCGGCAGTTGATTTGATCTTTTTTCCTGGTTGTAATTTTTATTGAACAATTTTTTGTTTGTTATTTTCTCTCCACCCGCCACATCATTGTCATTGTTGATACTTGTTTACTTCAATTTTTTAGAATGAATATATATTTTTTAAATCTTCAATTTTTATCTGTTGGCATTTTCTTCCCCTTTCCACTACTCCGATTATCATTTTTTACAAGAGGAAAGAATACAAAAATATTTGTCGACTTAGCTAAGTGAACATCATCGAAACAAGTCGGTTTGTGGGAAAGAGCCTTTTCAAGCCTGTCTCCAAGATAGACCCAACCGATAAAAGGCAGACTAAACAGGTGGAATTGACATCTAAAACCATAAATAAGGTAGACCAGAAGAAAGAAACTTATAACAAAACTACAAATGACGTGAATGAGACAAAATTTTCGGCGGTGTCAGAAAAGACGACAGCAGAGGAATCTTCCAATTGTTGGATGTTTCCCTTAGTTGTATAATAAACATCGCGAAATCTTTTGAAAAGAACAAATGTTATGAACATCTCATAAAAGTCGAGCTTTTGGAAAAATCTTAAGATTTACAGGGGTTCGAAAAGAAATTGTGTCGCTCTTTGTGATAGACAAGCGTTTGCTGATGTCCGTAGGAGTCAAACCCCAGAAATTCATACTGCTGCCCACAGTCGAAGATTGTGTCGAGGTCACCAGCCGTGAGTTAATTACCAAAGATAATTTTACAGAGTGAATATAAGGGTCGGCGCAGGACCAGAGTGGCAGTATACGTGGCCCGTCTTCGATTTATATGACAGCACCTAGATGCCTATGTCAGTCAGTATGGCCAAATATTCGAAGCTACCTCTGACAACCTGTACGTAGAATGGAGTTTTGATACTATACTCGATGGTTTGAACTTCGTCTCCGTCCCAAACTGTTTGAACTTTTACGATTGGAAAATGCCGTTCATCGTGACCTCCCCAAAACCAACTTTTTGAAAGTGTAGAGAGACTTGTCACCACTCCTCTTCCTGTTCAGAGAAGAAGGGCTCTGGACTTTCAACCGCATGTGACCCAAACCCCTCTCTGGCCGATACTGTTATTTCCGTGGTGTGTGTAATGGACCTATCAGCGACCCGGAACAGTGCAGTCAAACCGCGGTTGGATCAAGTCTCCCATCTCCCACAAAGAACGCTTTCCACAAGTGCGAGTACGGAAAAGAAAGAGGGGGAATAGCTTAGAGTTAGAGACAGAGGGAAGAGTTAAAACAACGGTGGGTGAGTACCCTGATGCACCCAGTGTTTCCTACAGTCCCATTCTATCTTACAGCTTTAAGGGCGACACTCCGGCAACGTGTACGTCAACAGGTTGCGACATATGAACCTAGCTTGAAAACAATTGAAAAATTGAGAAAATTAAAGGAAGACTTAGAAACGAGGCGGATAATGAAACCAAAGCTAGAGACGGGGGCAGTCCCTTCAATCTCTGCATCGTCTTCACCATAACGCGATCATTCACCACCACTCAGTCAGTCAGTTAAGTGCCATACGTGATACACGCTTGGGCGATCATGTCTCGAAAGAGACATGACTGACTGGGCAGAAGATTATCCCGCAGTAGGTTGCCATTGCTTTCTGCGGTAGACTAGTTGCCAGCCAAGGCTACAGAACCCAATCTGTCCTGTTATTTGACTCATAGCTAGAGGGGGAAGAGATACATTATATTAAGTAGTAATTAGTGAGGAATCAGTTTATTACTTCATAACAACATAAAACTGATCCTCCACTTTATGTCCAGTAAAAGCCTAAGTCATGTTTTCAACTATTATATTCAGTCAGTCAGTTAAGTGCCATACGTGATACACGCTTGGGCGATCATGTCTCGAAAGAGACATGACTGACTGGGCTGAAGATTATCCCGCAGTAGGTTGCCATTGCTTTCTGCGGTAGACTGGTTGCCGACCAAGACTATAGAACCCAATCTGTCCTGCTATTTAACCCATAACTGGAAGGAAGAGACGGATTAATACCTTTCCCAAGGGTATTTGCGCGTAAGTGAATACAATGGATTCAACTGGAATTCGAACTCGGCTCCCTGGCTTCTCGTTCCGAGACGATATCCACTGTCCCACAACGCACATCCTTAAAAAATTACATCAATTAGAAAAAAAGTAACTCCAGTTAATTCCATTCCACCCCAGCAACATCACTCTCCACGGCTACTCCTACACCATAACAATTTCCACAAAAAAACAAACAAAAAAAAACAAAAAAAAAAAGGATGCATCTAAAAGGCAAAATAGCCCAGAAAACTCTGTCAAAGAGGGAAAAAAATTGTTGTGGATCTTCGTCAGCAATTTGCTGTTGAGTTGTGGAGAAACTTCGCCTCAAAGTTGTAATGACTGCTTTGTGCCGGAAGATAGGTTCGAAACAGTGTATTACTATACCAAGAAACAAGATATTTAAAGGAAGAATTAATAAAAAGTAAATAGAAGTAAGTTTGAGGGTATTATTACGCTGCTTATTGCATGACTGGTAATTAACTGCCGTACTAGCTACTCTGTAACTGCTGTTAACTGCTCTTCATTAACTGCTCTTCGTTAACTGATCTCTAACTGAACTCCGGAAGTCACGCAGGTAATTACTTATAAAAAGAGGAAGAGTCCATTCCTCGTAGGAGGGCACCATAACAAGAGGAAAACAATCAAATCAACTTATGGGCTCGGAAAAAACGTCTGTCGTGTATCCAAGGAACACAGTGAAAAAACTTTAGGCTATTATATATATATATATATATCTACGAAGCATAAAGACTTCGGAAGAAAACGATGTCAAATCACCACACTGCAAATTTCCTAAAAGTCAAAAGGATATCGGCAGTCATCTGATTATGCTCGGGTGCACTGTAGGTATTTGACATGATAGAGAAGGCCTACGATAAGATCTGAATGCGCTCCCGATTGGTCTATTTTGATGACAAAAATATCAGAAGATGACAACAATATTGTGCTGGGAAGCTCCTGTTTTTTCGTTTACATCCCCGTGTATAGAACACTAAAATTAACTTTTTCCCTTCACATTGGTGGTTTGTTCCTTGATTTCATCATAAGGAGTAAAGTGAGTCAAGCCGTTAGTGTCATCACCCGGTCATGTTCAATGCAGAAAAGCAAACCTAATCACTCTGATAATGTTCCTCTTGTTGGCTGGTGTGAATGCCCGGGTCCTGAGGCCAGGCTATCGCAAGGCGAGGATCAGTCGCGATTCTCAGCGTCTTGGAAGTGAGTGTACGTTGTGTACAGGAGACCCAGTTTTGAATTCGAGACCGTGAAATAATTCTGTTTACCCTCAATTCATCGTGTTTTGATGGAAGCTCGAGAGAAGTTTTATGTCTGGTGAGCAAATCATTGGATGCGCCGTCTGCACTTGCCTTTGCAGATTCCGGGTGCTGGAAGGTACTATCTATCTAAACTTATTTATAAATGGAAGTTTGTCTGTGTGTGTGTGTCTGTGCGTGTGTAAGTTACCTATAGACTCCGAAACGGCTGAACCGATTCTCTTGAAAATTTACACAGTTGTATTATAAGCGTCTGCTAGTGTTCTTAGCTAGGTTTTGTGTCGAGGTACCCCCAATAAATATCGATAATAAAAAAAAGCGGGTAATAGAAGGAGTGGTCCGATTTTAATCAAATTTCATACACTCATAGACAAAGACATAAGAAACGATATTCAGAAGTTTCAAGGTTCTTACAATAGTCCAGAAAATCGATAATATATATATATATATATATATATATATATATATAAAAGGCAAGATGTTTGTGTGTGTGTCTGTTTATCTGCCTGTATGTCTGTATTTTTTTCAGTCCTTTTATTTTAGTTTTTGCTTCGGGTTTGGCTCTAAGTAGGTATAATTGTAGTTCTTAGTCTCATGGTACCATTTACTCAGAGGACTTATTTAGCCATCAAAATTCAGTTTACGACGAAAAACACTTATTTGATATCGATACTAGGAAATCAAAATCTGACTTACATCCATTCATTTTTCTTTCAGTCTACGGTTTCGCTTTAACTGGAAACAACTATTGCTTTTTAGTCTTTCGTTCCAACGTCCAAAGAGTCTGAGCTCCAGGACCATGGATTAGTTTTAAAGCTTTCATTACACCTGAGCAACGCCGGGCTATACTGCTAGTATATATATATATATATATATATATATATATATATATATATATATATCTACTAGGTGCGATTGGTAAATTGTCGCAATTATTTTATTATTTCAAATATTCTTTAGACTGAGTCTGAGCTCCAGGACCATGGATTAGTTTTAAAGCTTTTATTAAATCCGGGCAACGCCGGGCTATCCTGCTAGTAAAGAATAAGTCACTTTGTTTCATTGAGTGAACATATTGAGCGACCTGATTTGTTTCAGCAGATCGTGCCGTTTTCGACTATATCTTTAGTGTGGAAATGAAATGTTGTCTTTGACGCCGACATAGATTGTAAAAGGAGGAAAGATCGGGTACTAACCACCGGGACGTGAATTGTTTTGGGAATTTATCGACAAGTTTTAACTTGAAATGAGCACCACCGGACGTTAATTTTGACTTAGGCGAAGAGTGACGGCTCAGCTACGGCGGGGCTCTCCTTAGGTAACTTGACCGGCTTATGGTTTAGTGAATCGATGTAAAGTTTTTAGTCGTCCAAGTTCCCGTTCGATATTTTACTCAGATCAGGGTTCTTTTCAAATTAGATAAGCCTAAGTTTAGGACGGTTGGTCACTGGAAATTGAACGCATCATTATTTGGTAAGTGAGATTTTCAGAAACAGCTACTACAAAATCTAGAGTGGGAACTGGTAGGGGTTGTGGTTGGGAATATGCGGTGGGATAAATTAATATCCAAAATTAGTTCGTTTAATACTGATTATAGTCGTCGACACAATCTAATTAGATTAGCAGCGCAAATGGCGTGTGAAAAATTCTTGATCAGGCGATTTAATCCCGTGATAGTAGGGAAGTGGAATTAGCTAGGGCAGAGTTGACCTACTTTCTTATCAGGAAGGATCAATCTCTTGTAGTGAGGGCTAGGTTAAAATAATTCTTCCGAGGCGACGAATATGGCCACTGAATTGCGTCCAGAGGAATTTAGCAATGCATCCCATAGACATGTCGCGTGCGTCACATAGCCGGACGGAGACTACAAACACGGACAGACTAAACTATCGCCCGGTTCACACTCCACCCACACCTATTGAACAGGTGAAGAGGCTCATCCCTTGTTTCCTGTTTAGGATGCAGTTTCCGGTTTTCTCTTTTCTAATCTTCTCACTTTGTTTTCTTTTTTCTTTCAATTGGAGTAGATAGACTAAACTATCGCCCGGTTCACACTCCACCCACGTCTATTGAACAGGTGAAGAGGCTCATCCCTTGTTTCCTGTTTAGGATGCGGTTTCCGGTTTTCTCTTTTCTAATCTTCTCACTTTGTTTTCTTTTTTCTTTCAATTGGAGTAGATAGACTAAACTATCGCCCTGTTCACACTCCACCCACACCTATTGAACAGGTGAAGAGCCTCATCCCTTGTTTCCTGTTTTCTCTTTTCTAATCTTCTCACTCTTATGCAGCCCCCTGCACATCAGTGGCATTACCGCCTTGCTTGGGGTGATATGATTAAAAAAATACATGAAACGTTTTGTGACTACTTTCAGGATCAGCGCGGACTGAGCACTGCTCAGTTCGAGGCATATTTAGCCGGCTTTCACAACCTTTTAGCGACTGAACCGGCTGGGTGTGAGGATCCCATTACAGAGCTGGAAATCTGGAAAAGCGCTGAAGATGGGTGACCTAGCAAACACTAGGGATTAGGTATGTAGGGATAAGAATTTAAGAATTAAAATTAACCTTTACAAAAATTCACAATAACGTGTGAAATCATGGTTTTTTCCCAAATAGAAAACTACTCACCGTGTGCTTAAAGAAAAAGTCGAAACCAGATTTCGCACGTAGGTGTTAAATTGATTTTCTGACTAATGGAAGCGACTTGCAAGACTAAAGGGACTTAGCGATCAAGTGCGAAAATTTGAATGACTATAAAAGGCCCCGGTCAGCGTCAATCAGAGAGTCAGATGGAAGCAACGAGAAAGACAAAGATAAAATGAAACTTCAACTTCAAATCGAACCTGAGATAAGGCCAAGTAGCACCTTGTTCTCTTTCTCCTTATTTCTCGTGTACTGATTCGTTCTACTTCTTCTTCTCCATCCAAAGACATTCCTACTGAATACATGCATTCATACGTACGTACGCATATACTCTTTCAACAATTACTACTATGAACATTTTCTACACCTCTTGATTCCCTTAACTTTCTGAATGAACATTAATTTCTACGATTTTTTGTTAATCTCTCCTTTTAATAAATTTCTATTTTAAAATGAAAAATGTATATTTTATTCTTACATTATTCCACACAATTCCACACATTCCAACCTTCTGCTGCCAACAAACCTTCTGATGATGAAAACCTTCTGATAATGATTATTCAGCATTAAACATGTAGGGAGTTCGGTTATGTATGACACAAAGCCGAATCAAAGAAACATTAACCATCTCCCTATAGCTTCAGGTACTCTTCGCTTTGAATTGAACCAGTCGCGAGTCTTTGTTCATTTGCTTGTACTGATCTTGGATAAAGCAGGGTCTATACCTCGACGCTTCATCAGTTGTATGAGCAAGTTGCTACGCAACCACAAGCAAAGAAAGGCAGGGATAGTGTAAAATATTACCTTGAAAAGTGGCGGTACTTGACAGGAACATACAGCCAAAAGTAAGATCAACAATGAACGGGGTTGGTTGACAGATATATCCAGCCGTAGATGATATCAACACAGTGCAACAAAAATAAGTGACAACGGGTTTGAAAAGTAATGGACCGTCGGGTATGATTGACAGATGTATCCAGCCGTAGATGATAACAACAAAGTGCAACAAATATAAGCGACAACGGTTTTGAAAAGTAATGGAACGTCGGGTATGATTGACAGATATATCCAGCCGTAGATGACATCAACAAAGTGCAACAAAAATCGACAACGGTTTTAAAAATTAATAGAGGGTTGGGTATGATTGACAGATATATCCAGCCGTTGATGATATCAACAAACAGGGAAAATAACGACAACGGGTTTGAAAAGTAATCGACCATCGGGTATGATTGACAGATATATCCAACCGTTGATGATATCAACAAAGTGAAACAACAATAAAAAAAGCTACAACGGGTTTGAAAATTAATTGACAAATACACCCGTTCGTAGATAAAGTCAACAAAGCGACAACCTGAAAAGGCAAAAGCGTAAGAGTTTTAAGACTATACAAAGTCTAGAATTTTTGGCTGAAGAGACAGAGACTAGCTAACGATTCCCGAGGGCTCTTTCGTATGTGTGATTTCTCCGGCTGCACTCCAGCTCCACACAAGCGTCACCGACGAAGAATAAAAATATATTTTTATATACGTGTTTCTCAGCAGTGGTGAACAAGTAACTTACACGGTTAGAGGGAGATAACTCATGACTACCAAAAGAGGCTCCATGCTAAGAATGAGGATGATATACCCCAGTGATTGTAATAAGATGTTTGTTTCAAAATTTCTAGCAACTGAAGAAGGCCGGGGCGTACAATGGCCGAAACGTCGTATAAATGGCAACAAAGATGAGGACAATATTCCAATTAATGTAAATACTGTAAATATACCCCAGTGATTGTAATAAAGTGTTTGGTTTGAAATTCTTAGCACCTGAAGAAGGCCGAAACGTACAATGACTGAAAGGTCGTACAAATGGCAACAAAGATGAGGACAATAGTCCGAATAATGTAAATACTATACGTGTTTCTCGTCGTGGTTGTTTTCCAGCGACAGTATACAACAATAATTTTAGCCAAGATGTTTGCAGGTCCTACCTAGTCTGAGTGTCTCTGAAGAGTTTTGTGCGGTGAAGAGAAGGACTATTCAGAACATCCTTCATAGGATAGAATTTATCATCGTGCAAGTCGATAGTGAATCAGCGATGACCAGTTTAGATCAGTCCAAGGCATTCAATACGTTTGACCATCATTTTCTGGCGACGGACCTTTCGGCCGCTGGTACCAGGTCATACTTTTGAACCTGGAGCAGATCTGTGTATGTTTCCTGGTACACCGGTGGAAGTAAATAGGATTAAATTGGAGCTTTTTGTATTGTCTCACTCTATTCGTCAAGGTTGTCCGCTTTTGCCTTTTGTACGTTTTTATATTAAAGCCATACTTTCATGAGTTGAAGACAGATCCGGTTCTATGCGGAGTTACCCTATTTGGCGCTACCACCTCGAACAGGTACTCTGCCTATACAGACGATGTTTCGGTTCTTGTGTCGAGCAGTGCCGAGATTGACGAAGTCGGCAACGAATTCAGAGGTGACAGGGGCCAAGGACAGTCTTGTTAAGTCTGTTGGCGTGCGGTTCGGGGACGTGGAAGGGAGTTTCTCTTTCCGGGCCGCTCCTCTAGCTGAACGAACCGGTCAAGATACTCGGCGTCTGGTTCAGTCCCGATCTCATGTTGGAGATAAATTGGTCGGACGTGCGACAGAAATTCGAGGTCGAGGTTCATCTGTGGTCGTCGGAGAAATCTTTCCTTAAAGGACTCGACGGAAGTATTTGCTGCGCTTCTCCTTTACTGACTCTCTACTTTTATTCTCGTATGTGGCTTACGGCCTATCACGTTGAATACACCGGTTCTCGCTCGATCGCCGAAGTTAAGCAACGTTGAGCCTGGTCAGTACTTAGATGGTTGACCGCTTGGGAATACCAGGTACTGTTAAGTGTTTAGTGACGGATGTGCGTGCTTAGATGGGTGTCCACTTGGGGATACCAGCTGCTGTTAAGCGTATAGTGACGGATGTGCATTGTGGTGCAGTGGATATCGGCTCGGAAAGAGAAATCGGTGAGCAGAGTTCGAATTCCAGTTGAATACCCTGCATTCATTTAAGCACTGGTACCCTTGGGAAAGGTATTAATCTGTTCCTTCCTTCCAGTTATGAGTTAAATAACAAGGGTAGGACTTGGGGACCCTGCCCTTAATGAATCTTGATACTCGAAAAGAAAGATGTATTACTAAACACAAAACTTATATATAAAAAACAATTGCTGAAAGAAAAAGGCATTACCAGCAATAAATAAATAAAGTTTAGTTGGCAATAAATGACCCGCCGAGGTGTTGATATGCCATAAAAACAAAACAACCAACCAATTATTATTGTATGTTAATCTAATGTCATTAGTACGGATGTGTAATCCCTTTTTGTATGGGGAGGCAAAGCCCCCAATGTATATCTTAAGATCTGGTACATCGAACCTTCTGAAGGCAGTCTGGATATGCCTAGAGTTGAGATTCGTCAATATGCGCTTTGCATAGCTTTCCTAGATCGAACATATCAGCAATTAGATGTTAAAGACGAATTTTTGAAAAAATCCAATAAAAAATACCTGTCTCTGAAAAGTTGTGCACTTGTGCGAGAAGGAGGTTCCTGTTTACCCCGAGGCGAGTGTTCCTTCTATCGTGAATTGTTTACAAACACCTCTTACAGGCAACAGATGGCCTCTCAGACGATCAGTCGTTATCCGTGTTAGAGGGTTTGTTCACTATAATCTGATAGACAAGCTCGGTCTTACAAAGCAAGGAGGCCCGCTCAATATGGCCTTTGGCACCTGTGATGCCTCAATAATGTTGGGGCATCAATCACCTGTCTGGTGTTTCAAAGGTTACTTTAGGTCAGCAAAAAACTTTATTCGGAGAGCTTGGAAAAATATCCTAACTAGGCAAATAAAAATCCTAATGAAGTTCATGAGCGCCATTTACACACTAGTAAGGAGACAGTATGGTGTGTTGTTTCATTACATGGGATCATCGAACTTTATGTTTTTGAAAATGAACAGGGGATCTCAGACACTGTCACTGCGAATCGCTACGTGGAGACACCTAAATTGAATAATTTTTCACACGTTCAAGAAACCTGGTTTCAACAGGATGGATGGACATCACACACTGCACGGCAATCATTGGAGGCTATACGAGAATTGTTCGGTAGCCGAGTGATCTCAAGATTCGGTAATGTTCCCTGGCCCCCTAGATCGCCAGATTTGTCCATTTGGGATTTTTTCTTGTGAGGCTACCTCAAGAGTAAAGTGTACACGACTTGACCAAGAACTCTGGATGTGTTTAAACAAAGAATTCAGGATTAAATTCCCAGTATCTCAGCTGAGATGCTGCAGCGGTCAATGAGCAACCTCAACAACAGATTTCAAGAATGCATTCGTACAAGAGGACGCCATCTTCTTCTTCTATGTGCCCTGTCCTTTCAGGACGTAGGCGATCATGGTTTTCCACGTTTCCTTATCCCTGGTGGCTCTTAGTATGTTTTCTTCTGTTAGACCTCGCAACCCCCGTTCCGTCAACCATCTGATCAGGCCCTTGAAATATGTTATCCGCTGTTTTTCTCTGTCCCTTTTTCCTTCTATCTGGCCTATCAGTATCAGGTTCTACAAGACCTCCTTTCTCATTGGAACTTCAGTTGTCTCTTCCCGATGTTCACTATTAATTTTCTTTTCGTTTTTTAAAAAATGAAAATTCAATCATTGTTTCTTAAATGGCATGTTTAATATTTCAATTCAGTCAGTTAATTGCCATATGTGATACACGCTTGGGCAATCATGCCTCGAAAGAGACATGACTGACTGGGCAGAAGGTTATCCCGCAGTAGGTTGCCATTGCTTTCTGCGGTAGACTGGTTGCCGACCAAGGCTATAGAACCCAATCTGTTCTGCTATTTAACACATAATTGGAAGGAAAAGACGGATTAATACCTTTCCCAAGGGTATTTGCGCGTAAGTGAATGCAAGGAATTCAACTGGAATTCGAACTTGGCTCTCCGATTTCTCGTTCCGAGTCGATATCCACTGCACATCCAATGTTTCAATTACTTATGAATAAAATATTTTTCTTCCATCATTCTTGGTTTTATTGGATGGTTAAAAAGTTTCCACTTTTTGGGGGACACCCTGTATTTTCTTAGTATGTATCTTAGAAATATCAACTACGTCTGTCTGATTCACAAGTGCAAGTGTCCCCTTTGGCTTTATTTTCTTTAAAACCCCTCGTTAACAACTAGCAACACCAAGAACGCAATACGTTCAATTGTCCGACTAAAATTATGACGTCTTATTACTATTATCATTGCAGAAGATGAAAAGGAACTGATCCGGTTATTGTACTCCTGATGATGGCACCAGCTTTGCTAATTCCTCGCAACATTATTAAACGCTCATATAGTTGCGACGATGACGATACTTTTCAGAATTGTCAATTATTATTATTATTATTATTATTATTATTATTATTATTATTATTATTATTATTATTCGCTTGGAAAGGAGTCATTTTCAAACAAGCCATTTTTATCTGATTAGATTCATCATAAACCCACGTAGAAATAATTACAAGGAGAACAAAAAACGTCACCCCATCTTTTTCTTTTCTTTCTTCTGTCTTCGATTTTACTTTCTTTGTTGTTTAATGTGTTTTGTTTGCTTCTTTTATTCATTTTTCTTTTTTTTTGTTGCTCTAATCATTTTCTTATACGGCCATTTTGTCGCTTTGTTGTGTCGTCTGGTTCTTCAATTTTTGTTCTCGACCTATCTATTTTTTTTTTTTTTTGTCGTCTTTCTCCAGTCAATAATTTTTTTTGCTTGGTCTCCATTTTTTCCCATTCATTTAGTTAGCGTAGTTCGGTGTAAGCCCGCCAGTATGGGGCACCCAGTGAGGATCGAATTCACTACTCAGTACTAAATGCAAACCAAATCAGTTTGTTAATTCGAATCACCCTTTATTTTGTAACTGTTTTTTTTTCTTGTATTTTTTCTGTTGCAATGTATTTTCATTTTCTAACTTCTTTTGTGTGTCTTTCTTTCTTTTTCTTTTTTCTTTCTTTCTTTCTTTTTCTTTCTTTCTTTTGTTTTTGTCTTGCTCTCGCTTCTTTCTTTCTTTTCGTCTTTCTTTTCGTCTTTCTTTCTTTCTTTTCGTCTTTCTTTCTTTCTTTTTTTTCTTCTGTTTGCATCGCTATCTTTTCCCTTCTTTCCTTCTATTCCTATTCTGTTTTTCTCTTTTTTCTTCCTTTCTTTCTTTTCGTCTTTGTTTGTATTTTTCTTTGTCTGTTTCTTTCCCTTTGCATTCCGGTTTTGTCATTTCTTTCTTTCTTTCTTTGATTCTTCTTTCTTTCTTTCTTTCTTTCTTTCTTTCGTCACTCGTTTTTTCTTTCTTTTTACTCTCATTCTGTTTTTTTCCTTTTCCTTTTCTCTCTTTTCGTGTTTCTTTTCTTCCTTTTTCACTTTTTCTTTTCTTTCTTATTTTTCTTACCCGTTGCGTTTCTTTCTTTCATTTTTAATTTCCTATTTTTTTCTAATTTATTTATCATTCAATAAAACGATTTAGGCGAATGAGCTTAATAAAGTCATTATAATAGGCACTTCGTATTTGAAACATACGCCCCATTATTTTTATTAAACAGTGTGAAATTATTTCAATATGCATTCGACAAATCTTAGTAAAGAAAATATTCTTTCTTGTGGTTTTCCTACTGCGTTGACCGACAGACATAACATGATTTAAACTTAGTTATAAATGGAAATTTGTCTGTGTGTGTGTGTGTGTGTGTATGTATGTGTGTGTGTGTGTGTGTGTGTGTGTGTGTGTGTGTGTCTGTTACCTATAAACTCCGAAATGGCTGAACTGATTTTCTTGAAAATTTACACAGTTGTACTATAAGCGTCTGCGAGTGTTCTTAAGTAGGTTTTGTGTCGAGGTACCCCCGATAAATATCGATAATCGATAATCAAAGAAATCGGGTTATAGAAGGAGTGGTCTGATTTTAATCAAATTTGATACATTCATAGACAAAAACATAAGAAACGATATACAGAAGTTTCAAAGTTGCAGTTCTTACAATAGTGCAGAAAATAGATAATATATATATATATATATATATATATATATATATATATATATAAAAGGCAAGATGTTTGTGTGTGTGTCTGTTTATCTGCCTGCATGTCTGTATTTTTTCAGCTCTTTTATTTTAGTTTTTAATTCGGTTTGGTTCTAAGTAGGTATAATTGTAGTTCTTAGTCTCAGCCATGATACCATTTACTCAGTGGACTTATTTAGCCTTCAAAATTCAGTTTACGACCAAAAAACTCATTTGATATCGATACCAGGAAATCAAAATTTGACTTACATTTGACTGTTTTGACTAACTGCTATCTGCAACATAGAAAAACGTTATGTGTTGTTGAAGGTTCAGTCTCTACTGCTATACTACCAGTGTGTACTCATTAACAACATGCTATAAGGTTCCTACGCTAAGATTTGACTGTTCTGAACACAAGGTCATTTAGGGATTACCCTCAGATTGCCGGTAAATATCTGGGCAGTTTATTGGCGACCAATGCTGATATCTACTCTTATTTAGCTCTGGAAGTGTAATGGAGGGTGCAAAACTGGCTTATAGCATTCAATAGCACTTAAACGAAAACTCCGAATTTCTGGCCCGAATTCTCACGAGTTACGATGAATGGTGTCAACATTCCCCTGGACCGTAACTCGTATATACGATCCAGTACATATATTTCAATATTGAAAATCACCTGAAGACACCACTCATGGTAGAAACCTAGGTTGCGTAATAACTCGTTTACAAATGGAAAATATTAAAAAGTTCAACAATAATTGTATCGAACACTTTTTAATACAAATATGCACTGGTCTAATCTTATTATGACCAGAAACTAAGTAATTAAATAATCAATATATATATATATATATATATATATTCTAAACATATGCTATTAAATATAAGAGAAAATGAATGTCTATTATGTTTAATCATGAGCCGTTCTAAACGTCGTATTTTGGCTTTAATTTCAGTTGAAAATAAAGACAAAAATTCTCCAACATTTGGATAATTATTTATTGATTTTCTTCTAAGCTTTCGGCTCACATGAGCCATCTTCAGAGAGGTTGTTTAAACTGAAATATTGTAAAATCCACCATCACCGACGATTTTATTTTGTGTTGACATAAAACTCCGCTTGGCAACGGCAATAGTTACCACAAATAATAAACGCAGTTCTTAAGTTTGCGATGCGGTTTTTATGACGTCACATCACGTGATAGCGCGAAATGACAACAAAACCACGTAGTCAAATGCAATGTAATATGTTAATTCCTGTTTTAAAGTTGATTTTATTGAGTGTTGGTTGTTTTGATTTGATGTACATGGCCTCCAATATCTGCAGATTCCTCTTACTGTGTGTATGAGTAAGGATCACCGTATTGTTGACCAAAATCTGTCTGATATTACCTACATGTTTATATATATATATATATATTATTATTATTATTAACTTCGGTTCTGGGTAGTGAAGAATGACCGACTCCGTTGCCACTGCATACTCCATCATTGACACTGTCTAATTGCAGTTAAGACTTCTTCGAGTTAAAGAAACTTTTTTTCCGCCAGTCAACTACATTCACCCCTCACTTCGCGGTGGTTGTTTTAACTTGATCAGAAATTATTGTATACCAGTGTAAATAAATGTTTGTTACCGTTTATAATAAACGCTTTTCTTCATTTCTTTGATGGTGTGGCAACTATTCTTCTACTCCGACGCCAAATTCAACACTCCATCGACTGAATTGTATTCATCCCCCCTTTCGCGGATCTTAAGAAACAACGTGAGCGCGGAAGGGATCAGAGAACAACCAGTCTGGAACATGTGGTAATCACGAAACCATCGGCCAACCAGGTCTCGTGAAAATATAGTACCACATTTGGTGCCTTAAGACGCAGGATCGACCCTGTGTAATTACCACGGCGGATCTTGTTTCATCTGTGCCTCAGAATCCACTGTTGACACTCAACTAATTCACCGGCACAACGACATCTCACCCAGGAACCAGCCCAGGAAGCCATCAGCTCGTTTTACAGCAATACAACCACACAAGGAAAAGTATCACCAGAAACATCTACAGAGTCGGGGTAAGTATCTAGTTTCCTTTGTGCAGAGTTGGTTCAGTGCTAAAGTTCTTCTTAGTGTCTTTGTTTCCTTAAGCATATATATATATATATATATATATATATATATATATATATATTATTTAAATATTTGTTAGAAGTGAGGATAGTTGATAGGTTGGGTGTTTGTTTCTATCCTCACTTATAACAAATATTTAAATAATGCAAACCTATCAGGGAATTTAAAATGTGGGAAGCCTCGCTGTTTAATTTGTAAACATTTAATAACAGACAAAACATTCTCTGTACCCAACACCAAAATAAAATTACACCCACCAAACCTTACTTGTGACAGCAAAAACATCATATACTTTATCTTCTGCTCAATTTGCCCCAACAGTGTATATATCGGCGAATCCGGTAATAGCTTTAGATTTCGCATCAATAATCACAAACTAAATATACTACAAAAAAATGTATACTCCCCAATTGCAGCCCATTTTAATCAACCTGATCATACTTTAGAAAATTGCAAATGTTTACTAATACACTCCAATTTTAGTTCTACATACACACGCAGAAAGAAAGAAAAATACTGGATTTTAAAATTAAATACACACAAGCTAGGGTTAAATAGGGACTTAGGTGTGTTGAATCTTTACAAATATTTCAATAGCTAAAAAAAATTTTTCTCAGATATTCCAAGAAATTTTTATCTAAAACAAACAGACTTTCTCTACGGACGTGCTGCATGTTGTGAACAAACACACCACGTGATGTAAACAAAAAATATTCGGACGCTATCGTGAAATACGTTTCTAATTCAAATTTAAAAATCACTTGTTTCTGATGAAGGACCGAGGGCGGTCTGAAATATAAAATACAATAATAAATTTAAATTCAAAACTTTTTTTATTAATATTCTTTCCTATATATATATATATATATATATATATATATATATATATATATATATATACAATGGCTACTTCCCGTTCAAACCTTTCACCTATGTTGGTAACAGCTGGATCGAAGATCCCAGTTTTTGCTGGAAAGCCGACCGATCTGAAACCATGGCTAATGGCATTAAAAAACAAAAAACAAAGGGTCCATGATCTAACGGACCCCGAATCAATTAACTTGGCCTATGACTATTCAGATGGAGTCGTATCCGAATGGATTGGAAGCTATCTTGACGACCATCCAGACACTTCCAGTAAAACCTTATTCAATGACATCACAGCACAGTATGGGGAGATTATAAACCCTGCTGATGCTGCTCAAGAATTGATTAGAGTGACACAAGGAAAAAAATGAATCGCTTGCGGAATTAGCTAGTAGAATGTCAAGTCTTGCAAGGCTGGCTTATAGGGACTCTGAGCTGAAAGAAGGGTCAGCTATACAAGTACAGCTGGTCGAATTCTTCATTGATGGGATAAACCATCCTTTCATTAAAGAAGATGTGGCAAGAGCTAAACCGAAGACACTGTTGGAGGCTTTGTCATTAGCCAGAGAAAGTGAAAGGCTCTATGAGCGATTTCGGGGCTGTCGGAAAAAAGAAAAATTTAATAATAAATTTTCAGGTAGGAATTATTGGCGACAGGAGGGAATAGGCTCTCATACAGTACTAAGGGAACCAAAAACGGAGGGTTACCATAGAAAATGGGCTGGAGAGAGTCATGGTTGTTACAACTGTAGACAACCAGTACCAAAAAAGAAAGGGAATACATCAAACCAGCAGGAACGCTGGGATTGTGAGAAACAAAAGTGTCCGAAGTCTGAAGGCGGGAATGTAACTTACTCGACTTCAGAAAAACGAAAAACCAAGACACCGGAAAAAACTGAAAGTTGCAAAACTAACCATATTCAGTCATATTTTCTTCAGTGGCGTAATGGACGGAGGAACTAAGCAACTAACTAAGGAAGGAACAAGCAGAATTATTATATGATTCCGTTTCACAAAGGTGAGGGAAAGGCTGAGGAGAGTAGCGTTTATAGATTATAAAAAGATAGAGGGGAAGGAAAAGCTTGTGTAGAGAGTAAGTGTGTTATCTTTCTTTAGTGGCGTAATGGATGGAGGAACTAAGTAACTAACTAAGGAAGGAACAAGCAGAATTATTATATGATTCCGTTTCACAAAGGTGAGGGAAAGGCTGAGGAGAGTAGCGTTTATAGATTATAAAAAGATAGAGGGGAAGGAAAAGCTTGTGTAGAGAGTAAGTGTGTTATCTTTCTTTAGTGGCGTAATGGACGGAGGAACTAAGTAACTAACTAAGTAAGGAACAAGCAGAATTATCATATGATTCCGTTTCACAAAGGTGAGGGAAAGGCTGAGGAGAGTAGCGTTTATAGATTATAAAAAGATAGAGGGGAAGGAAAAGCTTGTGTAGAGAGTAAGTGTGTTATCTTTCTTTAGTGGCGTAATGGATGGAGGAACTAAGTAACTAACTAAGTAAGGAACAAGCAGAATTATCATATGATTCCGTTTCACAAAGGTGAGGGAAAGGCTGAGGAGAGTAGCGTTTATAGATTATAAAAAGATAGAGGGGAAGGAAAAGCTTGTGTAGAGAGTAAGTGTGTTATCTTTCTTTAGTGGCGTAATGGACGGAGGAACTAAGTAACTAACTAAGTAAGGAACAAGCAGAATTATCATATGATTCCGTTTCACAAAGGTGAGGGAAAGGCTGAGGAGAGTAGCGTTTATAGATTATAAAAAGATAGAGGGGAAGGAAAAGCTCGTGTAGAGAGTAAGTGTGTTATCTTTCTTCAGTGGCGTAATAGACGGAGGAACTAAGTAACTAAGGAAGGAACAAGCAGAATTATTATATGATTCCGTTTTCACAAAGGTGAGGGAAAGGCTGAGGAGAGTAGCGTTTATAGATTATAAAAAGAGAGAGGGGAAGGAGAAGCTCGTGTAGAGAGTAAGTGTGTTATCTTTCTTCAGTGGCGTAATGGACGGAGGAACTAAGTAACTAACTAAGGAAGGAACAAGCAGAATTATTATATGATTCCGTTTTCACAAAGGTGAGGGAAAGGCTGAGGAGAGTAGCGTTTATAGATTATAAAAAGATAGAGGGGAAGGAAAAGCTCATGTAGAGAGTAAGTGTGTTATCTTTCTTCAGTGGCGTAATGGATGGAGGAACTAAGTAACTAAGGAAGGAACAAGCAGAATTATTATATGATTCCGTTTTCACAAAGGTGAGGGAAAGGCTGAGGAGAGTAGCGTTTATAGATTATAAAAAGATAGAGGGGAAGGAAAAGCTCGTGTAGAGAGTAAGTGTGTTATGTTTCTTCAGTGGCGTAATGGATGGAGGAACTAAGTAACTAACTAAGGAAGGAACAAGCAGAATTATTATATGATTCCGTTTTCACAAAGGTGAGGGAAAGGCTGAGGAGAGTAGCGTTTATAGATTATAAAAAGATAGAGGGGAAGGAAAAGCTCGTGTAGAGAGTAAGTGTGTTATCTTTCTTCAGTGGCGTAATGGACGGAGGAACTAAGTAATTAACTAAGGAAGGAACAAGCAGAATTATTATATGATTCCATTTTCACAAAGGTGAGCGAAAGGCTGAGGAGAGTAGCGTTTATAGATTATAAAAAGATAGAGAGGAAGGAAAAGCTTGTGTAGAGAGTAAGTGTGTTATCTTTCTTTAGTGGCGTAATGGACGGAGGAACTAAGTAACTAACTAAGTAAGGAACAAGCAGAATTATCATATGATTCCGTTTCACAAAGGTGAGGGAAAGGCTGAGGAGAGTAGCGTTTATAGATTATAAAAAGATAGAGAGGAAGGAAAAGCTTGTGTAGAGAGTAAGTGTGTTATCTTTCTTCAGTGGCGTAATGGACGGAGGAACTAAGTAACTAACTAAGTAAGGAACAAGCAGAATTATTATATGATGGCCTTAGCGTATACATCCGAGATAATCTTCTGATGGGCTGGGAATTTTCTCTGGCCGACCCCTGGTTATTTATTCATATGTTTCCGTCTTTCGTTACCAAACTCTGTTAGTGATCTGTTATTCTTTTATCACTCTCTCTCTCTCTATCTCTGTCTCTCTCTCTTACGAGGACAATAGCTGAAATTTCTGGACAAATAATGAGGACGGATAGAGTGGAGAACCTGATGCTCATGGGATGGATAGAGGGGAAGAGAGATAAAGGAAAGCAATGCATGACATACTTAAGGGACTTGAGCAGATGGATGGTGGAGCAGAGACTGAATGAGATAACAGAAGATGGGTTATTATGAACAACAAGAGATAGCGAGATGTGGAGCGCCATGATCAGCACATAGAAGAAGAAGACTAGATTAGCTGCACATGTGTATGTTGTAGAGCAGTGGATATCAGCTCATAATGCGAAATCATAGAGCTGCGTTCAAATTCCAATTGAGTTCGTTGCATTCACTTACACACAAATATTCTTGGGAAAGGTTATAATCCATATCTTCTTCCTCCAGCTATGCGTTGAACAGCAGGACAAACTGGGTTCTATAGCCTTGGTTGTTAACCAGTCTACCTCATCTGGAGGATGAATGAGGAGAAGATAAAGAATCATAGTTAGCCAACGGTGTCGTATATTTTTTATTATTTTTGATTCAGTAATTAGTGTTTCCTGTTCAAATTGACATACCTTAAACTGTATAATATTACCTACCTGAATAGATATTATCATATATTTTTTTCTTATAAATGATAACGTGTCCATTTTAATTACTTCTATAAATAAATATGGCAAACTGGTAGTTATTTAGCAATTACCCAAATTCTCTGTTGTCAATTAAACATAGAAACTGACAGAATAAAAAAGGCATTTTCTCTCTCTTTCCATCTGCGAACATCTTTGTGGACCATGGATTAGTGTTAAAGCTTTCATTACACCCGAGCAACACCGGGCTATACTGCTAATATATATATATATATATATATATATATATATATATATACTAGGTGCGGTTGGTAAATTGTCGCAATTACTTTATCATTTCAAATATTCTTTAGGCTGAATCTGAGTTCCAGGACCATGGATTAGTTTTAAAGCTTTCATCACACCCGAGCAACGCCGCCCTATACTGCTAATATATATATATACTAGGTGCGATTGTTAAATTGTTGCAATTAGTTTATTATTTCAAATATTCTTTAGGCTGAATCTGAGCTCCAGGACCATGGATTAGTTTTAAAGCTTTCATCACACCCGAGCAACACCGGGCTATACAGCTAGTATGTATAAAATTGTGTATTTGGGCAACAATCTTTCTTTTTTTATACAGGTTTTATTAAAACTGACAAACAAGGTTTTATCATTAAGTTTTTTATATAATTTTTTATGCAAATTCGTAAACGACACTTGGTTCTCTGCTGTTGTGATTTTGCAGATGAATTATTATTAATTATTAATTTACATGTCCTTTGAAAAACTGTGTTCCTCAACTATTCAAATTCGTAAACATTAACATTGGCCATACCACCACAAAATTGACGAGAAGATTGACCTAACACCCTTTTAACAAAGCTCCATCCGATCTCATTTAAACACACATCGAGATCTTCCAAGACTTATCCGTGATATCCTCGTTGATAATCTATATCTATAAAAGGGACGAGGGTGGACGTAGCGTAAATATTTGTTTGTTTGATAGATTCGACTTAGCGTCTGCATTTTGCGGTCTAGCTCGACGGGAGTTGCGCTCAGATGTAGATCAAAATTTTAGAATGCTAACGACACCATAAATTTTTTCAGAAAGTCAAAATTAGGGGTAGAAAAATATATATTATCACCCCACGAAGTCAGGGATCAGTCTGTGTATTGATCATAATATAGAATCGATCATCCCACTTTATATCTAAATCTAAACTTTGCCAGTGTGTGTGTGTGTGTGTGTGTGTGTGTGTGTGTGTGTGTGTGCGTGTGTGTGTGTGTGCGTGTGTATGCCTGATGATAATCTATATCTATAAAAGGGACGATGGTGGACGTTGTGTAAGTATTTGTTTGTTTGATAGATTCGACTTAGCGTCTGCATTTTGCGGTCTAGCTCGACGGGAGTTGCGCTCAGATGTAGATCAACATTTTAGAACGTTAACGACAACTTGAAATTTTTCAGAACTACAATTTTTAAATAAATCTTTTAAATAAATGATTCTTTTCTTTTTTATTCTTATTATTCCTCAAACTATCCAATAGAAATTGAGCTAATTATCAGAAGCATCACAAGGCAGGACGATGCCCGAGTGGTTAAGGCGTTGGACTTATGGACAAATGTCCGCGTGGGTTCGAACCATCACTTGCAATAATTTCAATTCTATGATGACCCTTATTGTGTTTTTAATTATTATCATATAAATGTGAAATTTTTTATACAGGTTTTATTAAAACTGACAGACAAGGTATTATCATTAAGTTTTTTTATATAATTTTTATCCAAATTCGTAAACAATAACATTGGCCATACTACCACTTAATTGACGAAAAGATTGACCTTACACCCTTTTGACAAAGCTCCATCCGATCTCATTTAAACACACATCGAGATCTTCCCGGACCTATCCGTGATATCCTCGTTGATAATCTATATCTATAAAAGGGACGAGGATGGACGTAGTGTAAATATTTGTTTGTTTGATAGATTCGACTTAGCGTCTGCATTTTGCGGTCTAGCTCGACGGGAGTTGCGCTCAGATGTAGATCAACATTTTGGAACGCTAACGACACCTCGAAAATTTTCAGAAGGCCAAAATTAGGGATAGAAAAATATATATTATCACCCCACGAACTCAGGGATCAGTTTATGTATTGATCATATTATAGAATCGATCATCCCATTTTATATCTAAATCTAAACTCATTTATAAATGGAACTTTGCTGTGTGTGTGTGTGTGTGTGTGTGTGTGTGTGTGTGTGTGTGTGTGTGTGTGTGTGTGTCTGTGTGTGTCCGTTACCTATAGACTCTGTGTCTGTTTATCTACCTGTATGTCTGTATTTTTTTTCAGCCCTTTTATTTTAGTTTTTGCTTCGGGCTTGGCTCTAACTAGGTAAAATTGTAGTTCTTAGTCTCAGCCATGATACCATTTACTCAGAGAACTTATTTGGCCTTCAAAATTCAGTTTAAGATGAAAAAAACTTATTTGATATCGATACCAGGAAATCAAAATTTGACTTACATCCATTCATTTTTCTTTCAGTCTACGGTTTCAGTCCACGTCGCGGCACTGGCTCCACTAAACGGGCAAGGGTGTGAAAGCGAGTGTTCGGCGCTTTAAAACCGTTCAATGCTCCCTGCAAATCCAGATCGCGTCTGTTCCGGCATCCGGCGGCCCCTGGTGGCGGTGACCTCTGCGTCTGCGGGTAACCTGCGGCAAGTCCTCGTCGTCACTGCGGGGTAGGGCTGGGGACCCTACCACACCATCCGCTTTTTCTCCTTGAATCATCCCTTATGATTATGATTATGATTATTAATGTCTCTCACAGTTATACCGACTCAAGCTACGGCGTACCCGGTAGGCGACGCGCCTGTCCTCAACGGTTTGACGGGGCAGGTGTTAAATCAGCAAGTCAGACTACTTCCACGCAGGCGTTCGTCTTACTTCGCCTGCTGGAATGTGCGCACGCTGCGGGATACTGGAGTGCAAGCTCTAACCATGCGTGCGCTGTACAACTATGGAGTTGAAGTTGCATGCCTCTCAGAGGTCCGCGTCCCTGACTCCGGACACTCCACAATCAAGGTCCCGGGGGTCGACAGGAACTTTCATCTCTACCACAGCGGCGTGTCGGACAACACGGGGCGCCAGGGCGTAGCCATCGCCTTGGCAGAATCGGCAAATGCGGCTCTCTTGGAGTGGGAGCCAATTTCTCCGCGCCTCGCCAGGATTCGGCTGAAGGGCCACATCACAAACATCTCCGTGGTGGCCATGTATGCGCCCACCCTTGATGCAGACGATGCCACCAAGGACGCGTTCTACAGCCGGCTCCAGCAGGTCGTCCGAGGGATTCCTCGCCGCGACATGCTGATTGTCGCGGGTGATTGGAATGCGCGCACGGGGCCAGGCGACGACACATCCAGACATATCCTCGGTCGGTTTGCTTTGGGGACCCGATGTGACAACGGCGACCGCCTCGTCAACTTTGCGGCCGCAAACCGCCTGGTGGTCAGCAACACACGTTTCGACCACCCGCGCAGACACCTGGCGACCTGGAACTCAAACGACGGTCACACGCAGAACCAGATAGACTACGTCCTAGTGCGGTCCCGTTGGGCCAACTGCGTGCTTGACTGTCGGGCGTATAGAGGAGCAGAAACCGGGAGTGCAAACGGCTCCGACCACGTTCTTGTCCGTGCAAAACTTCGTCTTCGCTTGAAGCGTCTTCCTCCGCGGCAACCAGCCCGCCGGTTTGATGTATCAAAACTCAAATCGGTGGTTGCTGAGCCTTTTCGTGTTGAGCTGCGGAACCGTTTTGACAGCCTCGTCTTGGACGAGGAGGCACCTCCAGAAGCGGAATGGAGCGCGCTAAAGACAGAGGTTACAAACGCAGCTAAGGCCCATCTGGGCTACACCCGCCGTCGGCACCGCGATTGGATCTCCGCGGGGACGATTGATCTGGCCGAACGAGCACGGCGTGCGCGACTGACACAATCCACACACTACCGCGAGCTACGGCGCAGAACGGCGCAAGCAGTCCGCAACGACCGCAACGCGTACTGGCGGAGAGTGGCGGAAGAAACGGAACAGGCCTCAGCCAATGGTGATACCAGAAAGCTGTACCGTCTTCTCAACCGGGTCAGCCGTCCATCGCGGGGCGCGAGCGATACTCTCGTCGATGCAGCAGGCAATACGATCGCCGATATGTCAGCCCGGCTTGACAGGTGGCAAGAGCATTTTAGTGCTCTGCTTAACCATGATCCAGCACCAACCCCTGTCCATGCCAGCACATCTGCAGCAACAACGTATGCCTGCAACACGGATCCACCGACGCCAGATGAAGTTCGCGTGGCTCTCTTTCAGCTGAAGAACACCAGGGCCCCCGGTGAAGATGGCCTTCCAGTTGAAATCTTCAAAAGCTGTTCCGAGGTGATGGTGCCATGGTTACACCGCCTCCTGATGAAGATCTGGAACACAGAGGTCGTCCCCGCTGACTGGAGAGAGGCAGTGCTCCTCCCCTTCTTCAAAAAAGGCGACAAACGAGTATGTAGCAACTACCGCGGAATCAGCCTGATCGATATTTCGGCCAAACTGTTCACAGTCCTGCTACTGAAGCGCTTCCAACTCGCTCGCGACCACCGTACCCGCCCAAGCCAGGCTGGTTTCCGTCCGGGTAGAGGGTGCTCTGACCAGATCTTTTGTCTACGCCGGATACTGGAGACGCGCTGGTCTTACCAACAACCGACGGTGCTCTGTTTCATCGATTTTGCAGCGGCCTTCGACTCGGTGGACCGCAGCGCTCTGTGGACTATCATGCGGGACGATGGCATTCCGCCAAAGCTGCTGCGTCTGATTCAGGCCTACTACCGGGAGACGAGGACACGTGTTCGTGCTTACGGTGCTGAGACCGGGGCGTTTGAGGTCCGCACTGGTGTGCGACAGGGATGCGCGCTCTCCCCGACGCTCTTCAACTACGCTATTGACTGGATTCTGATGAGCGCCCTTCAAGGCTTCACTGGGGTTCGGGTGGGCCGCGACTTGGCCGTGACCGACCTGGCGTACGCTGACGACATTGTCCTTCTTGGTGACAGCATCGAGGAGGTGCAGGCGGCCGTCAGCCGAGTGCATACCAGCGCGTGCGCGGTCGGCATGCGCATCAATGCTGCAAAGACGAAGGTGATGACGGCGCTGTTGCCTCCAGAGGCCCAACAACCCATCCTGCTCGACGGAACACCCCTGGAGATGGTGGACCACTTCATCTATCTGGGCTCGTCTTTTGTCCCGAACGGCCAGGGTGGCGATGAGATCGGGCGTCGCATCAACCTTGCGAGGGCCGCCTTCAACCGCCTCCAGAAGTGTCTCTGGTCAAGGCGGGAGATCGCCCTGCGTACAAAGAGCCGCGTCTACCAAGCTGTTGTGCGATCCATCTTGCTGTATGGCTGCGAGACGTGGCCGGTGCGCGTAGCGGACCTCAAGAGGGTGGAGGTCTTCGACAATGACTGTCTCCGGCGCACCCTGCGTTTCCGGCGGATTGATCGGGTGCGGACATCGACCCTTCGTCAAACATGCCGTCTTCAACCGATACCGGCTGCTCTCCGACTCCGTCGACTGCGTTGGTTCGGCCATGCTGCGCGCTGTCCTCCGGGTGAGCTGATTCGCGACTGCCTCTTCCCGAGGCCCCTACCGGGCTGGCGCAAGCGTGCGGGGGGTCAGCTGAGGACGTGGGCAGCCACGCTGAAGGGGGACATGGAGCCGATCTCGGGCCCAAATGTCGTGGGATTTCGGAGGTGGAACCGGGACTGGGCAGAGATCGGAGTGGAGCTGGCTCAAGATCGCCGATCGTGGGCCGCCGCTGGGAGAGACGCTTCAAATGTTCTTGGGGATGCCGGCTCAACCCGTCCTGGGTGAATGCCGCTACAATACAATAATAATAATACATTCATTTTACTTTCAGTCTACGGTTTCGCTTTAACTGGAAACAACTATTGCTTTTTGTCTTTCGTGCCAACGTCCAAAGAGTCTGAGCTCCAGGACCATGGATTAGTTTTAAAGCTTTCATTACACCCGAGCAATGCCGGGCTATACTGCTAGTATATATATATATATATATATATATATATATATATATATATATGCGATTGGTAAATTGTCGCAATTATTTTATTAGGGGCGATTGATAAATTGTCGCAATTATTTTATTATTTCAAATATTCTTTAGGCTGAGTCTGAGCTCCAGGACCATGGATTAGTTTTAAAGCTTTCATTACAGCCGAGGAATATTAGTTCGAATCATAAGTAAATGACTAATTTCTTTTCATTTTTTGCGGTTAAGAATAGATTTGGAGTTTGGCAATGCAGTGCCAATGTAGTGCCAGCCTTCAAGAATATATTTCTTAAACCCACTAATTGAATGGGCATTTACGTCATGTACTGTTATAGGATGTGCGCTGTGGTACAGTGGATATCGACTCAGAACGACAAATCGGGGTGCTGACTTCGAATTCTAGTTGAATCGCCGACTGACGCCAATTCGACCGGGTTTCAATCCCGGATGAAAAAGCAATCGGATGGCTAACCGTATTGATGAGCTGTGATACAGCGAAACAGATCTGTCTGTAGATGACTATTTACGCTCTCACACCCTGATTAAGCACTCTGAAGGAATGTTTTACTTTGAAAAACAGTAGCTACTTTAGCATCTACGCATCATTCATTCAGCAATGAATTAAAACAGAGTGCTCAATCAGGGTGTGAAAGCGTAAATAGTCATCCGCAGACAGATCTGTTTCGCTGTATCACAGCTCATCAGTAAGGTTAGCCATCCGATTGCTTTTTTACCCAGGATTGCAACCCGGCCGAATTGACGTCAGTCGGCGATTCTACCTCTGAGCTATGGGCGCTCGGTCAAAGGAGGCAGACGTTTTGAACAGATAGATAGATAGATAGATAGATAGATAGATAGATAGATAGATAGATAGATAGATAGATAGAATTCTTGCTTCGGAGATACACCTTGTTTAAAGTATGTATACATTCCCGGCCATAATTATTAGGCGACCCCAGTGTTTTAAAATACGATGTATTCCATACTACTTTTTAGTATTTATTGCCAAGTCAATAATTGTAAATGAAAATAGAATGGTTCTTTAGTAATTATTGCACAATAACATTTGCATCAAATGAATTTATAAATATTTAATAACTGCGTATATTGCAGTTTCATCAATAAAAGAATGAAGAAAATTTAGGGTGATTCGGAGGAGTTCATCTTTGCTTCCTTGCCTTGTATAATTTTGCAAAGTGATAATCACGAGCATTTTCCTTACTTATGAATTGCTGGTACTTTTTTTTTAATTTAATTTTTTTATAAAACGTCATGCTGAATATTTTTTAGTATGAAAATGTACTGTTGATATTTTTTACTATCTTTTTTTTAACACTCTCATAGTTTTGAACCCAGTTTGTTGGTTAACTATTTGCCCATGGCTAGGACCCTAACAGGGGCTACCACCACAGGTCAGGGTACATTTGGGAACAACAGCAATTAATAGGTAGTTTTACGCTGCTCAAGATCTCAGAGACATTGCTGCTTGATGTAGTTAATCGTCATACCAAGGATAGATTTCAAGAATAACTTATTCTTCTTCTTCTATGTGCCCTGTCCCTTCAGGACGTAGGCGATTATGGTTCTCCATGTCTCCCTATCCCTTGTGGCTCCTATTATGTTTGCTCCCGTTACTCCTGTCAACCCCCGTTCCGTCAACCACCTGATCAGGCCCTGCAAATATGTTATCCGCTGCCTTCCTCTGTCTCTCTTTCCTTCTATCTGGCCAGTCAGTATCAGGTTCTCTAGGCTCTCCTTCCTCATTGCGTGTCCCAGGAACTTCAGTTGTCTCTTCCTGATGCTCAGTATTAATTTCCTTTTTGTTGCCATTCTTTCCAACACCTCATCGTAGCTTGCATGCTCAGTCCACGATATCCGCAGCATCCTTCTGTAGAACCACATTTCCGCTGCTTCCAATTTTGTCCTCATTTTCAATGATATTGTCCAGCATTCACTTCCGTATTGAAGAACTGACATCACATAGCAATCCAGCACTCTTTTCTTTGTTTCTAGTGAAATTTTCCTGTGTCTTAGTACTTTACTCAGCTTCCAAGATCTCCTTCCTTATTACATGTCCAAGGAACTTCAGTTGTCTCTTCCTGATTCTCAGTATTAATTTCCTTTTTGTTGCCATTCTTTCCAACACCTCATCGTTGCTTGCATACTCAGTCCACGATATCCGCAGCATCCTTCTGTAGAACCACATTTCCCCTGCTTCCAGTTTTGTCCTCATTTTCGATGATATTGTCCAGCATTTATTAAGATATCCTATATCTTATAAACATACAGGCTAGTTGTATAACTTCCATGTCAAACTTAACAAAACGCTAACATTAAGAAAGGTCACTAGAGGAATTAAGGAATTTGAGAGACAAGCTTCTTAGACGGGAATTTAAGTTCTAAGATATATGAGTTAACCATAACTGTACGGCTGATGTCTACGGGTAAAGTATAGTATGCAATATGATTGGTCCTGATCTGGCAGTTCGACTGCAGCCACTTTTTCACCGGCTGGATGTGTCTTCCCTCTGTCTCTTCTATAAATATTTTCATGGCTTCTGCTTTGACGAACTTAAGTCACTGATGCCCCTCCAAAATAATTTACTCGTGCAACCAGACTGGCAACAATGTTTCACTCTTTTACAGTTTGATCAACCAAAAACAGCCGACAATTCTACTCACTCAGCTTCTTTTCTCGCGCTTCCCGCCTGTGGAACTCCCTTCCATATACTTGCTTTACTTACGGCTATAACTATCAGGGATTTAAGTGCAAAATCAATTCTTAATTCTTATCCACTTGACTCCAGTCCTTTCTACATCATCTCGTTCTTTTCCTTTCTCTCTAACCTTCGCAACTGTCTTCACTCTTGTGTTCACATCCTTCTCTTGTCCTTTCTCTTTCACCCTCTGTACCTGGTTTGTCTGTCTCTTCATTCTCCTCCTGCCTAAAAATTTTACTTTTACGTAGACCCCAGCGCATCAGTGGCGGTACCGCCTTGCTTGGAGTGATTAATTCAAAAAATATATTAACATGATACGGTTTAATATCCGTGTAGGAAAAAAACAAAAAAACAACCCTCCCCCAAAAAAAACACTTCTATAAATATTTTCAGGGCTTCTGCTTTGACGAACTTAAGTCCCTGGTGCACTTCCACAATAATTTACAAGTGCAACCAGACTGGCAACAAAGTTTCACCTTTTTACAGTTAGATCAACCAAATACAGACAATAATTCTACTCCATCAACTTCTTTTCTCGCACTTCCAGTCTGTGGAACTCTCTTCCATATACTTGCTTTCTTGACGGCTACAACACCCAGGAATATAAATGCAATGTCAATTCCCATCTTTTATCCACTTGACTCCAGCCCTTTCTACATCACCCCGTGTATCTTTTTCTCTTCCCTTCTTTCTACCTTCGCAACTGTCTTCACTCCTGTGTTCCCATCCTTCTCTTGCCCTTTCACTTTCACCCTCTGTAGCTGGTTCGTCTTTGTCTTCACTCTCCTCCTGCCTAATACTTCAACTCTCTTATGTAACTCCAGCCCTTTCTACATCACCCCGTGTATCTTGTTCTTTTCCTTTCTCCCTACCTTCGCAACTGTCTTCACTCCTGTGTTCACATCCTTCTCTTGCCCTTTCTCTTTCACCCACTGTAGCTGGTTCATCTTTCTTTTCACTCTCCTCCTGCCTAATACTTCAACTCTCTTATGTAACTCCAGCCCTTTCTACATCACCCCGTGTATCTCGTTCTTTTCCTTTCTCTCTAACCTTCGCAACTGTCTTCACTGCTGTGTTCCCATCCTTCTCTTGCTCTTTCTCTTTCACCCCCTGTAGCTGGTTCGTCTTTGTCTTCACTCTTCTCCTGCCTAATACTTCAACTCTCTTATGTAACTCCAGCCCTTTCTACATCACCCCGTGTATCTTGTTCTCTTCCCTTCTCTCTACCTTCGCAACTGTCTTCACTCCTGTGTTCACATCCTTCTCTTGCCCTTTCTCTTTCACCCACTATAGCTGGTTTGTCTTTGTCTTCACTCTCCTTCTGCTTAATACTTCAACTCTCTTATATAGCTCCCTGCACATCAGTGGCCGTACCGATTTACTTGGGGTGAATAGATTAAAAAAAATATTAACTTGATACGGTTTAATATCCGTGTTGGAAAAAATCAAAAAACAAAAAACACAAGTGTGTACGATTTTTAGGTAAAATAAACATAGTTATTTTAAAAATGTTCTGTTCACACCATTTTTTATAGCCTTCATTTTAAAGTATCGCCTTTTCATTCTTGCCCTGTCTGTTTCTTTTCATAACGTGAATTCTTTCTTTCTCGGCTGAGTAGTATATCATTATGCAAATGAAATCGAGGCTCCCTCGTCTTGATTAGGTTCTAATTGGCACATAGTTTGAACGCATTCTGGACTAGCACAGATATCGATGGCCAAAATCCAATGAAATTGATTTTTGCATCTTTTCTTTTACACTTGATTATTATTATTATTATTATTATTATTATTATTATTATTAGTAGTAGTAGTAATTCTGCATTCTTACAAAAATAAAGTAATACAAAAAAGAAAAAAGAAAAAAAAATTCTCCCGTTTTTCCATTTTTGTACCTGTATTATTGCGTCTTCCTGTCGTTTTTTTTTATTTTTCATTTTATTTTTTATTCATTTATTTTTTATTTTTGTTTTTGTGAAGTGGTCAAGTCAGTTGGGCATCAGACCGAGACATCTTCGGTGTGTACACTGTGACTTTGCCGATTAAGAACAGTCATTAAAACAGATCTATTTGCGAAAGCGAAGATTAAAAGGGAGCGAGTCATCTTGTCTTCGATCTTCTGATCGATTGGGAAAATCGTCAAAGAACATTTACATTAAAGGATTCAAGTCTGCCATAATCATCACTTACTACGTACATTTTTGTCGTATATAAACTTCAAGTAGAACAGAGAGAGAGAGAGAGAAAGAGAGAGAGAGCGAAAGAGAGCGAGAGTAAGAGAGACAGTGCGTGGGGGAAGAGAGATGTGTGTGTGCAGCAAAGCTGAGTTTTAAAAAAAACTTATTAAATGTATATTCAGTCTGTAGTTTGCCAAAACGAGCGAAAGTGTCTTCGTTAAACACACACACACACACACACACACACACACACACACACACACACACTGATTAAGCCACCCCAGTCTTTTAAAAAAATAATGTATTTCATACTATGGTTCTTTTGTCAATATTGCACAATAACATGTGAATCAAATTAATTTATAAATATTTAATAATTACCTATATTGCAGTTTCATCAATGAAAGAATGAAGAAAATTTAGGGTGATTTGGACGAGTTCATCTTGGCTTCCTTGCCTTGTAAAATTTTGCAAAGTAATAATAACAAAAGAACCATTCTATTTTTATTTGGCAATCGATCTATCTAGCTATCTATCTTTCTATTTAATATATATATATATATATATATATATTGTCCTTCGTCCGTGGCACGACTCAGAGTTTCATACATTCAGTCAGTTTAGTGCCATACGTGATACACGCTTGGGCGATCATGTCTCGAAAGAAACATGACTGACTGGGCAGAAGATTATCCCGCAGTAGGTTGCCATTGCTTTCTGCGGTAGACTGGTTACCGACCAAGGCTATAGGACCCAATCTGTCCTGTTATTTGACTCATAGCTAGAAGTATAAGAGATGTATTATATTATTAGGTAGTAATTAGTGGGGGATCAGTTTTTTACTTCATAACAACAGAAAACAGATCCCCCACTTTATGCCCAGTAGAAGTTTTAATTGTTTTCAACTATTATATTCAGTCAGTCAGTTAAGTGCCATACTTGATACACGCTTTGGGCGATTATGTCTCGAAAGAGACATGACTGACTGGGCAGAAGATTATCCCGCAGTAGGTTGCCATTGCTTTCTGCGGTAGACTGGTTGCCGACCAAGGCTATAGAACCCAGTCTGTCCTGCTATTTAACCCATAACTGGAAGGAAGAGACGGATTAGTACCTTTCCCAAGGGTATTTGCGCGTAAGTGAATACAAAGGATTCAACTGGAATTCGAACTCGGCTCCCCTGTTTCTCGTTCCGAGCCGATATCCACTGTACCACAACGCACATCCATCATGCATAAGGTGCATCGTTCAAACTGACCATCGAATAGATTTGAATGTAAGTTAACTCGATGTTCAAGGGAATTAAATCTAATAAAGTTAGGTCACTGCTTTTTTTTATGTGCTAATAACATACAAAAAGGGGAAGCTGAAACCTAATCTTATAAACGTGGGTTACTACTGACCAGACAAGAGGCGAATCTATCTATTCAGGCTGAGAATAAATAATGTCCATACTGTTGCCACATCTGGTCGGTTGCACCTGCTATTCACCTAGGGGTTCTTGACAAAATCCAACGGAGAATCTGTTATGTGATCGATACCGACTTAGCAGCTCTCTCCCCGTGCGTCTTCTATAAATATTTTCACGGCTTCTGCTCCAATTAACTTGGATTACTGGTGCCCCTTAGGTATAAATTTACAAGAGGGACTAGGTTAGCAACTACGTCCCACCCTTTTACAGTGAAACCGATAAAATGCAACCACAACTTCTACTCTAACTGTGGGAATCCCTTCCATATACGTACTTCCCTGACAGCAACAATCTCCTGGAATCTCCTATCACACTAACTCGCATCCATTCTCACAAGCTCTTTTCTCCATCTACTCCAACCCCATCCTCCGTCTATTACCCTCCTCTTGACATTTCCTATAACTAACCCCTCCTTCTCATCACTTTCCCCTATGTAACCCCCTGCGCAACAGTGGCAGTAGAATGCCTTGCTTGGAGTGAGATGATTAAAAAATATATATTATGGAGAGAGAGAGAGACAGACAGACAGACAGACAGACAGACAGACAGACAGACTTTATATCAAAGTTTAAGAATCAAATATTTCCGGATGATAAAACGGAAATGAAATAATTTATTTTGCAAATTATTGCCGTTGATTAGATTAATAGTCATGACTCTGCACAAGAATATTACATCATTATATTAATAAATAGTAATTAGTGGGGGATCAGTTTATTACATCATAACAATAGAAAACAGATCCCTCATTTTAGGTCCAACGGAAGCTTTACTTGTATACGTTTCCTATTAAACTAATTCTTGGGGGATCAGTTTATTACTTCATGACAATAGAAAACAGATCCCCTATTTTAGGTCCAATAGAAAGCTTTAATTGTATTCGTTTCCTATTAATTTGATTTTGTTTAGCGGCATATCAACAACGCTATGGGTTAATTAATGCTGAAATATAAATATTTTGAACACAATTTTATGGCTTCAAATACAGTTAAAATAGGTGTTGTTGGTCCTTTTTCTGCAAATATGTATTGGTCATTTTTAGATAAAAATGTACGGCTGGTATTTTTAGTATGAAATACAATTTTGTACTTTCATAGAGTTTTGCCTTTATTTTTTTGGTGGGGGGATTCTTTGTTTGCTCATAGTTGGAACATAAATGGTACCACCCCGAGGCAGGGTAGGCCTGTGAACACCTGCAATTACAAAGCGGTTACTCGTTAGCTTTTCAAGATATTTTTGGATTTTTTTTAATCATTTCACCCCAAGCAAGGCGGTACCGCCACTGATGTCCAGGGGGCTACATAAGAGAGTTAAAATTTTAGGCAGGAGGAGAGTGAAAACAAAAACGAACCAGCTACACGGGGTGGGGGGGGGAGAAAGGGCAAGAGAAGGATGTGAACACAGGAGTAAAGACAATTACGAAGGTAGAGAGAAAGGAAAAGAACAAAGATACCCGGGATGATGTGGAAACGGTTGGATTTAAGTGGATAAGAGATGGGAATTGATTTTGCAATTAAATTCCTGGAGGTTATAGTCGTCAGGGAACCAAGATATGAACAGGAGTCCCGCAGGCGGAAAACGCGAGAAAAGAAGCTGCTGGAGTAGAATTGTCGTCTGCATTTGGTTGACTTAAGTGTAAAAGTGTGAGAATTTGTTGCCAGTCTGATTGCTTAAGTTTTTTTTTTTAATCGTATCACCCCGAGCAAGGCGGTAACGCCACTGATGTGCAGGGGGCTACATAAGAGTAAAAAGATTAATTAGAAGAGAGTGAAGAGAAAGACGAACCAGTTAGAAAGGAGCAAGAGAAGGATGGGAATACAGGTGTGATGACAGTTGCAAAGGTGGAGAGAAAGGAACAGATATACAGGGTAATGTAGAAAAACTGATGCGCAGGGGGCTACATAAGAGTAAAAGATTAGATAGGAGGAGAGTAAAGAGAAAGACGAACCAGTTACAGGGGTTGTCAGAGAAAGTAGCAAGAGAAGGATGGGAATACAGGTGTGACGACAGTTGCAAAGGTGGAGAGAAAGGAAAAGATATACAGGGTAATGTCAAGTGGTTAAGAGATGAGTATTGAGATTGCATTTAAATTCCTGGAGGTTGTAGCCGTCAGGAAAGCAAAAATATAGAAGCGAGTTCCACAGGCGGGAAGTTCGAGAAAAGAAGCTGTTGGAGTAGAATTGTCGTCTGCATTTGATTGATCTAACTGTGAATGGGTGTGATTTGTCTGAATTTTTTGTTAAAGAAGATGGCATCCTCAAATTGTAAAAAAACAAACACGAAGATGAAACTTTAGTGGGAGAAAGATTTTATATTCACCGTTAGATAAGGTAAAATTGTGTACGTTAGCTGCTCCGTGACAAATACGTAAATTTTGTTCATGTCTTGCGGCCCTCAAACCTTTCAAATTTGTACTATGTGGCTTTTACATTAAGCATGTTTGGCCACCTCTGTTCTATATGATAATAATATTCTTGTCTCTTTCCCGGCATGTATTTCTACGATATATACACGTTTATATCTCCTCGTGCCACACCCTTCTCTCAAGGGCGTACATAAAAGGTTTCCAATGGCCCATGTGTCGATAGACAAACATGACATCACTCCTATCAATTAGCGAACATCGTCAATCAAACCCTTAAAGATATACACGAGACTCGGCTTAAATTCGTGGGCATAGAAATTTACTGTATAAAATTGTATATATTAATGTTGCCTGCCATTTAGAAGCTAGGGGCCCCACGCGTTTGCTTTTAATGGTGGGGAAGGGTGCTATTAGTGTTGGAAACTGTATGGCTAGCTCGTATCACGCTAGTGCTTCGACCATTGACAGTTGGAGAAAAACTTCTTCATTGTGTCGACAAGAAATTAAAAGAAAGACATGTTCGTATTTCCAGAAAGGAAACATAAAATTTACTATTTTCTTTTTTGACGCCGGGTTGCATTTCGACAGATCATTGTTTTCTACAGAATAATGCAGCTCCAACGAGGTTGACAACGAATGTAACAGCTATTAATGTTACAGCCGCTCCGAGGGATGAATTAGTAATGGGACAGTGCTTTGGCTAAAGTTTTATTCATCCACGTTCTTCTCCATCAGAAGCATCGACAATGTATCTAATTGGATACGTAATACACACACACACACACACACACACACACACACACACACACACAATGAATTTATACGTCACGTGTATGTATGCGAAATGGCGCCAAATAACTAAAATTTGAATTGATATTCACAAGTCAGTCAGTCAAGTGCCATACGTGATACACGCTTGGGCGATCATGTCTCGAAAGAAACATGACTGACTGGCCAGAAGATTATCCCTCAGTAGATTGCCATTGCTTTCTGCGGTAGACTGGTTGCCGACCAAGGCTATAGAACCCAGTCTGTCCTGTTATTTAACCCATAACTGGAAGGAAGAGACGGATTAATACCTTTCCCAAGGGTATATTCGCGTAAGTAAATGCAATGAATTCAGCTAGAATTCGAACTCTGCTCCCCGATTTCTCGTTCCGAGTCGATATCCAATGCACCACAATTCACAAGTAAGTTTTCAAATTCAAGCCGGAAGCCAGAAATCTGGGGTTGATTTTCGCGGTAGCAGGCAGGATGTATTCGACTGGGAGACTGGCGCAACACATTCTTTTTACAGACCGTTTGTAATTGAACTGGATTAAATTGGACTAATGCCGATAATATAAGGATAATCCGATTATCAGAGAGATTAAAGTAGTAGCGATTAACCCATGGATATTGCTAAAACCAGAAATTTGATTGCTGATTTTATAGTCAGGTAGCCAGGCAGAGAAGTAACTTTATATCTATAGGTATGTCAATCGATCAAATCGTCGATATTCATAAGTAGACAAAAGTTTACACAGAAAAATTAGTAAACTTAACCTATTTGGGTCTGTTCATATCTATCTATCTATCTATCTATCTATCTATCTATCTATCTATCGTTCCGGAAATTTACGATATAGATAAAAAAAAACTACCTTATTTTAATTTATTTGTTTGAATATTATTTTTATTTTAATTGCTCTTAATATGTTGTCAGGAGTAACAGGTTCAAATCCTGGCGTATGACACCTATTTATCTAACAAAATTTTTCAAAATCTTTCACACACACACACACACACACACACACACACACACACACACACACACACACACATATATATATATATATATATATATATACTGTTTAATTAAAAACTGAGTATCTCCTCAAATACGAGTATATATTAAAATTAATGCTCAAGCAAATAAAGTGAAATATATACATATAAATGAATATATATATATATATATATATATATATATATATGTATAAATATAAATGTATATATATATAAATGTGTATATATATTATTATTTATACACCAGTGTATTTGAATCTATATATCTATTTCAGTTCAAATCTATCTACCTAGCTATCTTAATCTATCTACCTATCTATCTATATTTATATATGTACCAGTGTATTTGATTATATATATATATATATATATATATATATATATATATT
This sequence comes from Ascarosepion bandense, assembly GCA_037127315.1. NCBI lineage: Eukaryota > Metazoa > Mollusca > Cephalopoda > Sepiida > Sepiidae > Ascarosepion > Ascarosepion bandense. The sequence goes on from JBBBDQ010001442.1 coordinate 1,849,661, forward strand.
TCAGTTCGTATCTATCTATTTAGCTTTCTTAGTCACTTCATACCTATCTATCTATCTATCTATCTATCTATCTATCTATCTATCTATCTATCTATCTATCTATCTAACAGTTGCTCCTTCATTTCTCTTCATGTATTGATATATTCAGTTCACCCTTTCACGTTCAATCCCGTTTATATGGTCAAAATACATCAACATACGCATTATATTTGCTTACATAAATAATACATAAGGCAATCTACATATGCGCTTATAAATGTACATTCTAAAATAGTTCCATGCAAAAATGACATCGACCTATACAGCGGATATGTGCAACTTCTCTTATAAATATATTTCACCATAAACATATGTACATAGACATTCTTCGTTATATATATATATATATATATATATATATATATATATATATAATAAAAAATAAACTCACTCATACCTCTATTTGGCACATGCATAAATGAATGCAAAAGTACATATATATATATATATATATATATATATATATATATATATATATATATGTGTGTTTGTTCATGTCTGTATGTTCCTAATATTATTCAACGTATCAAATTTAGACTTCTGCGAATCAGTCGACACGTTCAGTAATCTACGCTACAATCATTTGAACACGGAGCGCTGTCCGTACGAAGGGGCATTTGCGATGGGAATTCGCACCAGGCTACTCTGAGTCGTTTCCTTTCAGACAACAGAAAACTCTGTCTTAGAAACGCGAAGGATTCAACATTAAAACCAAATTCAAGAATTTCTTTCTATGCTAGCAACTTCAAAAAAACAAAAAAAAAAACAAAAAAAATAAACATGCAAACAAAAAAATATTAAAAAAAAAGAACAACAAAAATTTAAGATTTGTGTTACCTCTTTAAAAAAAAAAAATTTTCCCGGATATTTCCTTCTTGATTCAATGTTGGAATAACCATCTAAAGTTCAATGTTTGCTGTCACGCATCCCTATATAAAAACATAAAAATATACAAAGGATGAAATCTTTCAAGAAAATATCTTTATCCAGATCCAAGGTCTTCTTAATCCTCGGAGGAACTGATTGACCATATCTTATGGCTTGTGGCCGGACTCAACACGTGCTCATCACTTGCAGGCTGGTGAGTCCATTTAAACACATATTCGTATTTTTTTTTTACTTCAGTGTTGTCTTGACCTTTGCCACTCAAGGCTATAAAACCAAATTTACCCTGCTTCTTCCCCATAACTGGGGTGGGGAGAAGAAATAGATTCATCCATTGCTAAATCCGCTGCTATGAAAGTCGGTTCTCTGTGCAGGGCCCGGAAATTTTACCCGTCTGAATCAATCCTGCACATATAAGAATCAACCATCCGCCCGTGTATTGAATACTGCTGACACATCTGGTCGAGTGCCCCTGCTATTCTGCTCATGGTTCTTGACTAAATCCAGCGGAGAATCTGAATGTGATCGATACCAACTTGGCTGACCGCCTGCAGTCACTCTCTCACCAGCGTGACGTGGTTTCCCTGTGCCTCTTCTATAAATACTTTCACGGCTTCTGCTCCGATGAACTTAGATCACTGGTGCCCCCTGGGTACGAATTTGCACGAGATGCTAGATTGGCAACTAGGTCCCACCCTTTTACAGTGAAACCGACAAAATGTAACCGCTTTTTCTACTCCAACAGCTTCTTTACTCGCACTTCCCGCCTGTCGAACTCCCTTCCACATACTTGATTCCCCGACAGCTACAATCTCCAGGAGTTTAAATGTAAGGTCAATAGACACCTCCTAACACACTAACTCGTATCCATTCTCTCAAACACTCTTCCCATCTACATCTTTACCCGTCTATCACCCTCCTTCTGACATTTCCTATATCTATCCACTCTTTCTCACCACCTTTCTCTGTGTAACCCCCTGCGCAATAGTGACAGTGGAAGGACTTGCTTGGAGTGAAATGATTAAAAAAAAAATACCCTTCACATGGATATTTGCATATAAGTGAAATTAAAGCACTTGAATGGAACTCGAACTCGGCTCTCAAATTCTTCAAACCGTGCTGTTATTTATTTGTCATGAGAAAACAAAAAACAAAAAAAAAACAGTAGGAAGAAGAAATATATTCATACCCTTCACATGGATATTTGCACATAAGTGAAGTTAAAGAGCCTAACTGGAATTCGAACTCGGCTCTCGGATTCTTCAAACTGTGCAAAAAAAAAAAAAAAAAATAGGCAGAAACTGCCACAAAGCTGCCATCTATATTACATTTTAAGCCTGAACGAAAAAAAAACAAACTTTCAAAATTCAATACGGAACAAGTGAAAATCCTTACCAATGTTTCACTAAAGTAAAAAATTAAAAAATTAAAATACCAGCCACAAAGATGTTCAGCCAAATTTTGAACTTCTAAAATCAGTTTATACGAAAAAAAAAAAAATGCTAACAAAACCGATCAGCTTACAAATCGGAAACGTCTGGATCGGATCAATATATCCAATCTTTAAACTTCGATTATCGATCGATTTTTTTCCACATAGCCTCAAACCCAAATGGAATTATGAAGAGCGGATTATTTTGAAAAGGTGGATACGTCTGTGCATATCAACGATCTTTATGATGGCGACATCGAAAGCAGACGTTGCAAATGAGGATTATGATATGTATCATGACATATCTTTATCGATACCGGAAGTTGCATTCGGATTTACCGGAAGTGTTCGCGAATATTCGTTTCACTAATGGATCTTTTATATTCTTCGTAATATAAAATACAGGAAATTATGATACCAAACAGCATTTTTAAATAATAATAATAATAATAATAATATTAATAATAATAAAAACAAAGGGATT
>JBBBDQ010001442.1:1857500-1862500 GCA_037127315.1 Ascarosepion bandense
CTCTATCCGTTCCGTGGTCATCAGGTTATCTAATCCCTCCTTTATCAGTCAGTCAGTTAAGTGCCATGCGTGAAACACGCTTGGGCGATCATGTCTCTTTCGAGACTTGATTGACTGGGCAGAAAATTATCGCGCAGTAGGTTGCCATTGCTTTCTGCGGTAGACTGGTTTCCAACCAAGGCTATAGAACCCAGTCCGTCCAGCCATTTGACTCATAGCTAGAGGGTGAAGAGATGTATTATATTATTAAGTAGTAATTAGTGGGGGATCAGTTTATTACTTCATAACAATATAAAGCAGATCCCTCACTTTATGCCCAGTAGAAGCCTTAATCATATTTTCAACTATTATATTCAGTCAGTCAGTTAAGTGCAATACGTGATACACGCTTGGGCGATCATGTCTCAAAAGAGACATGACTGACTGGGCAGAAGATTATCTCGCAGTAGGTTGCCATTACTTTCTGCGGTAGACTGGTTGCCAGCCAAGGCTATAGAACCTAATCTATCCTGCTATTTAACCCATAACTGGAAGGAATAGACGGATGAAAACCTTTCCCAAGGGTACTTGCGCGTAAGTGAATTCAAGGAATTCAACTGGAATTCGAACTTGGCTCCCCGATTTCTAGATCCGAGCCGATATCCAATACGCCACAACGCACATCCTCCCTTCCTCATCACATGTCCCAAAAACTTCTACAGTCTTTTCCTGATGTTAAGTACAGTTTCCTTCTCGTGTCCATCCTCTCCAAAGCCTCATATATTCTGTCCATGATATCCTCAACTGACTGACTGGGCAGAAGATTATCCCGTAGTAGGTTGGCATTGCTCTCTGCGGTAGACTGGTTGCCAGCCAAGGCTATAGAGCCCAATCTATCCTGTTATTTGACTCATAGATAGAGGGGGAAGAGATGTATTATATTATTAAGCAGTAATTATTGGGGGATCAGTTTATTAGATCATATCAATATAAAACTGATCCCCCACTTTATGCCCAGTAGAAGTCTACCATTCTTCCAGAGTGCTCAATCAGGGTGTGAGAGCGTAAAGAAAGTTTAGTTATTTACCTATATATGTAAATAACTAAACTAGAGAGCCAACGAACCTACCAAAGTTTCACCAAATTGAATCTTCAGGTAAAGTTGGAGCCAAGTTTTTTGTTTTTTGGTTCTTAGACTACGTACTTTGACTGATGTTCGGGTGCTTAGCTCGTTCTTTTTTTATCACCATTTTTTCCTTCCGCGTATGTGCTCGGAGGGTTATTCGAAACGAGTATAACGACAAGTTTACATTTATATATATATATATATATATATATATATATATTGAATAATAACTTGAATGATTTCCGTTAAGAAGATGGATTTGAATTATCCTCTTCGTTTACGAATTTGACATCATCACTTATATATATATATATTAGTCATCCACATTCAAGCCTGTTTCGCCGTATCATAGCTCATCAGTGTATTTAGACACATCCACTTGCTTCTGGCTGGGATCGAAACTCGACCGATTTAGTGTCAGTCGGAGTCGCTACCCCCTAAGTCATAGGCGCATGGAATCAGAGAAGGGAAATTTTAACGTGTTGTATATAAGCAGTGTATACACACACGCCAGTCACCGAAAGAACTCAATTCATTTCTGAAGAGTCAGGAAGTTTAAGCACCATACACAATACTCAGGGAGAGAGGAAGCTACGTCATGGTATCGGAAAAGTGAGCGAAGCCTAGATGCTAGGTCAGGACCAATGACATTTCAGATTCTGCGAGACAAGATGTGGCAGTTTTCTTAAGGTTTATATGTAGTCCATTCTTTCCGTTTCTTTAACCACATTCTGTGGGTGGTTTTGTCAAAGGTTGTTCTTTTTGTTTCTGCTATCAGAATTAAATTCTTCTCTCTCTCTCTCTCTCTCTCTCTATATATATATATATAGATAGATAGATATATTGTATATTTGGATAGCAGTCTCTCTTTTATGCAGGTTTCATTAAATATTTGATTTTTAATGATAAAAATGAAAAACCTGACATTTAATAATATCAGCTACGAACAAGGTAACAACATGCTTAGCGTGTTCGCTATATAACACAGACCACGATTCCACATTATACATAACATCACATACATTTTGTTACATGTACAATAACATTCATCCTCTAAAATGGTTAAAAGTATAGCCTAACGTGCTCCGATAGACAAAACATTTAGACAATTCCCAAATAATTTATGGTAAAAGAAAAAAAAATCGGGGTCTATAAAAAATATAAGATCCCATGACAAATTACATTTAAGCTTAACCATCACATTTTGTCATTTTTAATGAAATCTGCAATATCTAAACTTATTTATTAATGGAAATTTGTCTGTGTGTGTGTGTGTGTGTGTCCATTACCTATAGACTCCGAAACGGCTGAACCGATTTTCTTGAAAATTTACACAGTTCTACTATAAGCGTCTGCGAGTGTTCTTAGCTAGATTTTGTGTCGAGATATCCCCGATAAATATCGAAAATTGAAATCGAAAAAATCGGTTTATAAAAGGAGTGATCCGATTTTAATCAAATTTGATACACTCATAGACAAAGACATAAGAAAATATATTCAGAAGTTTCAAGGTTGCAGTTCTTACAATAGTGCATAAAATCGATAATATATATATATATATATATATATATATATATATATATATATATATATAAAAGGCAAGATGCTTGTGTGTGTCTGTTTATCTGCCTGTATGTCTGTATTTTTTTCAGCACTTTTATTTTAGTTTTTGCTTCGGGTTTGGCTCTAAGTAGGTATAATTGTAGTTCTTAGTCTCAGCCATGATACCATTTACTCAGAGGATTTATTTAGCCTTCAAAATTCAGTTTACGACGAAAAAAACTTATTTGATATCGACACCAGGAAATCAAAATTTGACTTACATCCATTCATTTTTCTTTCAGTCTACGGTTTCGCTTTAACTGGAAACAACTATTGCTTTTTAGACTTTCGTGCCAACGTCCAAAGAGTCTGAGCTCCAGGACCATGGATTATTTTTAAAGCATTCATTACACCCAAGCAACGCCGGCTATACTACTAGTGTGTGTGTGTATATATATATATATATATATATATATATATATATATATATGTAGTCATCTGCATACATATTGGTTTCGCAAGTCATCAGTACTGATAGACATCCGATTACTTTTAGCCAGGATTGAAACCCGACTGAATCGATGTCAGTCGGCGATTCTACCGCTGGGCTATGGGCGCTCGGATAAAAGAAGGCAGATTTTTAGGACATAAATGGTCAGGATTTTAACATGTTACCTGGTAATTCTTAATATATGATTTAAGTAAATTTATTTTTCCGTTTGATTTTTAAATTTTTCGTAATTTCGTAATTACTTTCCAGTGTACAGCCTTAAAGAAAATTAAATTACAAGACGGTCTTCTGCTAATTCTTTGAGAACTGATATTAAACCAAACAATTAAAAAAAAAACAACTTTTCTCTTCCCCGGAAGCTTTGATGTCGCCCAGCTGTAAATTTTAATCTATTTAATTTTCTCCTGTTTTTTTTTTTTTTTCATTTCAATGAAGATTGATTTCTGTTTTGTCTGAGCTTGTAACGTACTTACCACATCACCGCTGAAATTGTTTTTGCCTGAACCATCGGCTAGTTTCTCTCATGATACAATATATATTTATAATAATATTTTTCTAATCATTTCACCTCAAGCAAGGAAGTTTTGCTGCCACTGTGTGCATGGGGTTATATAGGAGGAAACTGATAAGAAAAAGGTTATAGGGGGTGTCAGGAAGTGAGTAAGAGAAAGATAAGACTACTGGTGTGATGAGAGTGGAGTGGGCGGAGAAAGGAGCATGAGAGAGAGGAAGCGAGTTAGTGAGATAGAAGATGACTATTGACCTTACATTTAAATTCTTGGAGAGATTGTAGCTGTCGGGGAAGAAAATATACTGAAAGGAACACCACAGGCGAGAAGTGCGAGTAAAGAAGCTAATAGAGCAGAAGTTGCGGTTTCATTTTATTGGATTCACAGTAAAAGGGACCTAGTTGCTAATCTTGTGACTCGAGTAAATTCTTACAATGCGGCCACCAGGGAGCTAAACACATCGGAGCAGAAGCCATGAAAGTATTTGCAGACACAGGGAAGCCACATTGCTCCGGTGAGAAAGCAATAGTTGTTTCTAGTTAAAGCGAAACCGTAGACTGAAAGTAAACTGAAATTTGAAGGCTAAATAAGTCCTCTGAGTAAATGCTATCATGGCTGAAACTAAGAACTACAATTATACCTTCTTAGAGCCAAACCTGAAGCAAAAACTAAAATAAAAGGGTTGAAAAAATACAGACGTACAGGCAGATAAATAGACACACTCACAAACATCTTGCCTTTTATATATATATATATATATATATATATATATATTCAGGGTGTATAATATGTAATGGATGCAAGTCAAATTTTGATTTCCTGGTATTGATATCAAATAAGTTCTTTTCGTCATAAACTGAATTTTGACGGCTAAATAAGTCCTCTCAGTAAATGCTATCATGGCTGAGACTAAGAACTACAATTATACCTACTTAGAGCCAAACCCGAAGCAAAAACTAAAATAAATTCGGCAAGTTTCAATCCTGGGTTAAAAGCACTGATGAGCTGTGATACAGCGAAACAGATCTGTCTGCGGATATATATATATATATATATATATATATATATATATATATATATATATATTGATTGTTTAATTACTTTGTTTCTGGTCGTAATAAGATTCGACCAGTGCACATTTATATTAAATAGTGTTCAATACAGTTATATTGTAGAACTTTTGAATATTTTCCATTTGTAAACGAGTTATTATGCAACCTAGGTTTCTATCATAAGTGGTGTCTTCAGGTGATTTTTAAAAATTGATTTCACCGTTAAACGTTTATTTATTTTTTAAGAACGCTTATGTAACGGTTTTTGTTTTTAACGCTCA
>JBBBDQ010001442.1:1867500-1887500 GCA_037127315.1 Ascarosepion bandense
TCAACGTCGTATTTTGGCATTAATTTCAGTTGAAAATAAAGACAAAAATTCTCCAACATTTGGATAATTTTTTATTAATTTGCTTCTAAGCTTTCGGCTCACATGAGCCATCTTCAGAGAGGTTATTTAGGCGGTAATACAATAACATCCACCATCACCGACGATTTTATTTTGTGTTGACATAAAACTCCGCTTGACAACGGCAATAGTTACCAAAAATAACAAACGCAGTTCGCAAATTTGCAATGCGGTTCTATGACGTCACACCACGTGATAGCGCGAAATGACAACAAAACCATGTATTCAAACGCAATGTTATGCGTCTTTTATATTTAACAGTATATGTTTAGAAAAGTTTATTATTTATATATTATATATATATTTGGGACTTATTTGAAAGCGCTCAATATCAGTGATAGAGCAGACATATTCATATAGATAGGTGTGAATTTCTAGCCCTGGGTTTCACGCTCTTGCGATCGTCAGACAAACTGATCAGTTTGTCTGACGATCGCAAGAGCGTGAAACCCAGGGCTACAAACTCATACTAATGTCTATTATATTTAATCATGAGCCGTTCTAAACATCGTATTTTGGTTTTAATTTCAGTTGAAAATAAAGACAAAGATTCACCAACATTTGGATAACTTTTTATTAACTTGGTTCTAAGCTTTCGGCTCACATGAGCCATCTTCAGAGAGGTTATAAGGACGGTAACACAAAAACATCCACCATCAGCGACATTTTTATCTTGTGTTGACATAACCAACTTAATAAAAAATTATCCAAATGTTGGAGAATTTTTGTCTTTGCGAAATGATTGAAGTGTGAGCGTGAACAACTGAGAACAAATCGCAGTAAACTTTTTTCTTTTTTAATCGTTTGACCCCAAGCAAGGCGGTGCTGTCACTGATGCACAGGGGGCTACGCAAGAGTAAAAGTTTAGATAGGATAAAAACGAACCAGTTATAGGGTTTGTCAGGGAAAGGGCAAGAGACGGATGTGAACACAGGAGTGAAGACAGTTGCGACAGTAGAGAGAAAGGAAAAGAACAAGATACACGGGGTGATGTAGAAAGAACTGGAGTTACATAAGAGAGTTGAAGTATTAGACAGGAGCAGAGTGAAGACAAAGACGAACCGGCTACAGGGGGTGAAAGAGAAAGAGCAAGAGAAGGATGTGCACACAGGAGTGAAGACACTTGCGAAGGTAGAGAGAAATGAAAAGAAGATACACGGGGTGATGTAGAAAGGGTTGGAGTAAAGTGGATAAGAGATGGAAATTGACTTTGCATTTAAACTCCTGGAGGTTGTATATGGAAGGGAGTCCGAGAAAGAGCAAGAGGATGGGAACACAGGTGTGAAGACAGTTGCGAAGATAGAGAGAAAGGAAAAGAACAAGATATACAGGGTGATGTAGAAAGGAGTGGAGTCAAATGGATGAGACAGGAATTGACTTTGGATGTAAATTACTGGAGGTTGTAACCGCCAGGAAAGCAAGTATATGGAAGGGAGTTCCACAAGCGGGAAGTGCGAGAAAACAAAATTTTATTAACGTTATTTTTCTTCCATGAAATTAATGTGTTATTCAGAAAGTCATACAGGACAAATGCTACTGGTCCTCGACAGCAGTCAGTTTCTCAAAGACGTGACTATGCTTCCTTCTGTCTTTTCTACAGATATTTTAATGGTAATTTTTCTGATGTGATTTCCTCCTTGGTACCCCGACTGCACTGATTTAAGCGAGCTGATAGATTGCCAACTAGTTCTTATCGTTTTACAACCGGAAGTTCTATTATGATAGTTTCTTCTCTCGCAGTTCTAACCGATGGAAATCCTTTCTGATTTCGTATTTCTTTGCGAACTACAATCGTCAAAAAATTAACTTCAACGTCAATCGCCATCTTGTGCCCTCCTGAAGATCGTTCTTTTATAGTTCGTTCTCTTTAATTCTCCTCGGTAAAATCTTTTCATTTCTTTTTGCGCCCGGTATTAATCCGCCTCCAGTTATGGGTTAAATAACAGAACAGATTGGGTTCTATAGCCTTGGCTGGCAACCAGTCTACCGCAGAAACGGGATAATCTTCTGTCCAGTCAGTCATGTCTCTTTCGAGACATGATCGCCCAAAGCGTGTATCACGTATGGCACTTAACTGACTGACTGAATATAATAGTTGAAAACATGATTAAATCTTCTACTGGGTATAAAGTGGGGGATCAGTTTTATATTGGTATAAAGTAATAAACTGATCCCCCACTAATTACTACTAAATAATATAATACATCTCTTCACTCTCTAGCTATGAGTCAAAAAACAGGATAGGTTGGATTCTATAGCCTTGGCTGGCAACCAGTCTACCGCAGAAAGCAATGGAAAATTACTGCAGGATAATCTTCTGCCCAATCAGTCATGTGTCTTCTGAGACATGATCGCCTAAAAGAGTGTATCACGTATGGCACTTAACTGACTGACTGAATATAATAGTTGAAAACATGATCAAGGTTTCTACTGGGCAAAAAGTTGGGGATCGGTTTTCAATTGTTATGAAGTAATAAACTGACGCCCCCTAATTACTACTTAATAATATAATACATATCTTCTCCCTCCAGCTATGAGTCAAATAACAGGACAGATTGGGTTCTATAGCCTTGGCTGGCAACCAGTCTTCCGCAGAAAGCAATGGTATCCTACTGCGGGATAATCTTCTACCCAGTCAGTCATGTCTCTTTCGAGACATGATCGCCCAAAGCGTTTATAACGTATGGCACTTAACTGACTGAAAAGTCAAACATTGCTAAGAGTTAAAAACGGAACTTTTTGCAATAATGTTCACCCATTAAAAGGCTCGACTGTCACTCGAGGTTGAGACTTACAGAGTAAAAGACAATTTATGAGCATATGAGGGGAAGATAACGATTAAGTTTAGACTTGAACAAGTTATGGTTATTGTCATCGGGAAGCATCCTCGTAGGAGTCGGTTCCATAAAGCAGTGTTTCGTGGGAAGAAGCTGCTCGTGTGGAAGTTACACTACCGGCCATAATTATTAGGCCAAACCAGTTTTTTAAAAGAAATGATGTATTTCATACAATTTTTAGTATTTATTGCCAAGTGCATAATTCTAAATGAAAACAGAATGGTTCTTATTCTTTATTTTGCAAACTTTTACAAGGCAAATAGCGAGAATTTACCCATCGCACCCTGTAAATTATATATATATATATATATACACACACACACGAACACACTACTGGCTTTAATTATTAGGCCACCCCAGTTTTTTTTTTTTAAATGATGTATTTCATACTATTTTTAATATTTATTGCCAAGATCTAATTGGAGTAGATCTATCACCCGGTTCACACTCCACCCATGTCTATTGAACATGTTAAGATGCTCATCCCTTGTTTCCTGTTTAGGATGTGGTTTCCGGTTACTCTTTTTCAATCTTTTCACTATTATGTAGCCCCCTGCACATCAGTGGCGTTACCGGCTTGCTCGGGTGATACGATTAAAAAAAAAAGTGGATAAATCTAAATGAAAACAGAATGGTTATTGCCCAACAACATGTGCCACAAATGAACTGTGCTCTCTTCCCCATGATAGTCTCTTCTTATTTCCTGGTCGATGCAAAGGCCTTCTGGCTGACTTGTAAAATTTTGCAAAGTAATAATGACGAAAGAACCATTACATTTTCATTTACAATCATTCACTTGGCAATAAATACTAAAAATAGTATGAAATACATAATTTTCTTTAAAAAAATTGGGGTGGCCTCGTAAGTATGGCCGGTAATATATATATATATATATATATATATATATATATATACCGGGCATAATTATTAGGCCACCTCAATTTTTTTAAAAGAAAATTATGTATTTCATACTATTTTTAGTATTTATTGCCAAGTGGATAATTCTAAATGAAAATAGAATGGTTCTTTTGTTATTTTGACTTTGCAAAATTTTACAAGGCAGATAGCGACAATTTAACCATCGCATCATGTATATTTCCTATACATATATATATATATATATATACTACCGGCCATAATTTTTATGCCACCCCAGTTTTTAAAAGTAATGGTGTATTTCATACTATTTTTAGTATTTATTGCCAAGTGGATGATTGTAAATTAAAATATAATGGTTCTTTTGTTATTATTCCTTTGCAAAATTATATATATATATATATTACCGCCATAATTACTAGGCCACCCCAGTGTTTTCAAAAAATGATGTTTTATTCGTATTTTTAATATTTATTGCCAAGTAGATGATTGCAAATGAAAACAGAATGGTTCTTTTGTTAATACTGCACAATAACATGTGCATGAAATAAACTGTTCTGTTTCCAGTTTTTGAGCTCTCTTCCCCATGCTAGTCTCTTCTTCCTATTGGCTGGCCGAGGCAAATGCTTCCTGACTGCCTTGTAAAATTTTGCAAAGTTATAATAACAAAAGAACCATTCTATATTGATTTGGAATTATCTGTTTGACAATAAGCAGTAAAAATAGTCTGAAATACATAATTTTTTTTTAACTAGAGTGGCCGAATGATTATAGCCAGTAGTAGCAGTCAAGTGCCATACGTGATACACGCTTGGGCGATCATGTCTCGAAAGAAACATGACTGACTGGGCAGAAGATTATCCCGCAGTATGTTGCCATTGCTTTCTGCGGTAGACTGGTTGCCGACCAAGGCTATAGAACCCAATCTGTCCTGTTATTTAACCCATAACTGGAAGGAAGAGACGGATTAATACCTTTTCCAACGTATTTGCGCGTAAGTGAATGCAATGAATTCGGCTGGAATTCGAACACGGCTCCCCAATTTCTCGTTCCGAGCCGATATCCAATGCACCACAACGCACATCCGCAAGTAGTGTACATCTCACTAATGGAATAGGTATGACATGAGAGCGGTTCGTTCCAATGTCGGGTTTTAGCCGTGAAAGTTATAACTGCTAGAACTAGGAATATAATTTTGTCTGCACATTTTCTATGGAAATAGCGATAGAGCAGTGAGTGGCTTGCGACATTTTTGTTTGCCTGTGAGAAAGGGGTGGTAGAGTGTAAAATAATTCATTACCAACATGGACGTGGAGACTCTTTTGGACTCCCTATCATCTTAGTAGTATTATTGTCTCGCTTGGGGTGAATTGATTTTTTTAAAAAAATGCTACTCACAAGCCATAGTTTGTCCACGACTGACTTGCGCAATATTACGTTTCATTTAGAGCTATACAATCATAAACCCTCTTATAAATAAGTTTTCTGTCAGCATAATTCGTTTTTTGTCTCTATCTGCATTCATGGTTGTTTGTACCATATATAAATCTAGCAGTTTATCTCATAAAGGCTCACTGCTAGATTTTGTTATCAGTTTATTTCAAAATCGAAAATCCCAATAGTCCGCCGCGTCAAATAAAATCCGCCATGTTATTTTTTTCTCTTTCATTATTCTCTACTCTTCTCGTACTTTCTCGTTCATCAACTCTCGTTCTTCCTTTTCCGCTTCTTTGAAATATCGTATGATATATGAGTTTGGATTGATTCGACAGAAAAGACAACAATTTTCTTTTTTCATATTTTAGATTTTAATTTTTCTTTCTGGTGAAAAGGGAGACAGGTCCGAACTGCCGTGTTGTGATTATCAATCTTAGTTTTATGTAAACCTTATTTTGTCATCATTCAATATTTTTGTTGGAGTTCACTTCAAGCATTTATTTCTGTAGGCTCTTCATGGTTATTTTCCCATTTATTTAAAGTTTTTTTTCTTTTCCTCCTCATATTAAATCGTTGTAAATGCACAGAAATATAGTCATCTTACTAACAAGAAAAATAAGTAAAAATAAATGAAATATAGTCAATAAAGTCACGTATATTCATGGCTTTTTGAAGAAAAAAATATTACCATAACACATTTTTGAAGGAAAAAATTTTTCTCAGCAAAACACTTTTGAATATAAAAGTAGAAGATATTTTCAATTTTCTAAAATTAAAAAAAAAAATAAAAACAATTTTCATTAAAATCTGACTAAATCAACCTTCTCATTAAAAACGAACATTAAAAAAATATCTTAAAACCCAACTTTTTTTTCATTAAATAACTCACTGAGGTTGATATGCCATTAAACAAAACGCCGATTAAAATGCTGGAGACGTTAGTTTCAATGAAAGGTTACAAAATATAAAAAATAATGCAATTTAGGTTTTAGTCGAACTGTGACCCCAATGCACCAAAGTTTAATCAGATTTTAATACTTATTCTAATTTGACACTAGCTTCCTTAAATTTTTTTTAAGTGAGAGAGACTGTGAGTGAACAAGTGAGGATTAAACCAGAAAGACAAAATTTTAGTCAAGGTTTTTTTTTTTTTTTTTTTTTTTTCATAAAATTAGGCGATTATTCAAAAGGCCAATCAGGGTAAATGCTTGTGATTATTACCAAAATTCAAAGAAGAAGCTGCAATGTAATTGATTCTGACCTGGCATCATTCACTTTCACACCGACGTGGCATTTTTACTGTCTTTTTATGGCAGTTGTTCTGGTGTGCTTTTTTTTCCCTGGTCACTCAAGTGCATGAATTTAAGCGCGTTACTCGATTGGCAATTAAGTCTCTCTGTCTTTACAACCGTAAGTTCTATTCTGATAGTTTCTTTTCTCGCAGTTCTTACCTGTAGAACTCCTTTTAGATTTCTTTCTTTTTTGACATTTAATAATAATTTTTTAAACAAAATTCCAATTACCATGCTCAAAATCAATTTCCATTTGTTTATTTCCGTAGAAGCTTTCCAGAAGAAAAACTCAATTTTAAGAAAATAATTATAAAGAAGGGGGTAAACGATTTTTTGTAAGCCCAGAACTTTCGCCGATCGCAATGAAGGGATTTTTCCCGAGAGAGGGCCCTAGGCTTGAGTGCCTAGGCGGACTTAAAACAAGTCTCATCAATTCCCAGTTGAAATGATCAGAAGAAGCCTGAAGTTTGATGCCAAAAGTTTCAGTCCCCACCCTCCCTGAGTCATATATATGTAACATATTATTATTATCATAACAATTATTATTATTATTATTATTATTATGGTAACACAATTATTATTATTATTGTGACACAATTGTTGCTATTGTATAACTGTTAAAATTATTATTGTAACACAATTATCATAGTTATTGTAATACAATTATTATTGTAACACTTATTCTTAATGTAACATATTATATTATTGTAACAAATTTATTATTATTATTATTAGTATTATTATTATTATTATTATTGTGATACAATTGTTGTTATTGTATAACAATTATAATTAGTGTTGTTACACAATTATCATTATTATTGTAATAAAATTATTATTGTAACTCCTATTCTTAATGTAACACAATTATTATTATTATTATTATTATTATTATTATTATTATTATTATTATTATTGTGATACAATTGTTGTTATTGCATAACAATTATAATTAATTTTGTTACACATTTATCATTATTATTGTAATACAATTATTATTGTAACACTTATTCTTAATGTAACATATTATTATTATTTTAACATAATTATTATTATTATTATTGTGATACAATTATTATTGCGACACAATTATTGTTCTTGTATAACAAATATGATTATTATTGTAACACAATTATCATCATTATTGTAATACAATTATTATTGTAACACGTATTCTTCATGTAACATATTATTATCATTGTAATCCAATTATTGTTATTATTATTTTTCTTGTGACACAATTGTTGTTATTGTATAACAATTATAATTATTATTGTAACACAGTTATTATTATTATCGTAATACAATTATTATTGTAACACGTATTCTTAATGTAACATTATATTATTGTAACAAATTTATTATTATTATTATTGTGACACAATTGTTGTTATTGCATATAAATTATCATTATTATGGTAAGATAATTACATTTAATTAATATGTTACATTTCTTAATGTAACATATTATTATTGTAACACAATTATCATAATTATTGTAATACAATTATTATTGTAACACTTATTTTTAATGTAACAATATATTATTGTAACAAATTTATCAATATCATTATTGTGATACAATTGTTGTTATTGTATAACAATTATAATTATTATTGTAACACAGTTAACGTTATTATTGTAATTCAATTATTATTGTAAAATTTATTCTTAATGTAACATATTATTATTGTAACACAAATATTATTATTATTATTAATATTGTGACATAATTGTTGTTATTGTGCAACAATTATAATTATTATTTTAACACAAGTATCATTATTATTGCAATCAAATTATTATTGTAACACAGTTATTATTATTATCGTAATACAATTATTATTGTAACACTTATTCACAATGTAAAACATTATTATTATTATTGTAGCAAAATTATTATTATCAGTCTTGTGACACAATTGTTGTTATTATTGTAACACATCTATTATCATTTAACAGATATATTATTTTCTTAACGCAATTATTATTGTAACACTTTTATTATAAATGTAATATATTATTTTGATTGAAACACAATTACTATTATTACTATTAATATTGTAACTCAAATATAATTATTATTATATTTATATATATATATATTATTATTCTAACATAATTAATACTGTCTGCTAGGAAAAAAATGCTGAAGGCTATTGTATGAATTTCATCAGGTTTTCACACATTTGTTAACAATACTGTTTCGACTGTAACTTAGTTTGTCCCAGGTTCTTGCTCCTCCCAGAAATCCGTGTATTTTTTTTAATCGTATCACCCCAAGCAAGGCGGTAACGCCACCGATGGGCAGGGGAATACGTAAGAGTGAAAAGATTGGAAAAGAGAAAGCCGGAAACCACATCCTAAGCAGGGAACAAGGGATGAGCCTCTTCACCTGTTCAATAGACATGGGTGGAGTGTGAACCGGGCGATAGATTAGTCTATCTACTCCAATTGAAAAAAAATAATAAAAGAGTGAAAACTTTGGAAAAGAGGAAGGCGGACACCACATCCTAAGCAGGGAACAAGGGATGAGCCTCTTCACCTGTTCAATAGACGTGGGTGGAGTGTGAACCGGGCGATAGATTAGTCTATCTACTCCAATTGAAAAAAAAATAAAAGAGTGAAAAGATTGGAAAAGAGAAAGCCGGAAACCACATCCTAAGCAGGGAACAAGGGATGAGCCTCTTCACCTGTTCAATAGACGTGGGTGGAGTGTGAACCGGGCGATAGATTAGTCTATCTACTCCAATTGAAAAAATAAATAAATAAAAGAGTGAAAAGATTGGAAAAGAGGAAGGCGGACACCACATCCTAAGCAGGGAACAAGGGATGAGCCTCTTCACCTGTTCAATAGACGTGGGTGGAGGTGAACCGGGCGATAGATTAGTCTATCTACTCCAATTGAAAAAAAAATAAAAGAGTGAAAAGATTGGAAAAGAGCAAGGCGGACACCACATTCTAACCAGGAAACAAGGCATGAAACTCTACACATGTTCAGTAGACGTGGGTGGAGTGTGAACCGGGCGATAGTTTAGTCTATCTACTCCAACTGAAATAAAAATTAATAAATAAAAGAGTGAAAAGATTGGAAAAGAGAAAGCCGGAAACCACATCCTAAGCAGGGAACAAGGGACGAGCCTCTTCACCTGTTCAATAGACGTGGGTGGAGTGTGAACCGGGCGATAGATTAGTCTATCTACTCCAATTGAAAAAAAAATAAATAAAAGAGTGAAAAGATTGGAAAAGAGGAAGGCGGACACCACATCCTAAGCAGGGAACAAGGGATGAGCCTCTTCACCTGTTCAATAGACGTGGGTGGAGTGTGAACCGGGCGATAGATTAGTCTATCTACTCCAATTGAAAAAAAAATAAAAGAGTGAAAAGATTGGAAAAGAGCAAGGCGGACACCACATTCTAACCAGGAAACAAGGCATGAAACTCTACACCTGTTCAATAGACGTGGGTGGAGTGTGAACCGGGCGATAGTTTAGTCTATCTACTCCAACTGAAATAAAAATTAATAAATAAAAGAGTGAAAAGATTGGAAAAGAGAAAGCCGGAAACCGCATCCTAAGCAGGGAACAAGGGATGAGCCTCTTCACCTGTTCAATAGACGTGGGTGGAGTGTGAACCAGGTGATAGTTAAGTCCACATACTTCAATTGAAAATAAATAAATAAATAAATTAATAAATAAAAGAGTGAAAAGATTGGAAAAGAGAAAGCCGGAAACCACATCCTAAGCAGGGAACAAGGGATGAGCCTCTTCACCTGTTCAATAGTCATGGGTGGAGTGTGAACCGGGCGATAGTTAAGTCTATCTACTCCAATTGTTAAGTCTATCTACTCCAATTAAATAACGTTTAGTAAAAGTGTTAAAAACGTTTTCCAATGTTTATACTTTTTACGAGCTACTGTTTTTTTTTCTATTCGATGAATATCAGTGGAGGATAAAGGTCAGTCATTCTACTTATTCGGCGTTTGTTAAAGCCTTTTTGTGATTTGGTAATAGACATCAAATTAAAAACGGGGAAAATATATTTTTCTTGAAAATTCAGTTGACTAATACAAGTTAGCTTAAAGCTTCATGACTGTGATTCCGACCACGACAAAGTTGTTTCGTCAAACGAGAATTAAAATTATTTTGGTAAAGCATAGTGAAGTAAATTTTTACTGTAATTGTTTTAGCAAAAAAACATTTTCATATTCGCAAATGAATTTTAGATTAAAATTATTTTCAAGTAGATTGCTACATTAACCCTCTAGGGCCATTCGTATCATATTTGATACAGTATGAAAACAAGCCTTGAAAGAAATATTTTCCTGAAAAAATTTTAAGAGAAATATTTTATAAATTTCAAATGAAAGCAGTACTGACTGCTCAGTCAATGAATACCAAATGTTTCCTCATAGTGAAATACCAAATGTTTCCTTATAGGGAAATACTGTATCAAATATGATACGAATGGCCCTAGAGGGTTAAAACTATTTGAAATCCCTCACTATATTATACATTTCTATCTATTTTTCATATTTAAACCCTTGGAAAATGTTTCTAGATTAACAATTATTTGCAATGAATTTTTATATTGAAATCATTTTCAGTTAATTTTTCATGATAAAATGTAACACAATGTTTTCAAAGTAAAATCATTTGCCATACATTTTATACTGAAATCATATTCAATTAATTTCTCATCGTAACAAGCATTTGCAATGCATTTTTATACTAAAATCATTTGAATTGAATTTTATAATAAAAATGTTAGCACCGAATCATTAAGGGCATAAAACAAGGATGTGTTTTTTCACCGAATCTATTTAACTTGTACGGCGAGACTATTCTGAGAACCCAGGATTCGTCATCAGAGGCTACATTTTAAATAATATAAGGTACGCAGATGATACAGTGCTGATAGGAGACACGGAAAGGAAACTACAAAACCTCGTACAGAGTGTATCTGAAGAGAGTGAAAAGAAAGGACTAAAAATAAACTGGTCATCAGCAAAAAGGCAGCTCAAAATGCCAAATATATGTGGGGGATATTAAATCAAGCAGGTACAAAAATTTAAATACCTGGAAAGTGTTCTAACAGAAGACGGAAAGTGCGACACAGAGATCCGAAGGCGAATTGACATGAGAAGGAAGCATTCCAGAAGTTGGGTAAAGTATTAAGAAACAGGAAAATTTCGCTAGAAACAAAGAAGAGAGTAGTGGATTTTTATGTGATGTCCGTTTTTCAATATGGCACAGAAAGTTGGAAAATATCTTCGAAGATGAAGGAAAAAATTGAAGCAGCTGAAATGTGGTTCTACAGAAGGATGCTGCGAATATCATGGAAAGAGCATGTGAGCAATGATGAGGTTTTTGAAAGGATGGAAACGAAAAGGAAATTAATACTGAGCATCAGGAAGAGACAACTGAAGTTCCTGGGGCATGCAGTGAGGAAGGAGGGTTTGGAGAACCTGATACTAACAGGCTAGATAGAGGAAAAAAGAGGCAGAGGAAAACAGCGGATAACATATTTGAAGGGCCTGAGCAGGTGGAGGATGACAGAACGGGGTCTGCAAGACGTTACAGGAGAAAGCGTGCTTAGAGCCACCAGGGATAGGGAGATGTGGAAGACTATGATCGTCTACATCCTGAAAGGACAAGGCACAGAGAAGAAAAATATACATGCCAACTGTTTACAAAAAATTATAATGTGGTTATAAAATGAGGGATCAAACCTATACTATAATCAATATATTAACTGATCCCCCATTTCGTGGCCACGCTAGTTTCCATCCATTTATAATCTAGATTTATTGTCTTGAGCTAGTGGATGACAGAATGAAGGTTGTGTAGTGTAACAGGAGAAAGCGTGCTAAGAGCCACCAGGGATAGGGAGATGTGGAAGGCCATGATCGCCTACGTCCTGAAAGGACAAGGCACAGAGAAGAAGAAGAAGAAGAAGAAGAAGAAGAAGAAGAAGAAGAAGAAGAATTTACAATAGATTTGTATATTAAAAGTATATACAATGCACCTTTTTAGCAAAATCAATTTTATAGTAAAACTATTTGCAATACATTTTCATATTGTAATCATTTTCAATAAACTTTTAATAATAATATCATTAGTAAAGCATTTTTACTGTAAAATCATGGGCAATGCATTTTTATAAGAAAACTAACAGTACAGCCCGGCGTTGCTCCGGTGTAATGAAAGCTTTAAAACTAATCCATGGTCCTGGAGCTCAGACTCTTTGGACGTTGGCACGAAAGACAAAAAAGCAATAGTTGTTTCCAGTTAAAGCGAAACCGTAGACTGGAAGAAAAATTAATGGATGTAAGTTAAATTTTGATTTCCTGGTATCGATACCAAATAAGTTTTTCTCATAGTAAACTGAATTTTGAAGGCTAAATAAGTCCTCTGAGTAAATGGTATCATGGCTGAGACTAAGAACTACAATTATACCTACTTAGAGCCAAACCCGAAGCAAAAACTAAAATAAAAGTGATGAAAAGATACAGATATACAGGCAGATAAACTGACACACACACAAACATCTTGCCTTATACATATATATATTATCGATTTTCAGCACTATTGTAAGAACTGCAACCCTGAAATTTCTGAGTATCATTTCTTATGTCTTTGTCTATGAGTGTATTACATTTGATTAAAATCGGACCACTCCTTCTATAACCCGATTTTTTCGATTATCGATTTTCGATATTTATCGGCGTTACTTCGACACAAAACCTAGCTAAGAACGCTCGCCGACCCTTATAGTACAACTGTGTAAATTTTAAAGAAAATCAGTTCAGCCGTTTCGGAGTCTGTAGATAACGGACACACACACACACACACACACACACATGCACACAGACAAAGTTTTATTTATAAATACGTTTAGATTATGCATTTTAATGTTTCCAAAAACGAAGCTGCTATCTATTAACCATCACAGACAACCGCTCCTAACCCACATTAGCATGGATCAGGCTAGTCTCCCTGAAAGCAAAACACTGCGCCTCCTCGGGTTAACTCTCACAACATACCTCAAGTAAAATGACTATATAGAATCCATAGCTAAATCCACTGCTAAGAAAATTGGATCTCTGTGTAGAGCAAGGAAGTATTTTCCGTAGGTAATTACATATGACAAGAAGAAGAGTTCATTTCTCGTAAGAGGGCAGCATAACAATATATATATATATATATATATATATTTCTCTGTGTAGGGCTCACTTATATATATACATAATTCTCTGTGTAGGGCCAGGAAGTTTTTCCCGTCTGAAAAAAAACATTCACATATATCAATCTACCATCCGCCCGTGCATTGAATACTGCTGCTATATCTGGTCGGGTGCTCCTGCTATCCACCTGGATGTCCTTGACAGAATCCATCGGAGAATCTGTAATGTGATCGATCCTGACTTGGCAGCTCGGATACAGTCACTTTCTCACCGGCGCAATGAGGCTTCCCTGTGTCTCTTCTACAAATACTTTTACAGCTTCTGCTCAGATGAACTTAGTTCCCTGGTGCCCCCTATATATGATTTTACTCGGGCCAAAAGATTAGCAACTAGATCCCGCCGTTTTACTGTAACACCAATAAATTGTAAACGCAAATTCTACTCCAATAGCTTCTTTTCTCGCACTTCCTGCCTGTGGAATTCACTTCCATTTACTTGCTTCCCCGACAGCTACAATCTCCAAGAATTTAAATGTAAAGTCAATAGTCATCTCCTATCTGACTAACCTGCATCCTCTCTCGCATGCTCCTTTCTCCATCCACTCCACTCTCATCAGTATCTTCTCCTTTTCTTACCCACTGCCTGACACCCCCTGTCACTCTTTCTCATAACTTTCCTTTTATGTCACTCTTTCAAAACAGTGGCAGTAAAATGCCTTGCTTGGGGCGATATGATTATTAAAAAAAATAAGTAAATCATGATGTGGGTATAAAGTGGGGGTTCAATTCTAGATTGTAATCAATATATAAACTGATCCCTCACTTTGTGGCAATATTAGTTTCTATATAGTTATAGATTGATCCCTCACTTAATGGCCACAATCATCTTTTTCTTACTCACTTTCTGGCATCCCCTATATAACCTGTCACTCATAACTTTCCTCCTATGTAACCCCCTGCAAAACAGTGGCAGTAAAATGCCTTGCTTGGGGCGATATGATTATATTTAAAAAATCCTACAATTCTTTTTTTTCTTTTTCTTTTTTTTATCATCTCTATTATGCTCCTTTCTCCGTCCACTCCAGGATGCTCGTCCTTCTCTAACCCACTTCCTGACACCCCCTATAACCTGTCACTTTTTCTCATAACTTTCCTCCTATATAACCCTCTGCAAAACAGTGTCAGTAAAATGCCTTGCTTGGGGCGATATGATTATAAAAACTAAAATAAATAATGATGTTGGTATAAAATGGGGTGTCAATTCTAGATTATAATCAATATATAAGCTGATCCCTCACTTTGTGGCCATGTTAGTTTCTGTATATTTATATTCTAGATTTAAGTGCTCTCTCTCTCTCATGCTTCTTTCTCCGTCCGTTCTACTCTCATCAGTATTCTCATTCTTCTCTTACCCACTTCCTGACACCCCCTATAACCTGACACACTTTCTCATCACTTTCCTCCTATGTAACCCCCTTGCACAAAAGTGGCTTGCTTGGGGTGATATGAATATAAAAGGAAATACGAGTGGGTCTGTGCTGTTAAAAATAATGGCAAAATATTTATATCGATAAGCTGTCTAAAATGAAGGTAACATATATTTTGATGTATCTAATGTTGAGTATCTTTTATTAGGACATATATATATATATATATTTTTTTTTTAATTCAGATACTTCAATCCAAGGGAAAAAAGCAGGAAGGTAAATTCCAAAAACCCGATCCTAATTAATATTAAAAATTTTATTTCAATATTAAAAAATGATACAGGAAGAGAGCTCCATGTAATAAAATATTACAGAGCAAATATATATTAAAAAAGGATTAATTCAATGATGTTGAATGACGATTTCGATATGAAAATCCCCACGAAATGGTCATCCAACATGTTGAATGGCCATCGCGGGGATCTTCATATCGAAATGGCCATTCAACATCTTTGAATTAATCCTTTTTAATATATATATATATATATATATATATGTGTGTGTGTGTGTGTGTGTGTGTGTGTGTGTGTGTATCAGATTAAATAAATTGCAAACATTCTGTCTGCTTATTTTTAATAAAATCAGTTCACAATCACGGATAATTTTTCGCCTATTATAATCAAAAGATGTCAGAAATGAGCTGTAATGTTGACAGCTGTTATTTTCCTTTATTTCTTAAGGTACTCAAGTATTTCAACCTCTTTCCGAGGTCATCTTCAGTGGTGTGAGTTATGGTAACATATGTAACCGGAAAACTGCGTTTCTAAAAATTACTGTAAATTTTTCTTCTTGCTCCAAATATAACGGTTGACAAATTGCTTAGCGTTCATTAGAACGTAAAAATTATCCAAAAAGGATTTTTTTATGTTGTAATGTCATGGTCATGCGCGTGTTAAAGCATGACAAAAACTGTTTTTTTACAAACATATTCGAACATTGACATAATAAACGAAATTTATAGCAGCGGAATATTACCAGACGACCTATGCAAGTCGATATTTATAGCACTGCCGAAGAAACCAGGTGCAAACGAGTGTGAACTACACAGAACTATCAGCTTAATGAGTCACATTACAAAACTGATTGTCAGAATCCTGATGAATAGAGCGAGAAGCAGAATCAGGCCAGAGATAGGGCAGGAACAGTGCGGGTTCGTCAAAGACACTGGAACAAGGAACGCCATATTCATGATTAGGATGCTCTCTGAAAGGGCATTACAAATGAAGAAAGACTTGTACCTATGCTTCATTGATTACGCGAAAGCATTCGACAAAATACGACACAAAGAATTGATGGAAATGATAGGCAACCTCGACATTTTCGGCAAAGATATAAGAATAATCAAGAATCTCTACTGGCAGCAAACGGCCTGCATACGGACAGGTAACGACCTCAGTAGATACACAAAGATAGAAAAAGGCGTAAGACAAGGATGTGTCTTTTCACCGGATTTGTTCAACCTATACAGCGAGAATATTTTGAGGACCCTAGATGACACGCCAGGATTTATTATTGGAGGCCACAACCTGAACAACATAAGATACGCGGACGATACAATACTGATTGCGGACACGGAAAGGAAACTGCAAGATCTCATACAGAAAGTAGCAGTGGAGAGTGACAAGAAGGGACTACAAATAAACTTTAAGAAAACTGAGTGCATGGTCATCAGCAAAAGATACAACCCAAAATGCCAAATACAGGTGGGGGATAACAGAATCAAACAAGTCCAAGAATTTAAGTACCTAGGAAGTGTTCTAACAGGAGATGGAAAGTGCGACACGGAGATTCGAAGGCGAATTGGCATGGCAAAGGACGCGTTCCAGAAGATGAGCAAAATACTATCACACAGGAAGATCTCAATAGAAACGAAGAAAAGAGTGCTAGACTGCTACGTGATGTCAGTTCTTCAATACGGCTGTGAATGCTGGACAATATCATCGAAAATGAGGAAAAAACTGGAAGCGGCCGAAATGTGGTTCTACAGAAGGATGCTACGGATATCGTGGACTGAGCATACAAGCAACAACGAGGTGTTAGAAAGAATGGCAACAAAAAGGAAATTGATGCTGAGCATCAGGAAGAGACAACTGAAGTTCCTGGGACATGCAATGAGGAAGGAGAGCCTGGAGAACCTGATAATGACTGGTCAGATAGAAGGAAGGAGAGGCAGAGGAAGGCAGCGGATAACATATCTGCAGAGTCTGATCAGGTTGATGACGGAACGGGGGTTGCTAGGAGCAACAGGAGCAAACATACTAAGAGCCACAAGGGATAGAGAGACGTGGAGATCTATGATTGCCTACGTCCTGAAGGGACAGGGCACATAGAAGAAGAAGAAGAATTCGAGCATTACTACAATATTCATAGCTGATTCTATTAATTGACGGCTTAAGTGTTTTAATGAATACTGCCTCGAGAATCTGTAGATTGCTTTTGTTGCTTTCTTGGTGTAGGATAGATGTATCATATATCATTATCTTTTTATATTGTGAATGTAGACAGGAATGTTGTAGATATCTAGAAATGGACCAATGGTAGTGTAATATAAGACGTCTTGTTATTATAAATGTTGTAAATCAAACATATATATATATATATATATTTTTTTTTTTGTCGGAGATACATTCACCCAAGGGACATTTGAATTGATATATAATGTTAGTTTTACGTAACCCATCAGTTGGTAGAGAGGAGTTTTTATGGAAAATTAAATTAGTAGTATTGTATTTTTTATAATATATTATTAATTTTAATTTTTTATTAAGATCAACGGAAGATATATTAGCACAAAGGAGATTTTTTATTATTTTTTCATCCTGTTTGTAATTATCGTGCATTTGGTTACAATAGAAGAGTTTGATATATTTAGGGTATTTTGTGGAAGTACCATATATTATTTGATGTGTATTGAGGATTTTGAAATATCGTCTTATTCTTCATCTACAATGTGGTTAGGGAAATCATTATTAATGAAAGACTGCTTAATATGTTTTCAGTTTAGAGTAAAATATCTTTCTTGTGGAGGAGTTGATCTGTGCTAGGTTTAATAAAGTTGGTATAAGTGCTATTTTGTAGTACTTAGGACATTCACTCTTATACTTGAGAGTGCAAGAGTTTTTTTCTGGTTGGTTATATATATATATATATATATATATATATATATATATATATATATATATTTAGTATATCGAGGTAGCAAGTAATTTTCTAGACATATGCTATTAAATATAAGAGACAATGAATGTCTATTATGTTTAATCATGAGCCGTTCTAAACGTCGTATTTTTGCTTTAATTTCAGTTGAAAATAAAGACAAAAATTCTCCAACATTTGGATAATTATTTATTGGTTTTCTTCTAAGCTTTCGGCTCACATGAGCCATCTTCAGAGAGGTAGTTTAAACTGAAATATTATAAAATCCACCATAGCGGTGGGATCATTTAATGCTGCGGCATCATGTAACTTAAATTTAGTATATCGAGGCAGCAAGTAATTTTCTAGACATATTCTATTAAATATAAGAGACAATGAATGTCTATTATGTTTAATCATGAGCCGTTCTAAACGTCGTATTTTTGCTTTAATTTCAGTTGAAAATAAAGACAAAAATTCTCCAACATTTGGATAATTATTTATTGGTTTTCTTCTAAGCTTTCGGCTCACATGAGCCATCTTCAGAGAGGTAGTTTAAACTGAAATATTATAAAATCCACCATAGCGGTGGGATCATTTAATGCTGCGGCATCATGTAACTTAAATTTAGTATATCGAGGCAGCAAGTAATTTTCTAGACATATTCTATTAAATATAAGAGACAATGAATGTCTATTATGTTTAATCATGAGCCGTTCTAAACGTCGTATTTTTGCTTTAATTTCAGTTGAAAATAAAGACAAAAATTCTCCAACATTTGGATAATTATTTATTGGTTTTCTTCTAAGCTTTCGGCTCACATGAGCCATCTTCAGAGAGGTAGTTTAAACTGAAATATTATAAAATCCACCATCACCGACGATTTTATCCTGTGTTGACATAAAACTCCGCTTGGCAACGGCAATAGTTACCAAAAATAATAAACGCAGTTCTTAAGTTTGCGATGCGGTTTCATGACGTCACATCGCGAGATAGCGCGAAATGACAACAAAACCATCTAGTCAAATGCAATGTAATATGTTATTTCCTGTTTTAAAGTTGATTTTATTGAGTGTTGGTTGTTTTGATTTGATGTACATGGCCTCCAATATCTGCAGGTTCCTCTTACTGTGTGTATGAGTAAGGATCACCGTATTGTTGACCAAAATATGTCTGATATTACCTACATGTTTATGTTTTTCAGAGAAATGTTGTTTAATAGTACTCTGATCAGAAAGATGACATGTAAGTCTACGGGAGAGCGTGGTTGTGGTAAAACCAATATATGTACTAGGTTTTTGATTAGTATCAGAGATGCAATCTCTGAATGGGCATGTAAATTGGTACACTACATTGGTTTTTTGTAAAGAATTTAGTTTAGTGCTTGTTGGGTTATTATAGACTATGAGGTCAATTGTTTTAAACTTTTTATAATATATAATGAGTTTAATTTGATTATTACTTTCGACTGGTTTAACATTTCTACGTATTATGTTTTTGAGAGTTTTTTCATCTTGTTTATAATTATTATGTATTTGGTTGCAATAGTATAAGTTAATAGTTTCATGTTTATTTTGATGTAAACCATTATTATTAATATTATCATTATTGTTAGAGCTATTGTTAAGTTGAGATACATTTTAATTTGTTGATCAATAACGGAGTTAGGAAAT
>JBBBDQ010001442.1:1892500-1895000 GCA_037127315.1 Ascarosepion bandense
CTAAAATAAACGGGCTGAAAAAATACCGGCATAGAGGCAGATAAGCAGACACACACACAAACATCTTGCCTTTTATATATATATATATATATATATATATATTATCGATTTTCTGCACTACTGTAAGAACTGCAACATTGAAACTTCTGAATATCGTTTCTTATGTCTTTGTCTATGAGTGTATCAAATTTGATTAAAATCGGATCACTCCTTCTATAACCCGATTTTTTCGATTATCAATTTTCGATATTTATCGGGGGTACCTCGACACAAAACCTAATTAAGAACACTCGCAGACGCTTATATTACAACTGTGTAAATTTTAAAGAAAATCGGTTCAGCCGTTAGTTTAAACGTTAGCACTTGGTGAAGTTTCACAAAACAGAGAGGATAACCCATGAGAAAATATCTAATTATCCTCTCAAATATTTTGTCGCCTATTTTGATGGCAGGGCTACACTCGTACTATAATATTAAATGTGAATATGCGGTTTCCGGTTTTCTCTTTTCCAATCTTTTCACTCTCTTTTATTGTTTTTTCAATTGGAGTAGATAGACTAAACTATCACCCGGTTCACACTCCACCCACGTCTATTGAACAGGTGAAGAGGCCCATCCCTTGTTCCCTTTTTAGGATGGGGTTTCCAGCTTTCTTTTTTCCATTCTTTTTACCCTTACGTAGCCCCCTGCGCATCAGTGGCGTTATCGCCTTGCTTGGGGTGATATGATTAAAAAAAAAATAGTGATATAGAAATTTTAGGTGTCGAGTAGGCTAATGTTACCCAGATTCCATAGACTATTAATACTTGAATCTAGCCTCAGTTTTAATTCTACAATATTAAAAATGCAGGACCTTCTACGGAAGTTCGCAAAAGAAAGTGAAAAGAAAGGACTGAGCATAAATCTCAAGAAAACTGAATGCATGGTCATCAGCAAAAAGGGGAGACCAATATGCCAACTGCAAGTCGGAGAATCTAAAATAAAACAAAAATTTTAAATACTTGGGATGTGTTCTGACAGAGGATGGAAAGTGCGACATGGAGATCCAAAGATGCATTGTCATGGCCAAAGACGCAATTTCAGAAGCTAACCAGGATACTGAAAGACAAGAAGATCACATTAGAAACAAACAAAAAAAGAGTGATGGATTGCTATGTGATATCTGTCCTTCTGTATGGAAGTGAATGCTGGGCGATCTCATCAAAGATGAAGGAGAGGCATGAGGCAGCAGAAATCTGGTTTTACAGAAGGATGCTGAGGATACCATGGACAGAGCATGTGTGCGACGATGAGGTGCTGGAAAGAATGCAAATGAGAAGAAAATTCATACTAAATACCAGGAAGAGACAAATGAGGTTCCTGGGACAAGTAATGAGGAAGGAGGGCCTGGAGAAGTTAATGCTCACAGGTCGGATAAATGGAAGGAGAGACAGGAGAAAGCAACGCGAGACGTACTTGAGCAAATGGTTGACGGAGCGGGTTTAGAAGAGACTAGCAGTATAGCCCGGCGTTGCTCGGGTGTAATGAAAGCTTTAAAACTAATCCATGGTCCTGGAGCTCAGACTCTTTGGACATTAGCACGAAAGTCTAAAAAGCAATAGTTATTTTCACCTAAAGCGAAACCGTAGACTGAAAGAAAAATGAATGGATGTAAGTCAAATTTTGATTTCCTGGTATCGATATCAAATAAGTTTTTTTCGTCGTAAAATGAACTTTGAAGGCTAAATAAGTCCTCTGAGTAAATGGTATCATGGCTGAGACTAAGAACTACAATTATACCTACTTAGAGCCAAATCCGAAGCAAAAACTAAATTAAAAGGGCTGAAAAAATACAGACATACAGCCAGATAAACAGACACACACATCTTGCCTTTTATACATACATATATATATATATATATATATATATATATATATATATATATATATATATATTCTACACTATTGTAAGAACTGCAACCTTGAAACTTCTGAATATCGTTTCTTATGTCTTTGTCTATGATTGCATCAAATTTGATTAATAACCCTATTTATTCGATTATCGATTTTCGATATTTATCGGGGGTACCTCAACACAAAACCGAGCTAAGAACACTCGCAGACGTTTATAGTACAACTGTGTAAATTTTCAAAAAAATCGGCTCAGCCGCTTCGGAGTTTATAGGTAACGGACGCGCGCGCGCGCGCGCACACACACACACACACGCGCACACACACACACACACACACACACACACACACACACACACAGAGACAAAGTTCCATTTATAAATAAGTTTAGATCCCAAGAGAAAAATTATTGAGAGCGCCAAGTGACAGAGCCAAATGGAAGTCCATGATCCCTTACGTGCTGAAAAGACACGGCACATGAAAAAGAAGAAATGTAATTATAAACAGATATATATATATATATATATATATATATATATATATACAAAGATGAGGTATCTGGTAGGCTATTGCTTAGCCAGATGCCATAAACCACCAGTACTTGTAACTA
>JBBBDQ010001442.1:1900000-1915000 GCA_037127315.1 Ascarosepion bandense
TTTGTAAATAAGTAATATTAAGGACATTATTGTCTGAAGAAATAATTTTTTTTCTGATGAATAATGAACATTTACAAGAATATTTTTCATTTTCTTTTGCATTTTAATTACAGTAATTTATAATAGTTTAAAATCGTGTAAAATTCTGTATTTTTAAAGTACACCCGGACTTTATGGGCACCCTGTTTATCGTCGTATTATTGGCATAAATGTTTACAAATGATCACAGACTATACTTAGATAATTTCCGTAAATCAGGAAAAGCATTGTTCCTAGAGGTTTGGCCTTTACTAATTACATTCAGGGATTTAACTGTTAGGAAGGATTTTATAAAAGAGTAAATTCTTTTAATGATACGAAGATCTTGTGTCGTAAAACTTCCTGCCACACCTTCGATGCTATTTAATGCTAAGGTCCTTCACAAGCTACCATCCCTATAATATATGGAGGAAAACTAGTCAGATATGGCAACAGTACACAATTTTCGGACTGAGCAGGTCTGTTCATTATCTATCTATCTATCTATCTATCTATCTATCTATCTATCTATCTATCTATCTATCACAGACTCTTCATTATCTATCTATCTATCTATCTATCTATCTATCTATCTATCTATCTATCTGTCACAGACTCTTCATTATCTATCTATCTATCTATCTATCTATCTATCTATCTATCTATCACAGACTCTTCATTATCTTATCTATCTATCTATCTATCTATCTATCTATCTATCTATCACAGGCTCTTCATTATCTATCTATCTATCTATCTATCTATCTATCTATCTATCTATCTATCTATCTATCTATCTATCTATCACAGACTCTTCATTATCTATCTATCTATCTATCTATCTATCTATCTATCTATCACAGACTCTTCATTATCTATCTATCTATCTATCTATCTATCTATCTATCTATCTATCTATCACAGACTCTTCATTATCTATCTATCTATCTATCTATCTATCTATCTATCTATCTATCTATCTATCTATCACAGACTCTTCATTATCTATCTATCTATCTATCTATCTATCTATCTATCTATCTATCTGTCACAGACTCTTCATTATCTATCTATCTATCTATCTATCTATCTATCTATCTATCTATCTATCACAGACTCTTCATTATCTATCTATCTATCTATCTATCTATCTATCTATCTATCTATCTATCTATCTATCTATCTGTCACAGACTCTTCATTATCTATCTATCTATCTATCTATCTATCTATCTATCTATCTATCTATCACAGACTCTTCATTATCTATCTATCTATCTATCTATCTATCTATCTATCTATCTATCTATCTATCTATCTGTCACAGACTCTTCATTATCTATCTATCTATCTATCTATCTATCTATCTATCTATCTATCTATCACAGACTCTTCATTATCTATCTATCTATCTATCTATCTATCTATCTATCTATCTATCACAGGCTCTTCATTATCTTATCTATCTATCTATCTATCTATCTATCTATCTATCTATCTATCTATCTATCTATCACAGACTCTTCATTATCTATCTATCTATCTATCTATCTATCTATCTATCTATCTATCTATCTATCTATCTATCTATCTATCTATCTCGGTCTCTTCGTTCTCTATCTATCTATCTATCTATCTATCTATCTATCTATCTATCTATCTATCTATCACAGACTCTTCATTATCTATCTATCTATCTATCTATCTATCTATCTATCTATCTATCTATCTATCACAGACTCTTCATTATCTATCTATCTATCTATCTATCTATCTATCTATCTATCTATCTATCTATCTATCTATCTATCTATCTATCACAGACTCTTCATTATCTATCTATCTATCTATCTATCTATCTATCTATCTATCTATCTATCTATTTGGCCTTTACTAATTACATTAAGGACATAAGAAGAAATAAAAGTTTTTGAATAAATAATGAATTTTTACATGAATTGTTTCATTTTCTTTTTACATTTTAATTGTAATAATTTATAATAATTTAAAATCGTTTAAAATTCTCTATGGGGCTATTCCATGTTTCCTGTTGAGGATTGGGTCTCCGGTTCCTTAAAAAAATTCTGATTCTCTGTCACTCCTAGTATCTGCTAGCGTCTTAGTGGCATTATCACACTGCATGGGGTGAATTGATTAAAAAAAATGCAGTGTATGATTAGTAGTTCTGATGTTACATCTAGTTACTCAAATTATGTCACTTATAAGTAATTTTACATTTTCAGTTTTTTAAATATTTTCACCCCATATAAGGCAACAAAGCCACTAAGACACTAAGAGTTACTGAGTGAAAGAATAACAAAAAAGAAAAAAACATGATTAAGGAGCAAGACCATATGAAAAGTAGTCAAAAGGACAATAGATAACGATTGACATTGTTGAAGGTCAAATTTGGCTTGAAAGCAAAAAGAATGTTTCACAAGCGAGTGGTGCAGTAGAAGAAAACGTTAGCATAGAACTTACGGTTACATTTAGCCATTTCAACTCGAAAATGATGAGACATTACTGCCAATCTAGTCAATCAGTTAAGTTCCATACGTGATACACACTTGGGCGATCATGTCTAGAAAGCGACATGACTGACTGGGCAGAAAATTTTCCCGAAGTAGGTTGCCATTACTTTCTGCAGTAGGCTGGTTGTCAACCAAGGCTATAGAACCCAATCTATTCTGTTACTTGACCCATAGCTGGTGGGAAGAGACAGATTAATACCTTTCCCAAGGCTATTTGCGCGTAAGTGAATGCAACGAATTCAACTGGAATTCGAACTCGGCTTTTCGATTTCTCGTTCCAAGACAATATCTACTGCATCAAAACACACATAATCTGAAAGAAAAATATAAAAATAAAAATTTAATTTGCAGTAATATCTTGTAAGGGTCCTTTTTGTGCATAATTAAATAAATCTGTTAAAACAAAGTCACACTTGACTAGGAATCTAGAAATAGAGAGAAAGAGAGAGAGAGAGAGAGAGTTCTACAAACGAAAAGTGCGATAAAGGAAACTATCACATAGAACTGACGGTTACATGTAACCATTTCAGTTGCAAATGGGTGAGATCTTGAACGAATGGTTGTAGCACGTTGAACATTTGCCATTGAAAAGCGATAGACTAGCGAGAGTTTTACATAGTTTCGTCAATGGGGAAATGTTTACAAACTCTGCCAAGACAGGACCCCAATATGGCAACAATACTCAATATTGGTTCTGATTTGACTCTTTGTAAAGAGAGAGCCTGGCAGATGGAACTTTTTTAAAACAAAATATTTGTTTCTTTGATTAGCTTTTTGAAGATATTTTTAATTATTCCATCCTCACACAAGGCGGGAAACTAAATGTTAAAAAATAAGAAAAAAAAACAAAAAATTTTTAAGAAGTGAGAAGAATAGAAGAGTAATCAAGTAGACAAAATAACGATTGACGTTGAAGATCATAATTGGCTGGAAAGCATGGAGTCGGAAGAAAGTTCCATGAGCGAGAAGCGCGAGAAAGAGAAACTCTAAAATGGGGACAACTTACTGACAAATTCAAAAAGTTTTGGCACCACAAAAAAAAAAAAAAAAAAAAAAAAAAAAAAAAAAAAAAATCCGAACAGTAACACTGAAAAGAAGAAAAGACAGAGGGAATCTACATTAAGAATGTGGGGAAAGTGACTAAAGCCAAGATGCCAGACAGGATTAATAATATAACTGATTCTTCTTTGGATATTATAAATGACATCTAATTATGTAGCGAGAGCACAGAACCGTATGTGGTAGCAATATTAAAAGCAAAGGTGAACGGTAGAATTATAAATATCTAAGATTCTGGAGAGAAACATTGCAGATTCCTTCTTGGATTTTATCAAAAACATCTAAAAAATATAGCAGGAGCACTAGACAATATATGGCAGCAATATTCAAAGCATGGATGAATGGTAGACTTATAAATATGTAAGATAGATTCTGGAGAGAAACATTGCAGATTCCTCCTTGGATTTTATCAAGAACCTCTAAATACATAGCAAGAGCACTAGACAATATATGGCAGCAATATTCAAAGCATGGATGAATGATAGACTTATAAATATGTAAGATAGATTCTGGAGAGAAACATTGCAGATTCCTCCTTGGATTTTATCAAGAACCTCTAAATATATAGCAAGAGCACCAGACCATACGTGGCAGCAATATTCAAAGCATGGATGAATGATAGACTTATAAATATGTAAGATAGATTCTGGAGAGAAACACTGCAAATTCCTCCTTGGATTTTATCAAGAATCTCTAAATATATAGCAAGAGCACTGGACCATATATGGCAGTAATATTCAAAGCATGGATAAATGATCGACTTATAAATATGTAAGATAGATTCTGGAGAGAAACATTGCAGATTCCTCCTTGGATTTTATCAAGAACCTCTAAATACATAGCAAGAGCACTAGACAATATATGGCAGCAATATTCAAAGCATGGATGAATGATAGACTTATAAATATGTAAGATAGATTCTGGAGAGAAACATTGCAGATTCCTCCTTGGATTTTATCAAGAATCTCGAAATATATAGCAGGAACACCGGACCATATATGGCAGCAATATTTAAAGCATTGATGAATGCTAAACTTTTAACAATTTAAAATAGATTTTGGAGAGAAAATCTGCCTAGTGAACCAATTTTCTTATTAGGTGACCTAGAAATAGATTCAATTTAGTCTTTCCACTTCCTGTCAGGCGAAAACTTTAGCCCGAGCAGACGCAACGAGTCACAATCCTGGAGGTTAGCATCAGTTATATCGATGGAATGCAGAGAGGTTTCTCAGATGGTAAATAGACAGAAGTTTTGTTTTGGAGTCGTTATTAAAAAGCCATTGGTTGACTCAGTGAACATCAGATTGTAGGTCGTTTTTTAAAAATTTGCCACCAATTTGACCATATTGAAATTATCAGACTTACAATGGAAACAGGGGTAGATAGTTGTGTCATCATCATAGATGCTAACTTTGAAACGGCTGACTTCAGTAAGGTCATAGATAAAAATTAAGAACAACGCACACTACCGGCCATAATTATTAGGCCACCTCAGTTTTTTAAAAGAAATTATGTATTTAATTATATTTCTAGTATTTATTGCCAAGTGGATAATTCTAAATGAAAATAGAATGATTCTTTTGTTATTATTGCTTTGCAAAATTTGACAAGACAAGAAAACAAAGATGAACTAGTCAGAATCACCTTAAACTTATTCATTCTTTCATTGATGAAACTGCAATATAGGTAATTATTAAATATTTATAAATTCATTTGATGCACATTTTATTGTGCAATATTAACAAAAGAACCATTCTATTTTCATTTACAATTATTCACTTGGCAATAAATACTAAAAAAATAGTATGAAATACATTTTTTAAAACATTTGGTGGGCAAATAATTATTGCCGGTAGTATATATATATATATATATATATATATATATATATATATATATATATATATATTTGTAAAAGAGTTATTACACGACCTAGATTTCTACCATGTAGTGTCTTCAGGCGATTTGCAATAACTTATTTATTTTATGAAACTGTAATATAGGTAATTATTAAATATTAATAAATTCATTTGTACAGTATTAACAAAAGAACCATTCTATTGTCATTTACAATTATTTACCTGGCAATAAATACTAAAAAATAGTATGAAATACATCATGTTTTTAAAGAACTGGGGTTGCCTAATAAGTATGGCCAGTAGTATAGGTCCAAGCATAGAGATATGGGGTGGGGAGACACCACCAGTAGAACAGAAAGATCTAGAAATAAGTCCGTTCAGAACAACTTTATTTCGAGATTATATATATATATATATATATATATTTTCCCAAATACCTACTAGGATCATATAATCATGGACGAAAATGTTCTGAGACTCATAAGTAACTTTTCCTAATTTTGAAAATTGCGCATTTGTAAAAGATCCCTCCTACATTTAAAAAACGGTAAAATCAGTTACCGTAAATCATCTGAAGACACCGAAATTTAAAAAAAACCTGAGTTGCAAAATAATTCGTTTTGAAATGAAAAAAAATATTCAAAAGTTCTACAATATAATTGTATTGAACACTTTTTGATACAACTGTTTACTGGTTTAATTTAAACTCTCGGACCCATCCAACTATCACCCTATCAGTCTTTTACCGATATTCGGGAAAGTATTCGAGGCCATAATCAATGCTGAAATAGTTCATCATCTCACTGCCCACAAACTCTTCTCTGACAGGCAATATGGCTTCAGCTTTTCCAGGTCCACGGCCGACCTGCTAACAACCGTAAAGGAGTACATGTAACAGGCCCTTGATGAGTCTGACGAAGCTCGCGCGGTTGCTCTGGACATCTCCAAGGCTTTCGACAGGTTTGGCACTCTGGCCTCCTATGCAACCTACGGGGTTACGGTATTACCGGTCGCCTGCTTGACCTAATCCAATCTTTTCTAAATAACCGCAAAATGAAGGTCGTTCTGAATGGGCGTGCCTCTTCGTCCTACAGCACGAATGCTGGTGTCCCACAGGGCTCTATCCTGGGCCCGACGCTCTTCCTTATTTTCATCAACGACCTCCCAGATGAGATCAAGTCCCAAGTAGGCATCTACGCAGATGACACTACAATATACTCCCGCTCCAGTAAGAAACTTGTCGTGGCGGACAGACATAATCTAGCTGCTGACCTTGAACGGGATCTGCACTCTGTGGTGAACTGGGGCAAAAAGTGGCTTGTCAACTTCAATTCGTCTCAGACCAAGCCGTTGTCTGTCAACCATTACAGGCAACCTCTCCTGCATCCCATAAGCATGGACCAAGTGGTTCACCCAGAGAGCAATACACTACGCCTCCTTGGACTTACCCTGCCCTCAGACCTCAAATGGAACCACTATATTGAATCCATAGCAAAATCTACTGTTAAGAAGGTTGGGTCATTATGTCGATCCAGGATGTTTTTTCCGCCTGAATCCATCCTGCATATATACAAGTCAACCATCCGTCCGTGCATGGAGTACTGCTGCCATTGATGGTCAGGCGCCCCTGCCGTACTCCTCAGTGTTCTTGACAGGCTCCAAAAGAGAGTCTGTAATGTGATAGGTACTGATCTGGCGGCTCGACTGCAGCCACTTCTCCACCGTCGAAATGTGGCCTCCCTTTGTCTGTTCTATAAATACTTTCATGGCTTCTGCTCGGACGAACTTAAGTCACTGCTGTCTCCTAAACAGGTGATTACTCGTGCAACCAGACTGGCAACTGGGTCCCACCCATTCACAGTCAGGTTAGCCAAATGCAGACGACAATTCTACTCCTGCAGCTTCTTCTCTAGCACTTCCCGCCTGTGGAACTCGCTCTCGTATTCTTGCTTTCCTGACGGCTACAACCTCCAGAGATTTAAATGCAAAGTCAATGCTCATCTACTAACCACTGGACTCTAGCTCTCTCCCCATCCCTGTATAACCTTCCCTTTCTCTCCACCTATGTATCTGTCATCGCAACTGCTTTCTCAGCTTTCTATTGTTCCTTTCTAATTAGTTTGTACTCCTCACTCTTTTCGAATTAATCTTTTTACATTTATGTAGCCCCCTGCACATCAGTGGCGTTTCCGCCTTGCTCGGGGTGAAATGATTAAAAAATATATATATTTAATATATTTATCATTATATATGTATATAATATTAAACAATTAAATAAATATGATTATAATAAATAATAATATATGATTATATAGCTAATAATAAATAATAATGTAGAAATATATAAAAAATAATATATAATTTTATAAATATTATATATAAATTATAATTATATAAATAATAATATATAATTATGTATATACATAATTATAATAATTATAATATAATATACATATAATATTTAATAAATTATAGATATATATAGAATGTTTAATATATATATTTATATATATATATATATATATATATTTTTCATAACATATATATATATATTATATTATATTATATTTATATATATTCCATAATATTTAAGATCATTGATAAAGCGAATTACATTCATCGAAATGACCATACGATTTTGGGAAATTTTTTATGTAATATATATATATATATATGAGTCATCCGCAGACATATCTGTTTCGCTGTATCACAGCTCATCAGACATACGAGTGTTTAGCAAACCCGTCCGAATGGACATCAGTCAGCAATTCTACTTCTGAGCTATGGGCATCTTGGTAGAGTTAGGCGTACTTTTATATACAATGTAAACAGACGCCAGTAGCCGAGAATGTTCCAATCCATTACGGCATGAACGATGCGTAGATGCGTGAGTAGCTTCTGTTTTTTAAAGTCTACCATTCCTCCATATATATATATATATATATATATATATATATATATATATATATATATATATGTATGTATGCCGAAAACTCAGACCAGATCAAAAAATCAACAATTACTGCGATTTCTTGTTGTCTTTTATCAGACTATACGAATGGATCTTGCATAAAATAAATAGACAAAACTTATCTATACTATTTAACGAAACCTGCATTAATATATATATATATATATATATATATATAAAACGTAGTAGAATACTTGGTATATAAGTCAGGTAAGTTTCGATAGAGACGAACTCAACGTTAAATTTATTTATTTAATTTAACTGTGTAATATAATTTAATTTAATATAAAAATATAATGTGCGTTGTGGTCCAGTGGATATCGGCTCGGAACGAGAAATTGGGGAGCCGAGTTCGAATTCCAGTTGAATTCCTTACATTCACTTACGCGCAAATACCCTTGGGAAAGATATTAATCCGTCTCTTCCCTCCATTTCTCCAGTCTACCGCAGAAAGCAATGGCAACCTACTGCCTACTGCGGGATAATCTTCTACCCAGTCAGTCATGTCTCTTTCGAGACATGATCGCCCAAGCGTGTTTCACGTATGGCACTTAACTAAAAAAAAATATATAATTTAGAAAAAAAATTCAGATATTCTACCATTTCATGAGCAATACATATTTAGCAACCGGAATATATATATATATATATATATATATATATTATAAATTATGTTTTAGAACATGTACATAATTTTTTCTATATATAGAAAAAATTATGTACATGTTCTAAAACATAATTTATAATAAATATTCACAGCACTATATATATATCGAGCACTGTTTTAAATTAATGTTTTGGACGTTGTAAAAATTTGTTGTCTTTGTTCTTTATTCACTACATACATACATACATACATACATATATATATGTATATATATATATGTGAATATTTAGGTGGCATAGATTTATTCAAATATGTATTATCGAATAATATAGAACTATTTTTTGTACTGTACCAATTAAATAAAACCCTGTAAAAATTGTAAAAGCTTACAAAAAGAAGCTTTTCAATGAATAACATTTGTTATATCATTTGATAGACATTCGTAAAAAGACAGAAAGCAAATTGTTAAAAGTGTATATAACACCATAATAAATGCCGGCCCACATTATAAAACAAAATGTTTTAAATTTGCATTGTTTATTGATAATCGCACTTTAACTACTGCACTGTAAAATATCTATCTAATCTAAACTTATTTATAAATGGAACTTTGTCTGTGTGTGTGTGTGTCTGTGTGTGTGTGTGTCTGTGTGTGTGTGTGTCTGTGTGTGTATGCGTTACCTATAGACTCCGAAACAGCTTAACATATTTTCTTGAAAATTTACACAGTTGTACTATAAGCGTCTGCAAGTGTTCTTAGCTAGGTTTTGTGTCGAGGTACCCCCGATAAATATCGAAAATCGATAATCGAAAAAACCGGGTATAGAAGGAGTGGTCCGATTTTAATAAAATTTGATACACTCATAGACAAAGACATAAAAAACGATATTCAGAAGTTTCAAGATTGTAGTTCTTACAATAATGCAGAAAATCGACAATATATATATATATATATATATATATATATATATATATATATATATATATATATAAAAGACAAGATATTTGTGTGTGTGTCTGTTTATCTGTCTGTATGTCCTTTATACAAATCCACAATTTTTATCCGATTCTCACCAATACTCTTTAGGCTGAGTCTGAGCTCCAGGACCATGGATTAGTTTCAAAGCTTTCATTACACCCGAGCAACGCCGGGCTATACTGCTAGTATTACATAATAATATAGCTACATTGTTCAGTAACCTTTCCCTTTTAAGTAAATGAAGATCTTATTTGATGGTACAATGATTCAGTAATAATGTCCTTGTGCCATACCCAATTTCTAATCCTTCAATAAATTAGAAATGTTATAATGTTCTGTGATATGATTTTCGCTGATCACCGGAATTAAATTCCAAAGCTACGATTTTGAACCTAAACTTACACTTTAAACTCTTTTTCTTAAAAAAAAAAAAAAAAAAGAACAGTAAAGAGTGGAAAATAATATTGTGTGGCTTTATTTTTCATCTCAAGTTACAACTTTCAAATTGAGTGCAATGCCACAGTTCCAAAATTAACCTCTGCACGGCTACTGGAAACGAGGCCACAGAAAAAGATTCCGATCTATTTATTTATTAAGTTTTTTAAAATTTTATTATTATTTTTTAATTACATTAATATTTGTGTTGGCACACACACACACACACACACACACACACACACACACACACATATATATATATATAGGTTTCATTGAATAATATAGACAAGTTCTGTCTATTTATTTTGTGTAAGATCCGTTCGTATGATCTGATTAGCTTGATGGTGTTGTCATGGAAAGACGACAAGAAATCGCAATAATTGTTGATTTTTTTTATCAGGTCTGAGCTTTCGGCTTACATAAGCCATTATCAAGAAAATAATAAGCGAAAACTTAAAATTCTAGAAGCTATCTACATCAAACAGTTTAAACCTAGCCTAAATAAAATAAATTTCAACACCTCTACTAACATACTTCAATGCCTATAATCGACGGGAGGGGGTCATAGTCATTATACTTACCCCCTACACCATAGTAGCAGCAGCTCCCAGACCAATCCCTTCATGCCACTATACACTCAATTGACCAAAAACCCACTACTACCATTCCTTCTCGGCCTCATGTGCGACACAAAATGTGGACCTGTCTAATTTTCTCTGTATAACTCCGCTCTGTTAATAATAATTTAAATGTTCTATGTTCACTGAACATTAAATGTTCATCCTTTGATAATGGCTTATGTAAGCCGAAAGCTCAGACCTGATAAAAAAATCAACAATTATTGCGATTTCTTGTCGTCTTTCCATGACAACACTATTAAGCTAATCAGATCATACGAACGGATCTTACACAAAATAAATAGACAGAACTTGTCTATATTATTCAATGAAACCTGTATTAATGAAAAAATGCTGCCAAAATACACACACACAATATATATATATATATATATATATATATATATACGCTCTCACACCTTGATTGAGCACTATGGAAGAATGGTAGACTTTAAAAAACAGCAGCTACTCTAACATCTACGCAGCGTTCATTCAGCAATGATTTAGAACACTCTCAACTATTGGGTGTGTATAATGATAATATACACGCTAAAAAGTCTATCTACTTCTACCGAGCGCCCATAGCTTAGAGGTAGAATCGCCGACTGACGCCAATTCGGTCGGGTATCAATCCTGGGTTAATAAGCAATCGGAGTCTAACCGAACTGATGAGCTGTGATACAGCGAAACAGATCTGTCTGCGGATGATTATATATATATATATATATAGTTTAAATTGGCTATAAAATGAGGGAGTTAGTGAACAGTCTTGTTGACTGTGAAGATATATACTGGAGAGGTGAATTCATTTTCCTACACTCAGTTAAATGCCATACGTGATAGACGCTTGGGCGATCATGTCACAAAAGAGACATGACTGACTGGGCAGTAGATTTTTCCGCAGTAGTTTGCCATTGCTTTCTGAGGTTGACTGGTTTCCAACCAAGACTATAGAACGCAGTTTGTCCAGTTATTTAACTCATAGCTGGGAGAAGAAAAGACGCATTAATATCACTTCCAAGGGTATTTGCGCATAAGTAAATGCAATGAGTTCAACTGGAATTCGAACTTGTCTGTCCCATTTTTCGTTCCAAGCCGATATCCACTGCCCCACAACACACATTTTCTTAAAGCTATGCTAATTTTGACTTTTTTGCCATGATTAGTAGCAGCCAATCGAGGCGAAGGAAAAATTAATTCAAACCTCTGTCTTGTTGAAAACATTAGGAGAAAAGAAGGCTGTAGATTGTCTTCTTTTATGTACCTTGTCCCTTCGGGACGTAGGCGATCATGGGCTTCCACGTCTCCATATCCCTAGCGGCTCTTAGCACGCTTTCTCCTGTAACGTCTCCCAGCCCCCGTTCTGTCATCTACCTGCTCAGTCCCTTCAAATATGTTATCCGCTGCTTTCCTCTGTCTCTTTTCCCTCTATCTGGTCTGTTAGTCTCAGGTTCTCCAAGCCCTCCTTCCTCATTGCATGTCCCAGGAACTTTAGTTGTCTCTTCCTGATGCTCAATATTAATTTCATTTTCGTTTCCATTCTTTCCAAAACCTCCTTATTGTTCACATGCTCGGTCCACAATATCCGCAGCATCCTTCTGTAGAACCACATTTCAGCTGCTTCAAGTTTTCCCTTGATCTTTGTTGATATTGTCTAACATTCACTGCCATATTGAAGAACTGATATCACATAGCAATCCAGTACTCTCTTCTTTGTTTCTAGTGAAAGTTTCCTGTGTCTTAATACTTAACTCAGCTTCGGTGTCGAATTTTCCTTCTTCAGTTATAACATTTCCCAGATATTTAAATTTTCGTACCTGCTTGATTTTAACATCCCCCACCTGTATTTGGCACTTTGGGCTGCTCTTTTTTTACTCTACCCAAATTCCGATTGGAATCCCTAACGGTGATTGAATTTTGCATTCCTTTCGACCAACTACCTCGGTTACGTTGCCATCATATTTCTGTGAGACTTAGTAATTGACCTCAAGTGTATCTGCTTAATAGATCAAAAAATCAAAAATAGATTTTAAAATTTTTGTGTTGCTGAGACGAAAAACAGAAACATTAAAAATAAATGAATTTTCTTTGTTTTTCTTTTCTTTCTCCATATATAATTCTTAAAAAATTAAAAGATACTAAAAATTAGTATGAAATACATATTTTTTTTAAACACTGGCGTTGCCTAATAATTATGTCCGGTAGTGTATATATACATATATACAGGGTGTCCATAAAGTTCGTGTGCACTTTAAAAAAATTATAACTTTATTTGTATTTGTGATAGAAATAATCTGTAAAAAATGTTTTAAAGATTAATGTACCTAGTTTTAAGTATAGTTATTGAATAATTATTTACCAAAAATTTGCAACAATTGTTAGATAAGTAAAAAAATATTTTCTTTTTTTCGGAATCAATCTGATCCATGGC
The DNA here is from genome assembly GCA_037127315.1 of Ascarosepion bandense. Taxonomy (NCBI): domain Eukaryota; kingdom Metazoa; phylum Mollusca; class Cephalopoda; order Sepiida; family Sepiidae; genus Ascarosepion; species Ascarosepion bandense. Next base: position 1,913,510 of record JBBBDQ010001442.1, read on the forward strand.
TTCAACTGACATGTGAAAACAATTGTGTATGCAACCAAATCTAGTTCATTAGAAGATTTGAAAGCTAAAAGAACTAATGTGATTTCAGACATTACTGTAAATCACTTGGCAAATGTTTTCCGTGAACTGCAAAATCGTATTACCCTTTGTATGGCTAATGATGGAAGACATGTGGAAACTTAAATAAAATTTCAATAAAACCTTAAAAAATATAGATTTACTTCTTTCTAATTCTTTTTACAAATTATTTCTATCGCAAATACAGATGAAAAATATATTTTTTAAAAGGCACACGAACCTTATAGACACCGTATATATGTATATATATATATTCATGCAGGTTTCATTGAATAATATAGACAAGTTTTGTCTATTAATTTTGTGTAGGATCCGTTCATACCGTTTGATATACTTGATGGTGATGTCGTTGAAAGACAACAAAAAATCACAGTAATTGTTGATTTCTTTATCGGGTCTAAGCTTTCGGCTCACATAAGCCATTATCAAAGAGTAAATATTAACACACAGTAAACATAGAACATTTAAGTTATTAACAATAAAGAGAATTCAATTGAAAATATAAGTCCATCCCTATCGTGGCGGATGGCCGAAGACAATGACAAAATAGTGGCGTTGTGGTCCCTGATCTGATTACAGGCATTTAGAGTACGTTATTGGAAATATCAAAATTGATTGTATTCAAACCAGGTTTAAATTGTTTAATGTAGAGTGCTTCGAGGATTTTTAGTTTCTGTTTATTTTCTTGTTTAAGTATGTACGTGTTATCAACGAGCGTTTTTCTCAGAAGTGTGACTTAAATATATATATATATATATATATATATATATATATATATTAATAAATATACATATTATCGTACTTTTATAGCATGTCTCGGAGTTTCATGCACTATTAATATTTTTCGGCCCCCGAAAAGAATAAATTATTACTGAATTACACCTTCAACCTCTGCTCCAAACAAAATTTTATATCTTAATATTAATTTAACTTTTATGGTTTTAATTTTCTTTTTCTTGTTTAAGTTTCAGTCTAATCCAGATTAAATTATGCATTTAATAAATTAGAAAAAGACATCCCAGAATAATAATTTATAACGACCATGGAGAAAGCGAGAACCAAAAATAAAATTCGAATCTAGAAACGATCAGTTCATAATATGTAGGTGATGACTGCGTCGTGCATGAAGCGCCGAGTTGTGCTTCAGACTTAGGTTAATATGTATATTTGTTAATATATATTTCATAGCTCAATTATATTACATCGAGCACTGTTTTATTAACAACAGAAAAATATTTATATGTGGGTGTGTATTTCTGCGTATATTCATTTGCATATTTATGTGGTATTCATGTATATATATATATATATATATATATATATATAGTTTAAATCGATACGTTTCGTCCACTCAAAACGCCTTAGAATACCGAATGCTATAAAATCGGAGCTATCTCAGCTAAAATGCACACA
>JBBBDQ010001442.1:1920000-2000000 GCA_037127315.1 Ascarosepion bandense
GCAAGATGTTTGTGTGTGTGTCTGTTTATCTGCCTGTATGTCTATTTTTTTTCAGCCCTTTTATTTTCTTTTTTCTTCGGGTTTGGCTCTAAATAGGTATAATTGTAGTTCTTAATCTCAGCCATGATACCATTTACTCAGAGGACTTATTTAGCCTTCAAAATTCAGTTTACGACGAAAAAACTTATTTATTATCGATACCAGGAAATCAAAATTTGACTTACATGCATTGATTTTTCTTTCAGTCTACGGTTTCGCTTTAACTGGAAACAACTATTTTCTTTTTAGTCTTTCGTGCCAACGTCCAAAGAGTCTGAGCTCCAGGACCATGGATTAGTTTTAAAGCTTTCATTACACCCGAGCAACGCCGGGCTATACTGCTAGTAATGTTATACTTTTACGGCATTTTTGACGATTTTCGAGGAGATTTTCGGGTAATAAATTGTTGTTTAAAAAGAAAAAATGACGATTTACATTCTTCAAGCAGTCCTGCTTTTAACAATGAAAAACAATTTTGATAAAGAATTAAGTTACCGAAATTTCATTAAATTTAGTAAATGATAAGTAAGTTACGGCTACTTCACGTTGAAGCACCAATTCCCGTACGAGCTACTAAAGTTAAGCAATGTCGAGCCTGGTCATTACTTGGATGGGTGAGCGCTTGGAAATTCCACGTGCTGTAAGCTTCAGGTCTGCTACTGGTACCACGTAACCCCCAGTACTACCTGCCACACGTCGAGCTGTCAGCGACTAAACAGGTGCCCCCTCTCGATGCAATCTTATTGAAGAGGGGGATGTAAGCACCCTGCAGGACCAAAAAAGAAGACCTGTAAAAGAGCGGAAGTGTTCCTAGGAGCCAACTGCCACCCACACAAGCAACCAGTTGTGGTTTAAATAGTTTACACTAACACATATTGGCAAGCGTACAGCACATCCCTGAAATGACGGTCACGAAAACTAAGGAAGGACACCAGGGAGGAGTTCCTCAAACGAGAGCGAAAAAAAAAGAAAAAAGAAAAAGATACCTGATCCAGGTAAGTACGTTTACATATATTAAAAGAGAAATTACTATTATTTTTTTCAAAAATAATTTCGTTAATTTGTGAATAAGTAATGATAGTTTCATTAAATTCCAACAGTTATTTGATTTTTGTAAGAATTTCCAAATCAATGTGTTTTCCACCAGAAAAAGAAAAAAATCAAATCGTAAATATTACGTCTACAGTTGACGCAAAAATAATATTTTAAAAAAGATTTTAATCAAAATTACGAAGTGCTAGAAGTGATAAAAAAACTTAATGAAATAATAAAAAATATTTTGGTCTTTCAACTTAAAAATAACATGAATTTTTTGACGATAACATTTATTAAGTTTGGGGCCTTTTTACATAATGTTATACTGTTTTCTTGTCAGCTAAAAAGTAGAGGTACCTACGTTTAAGAATTAAAATCAATTATTTATTTATTTTTTTTAGTCATGTAACCCCAAGCAAGGCATTCTACTGCCACTATAGCGCAGGGGGTTACAGAGGGCGATAGACGAGTTAGGATGTACATAGGGGGAGAGTTGGAGAGAATGGGAGGGTTAGTGTGTTAGGAGGTGTCTATTGACGTTATTCCTGGGGGTTATAGCCGTCGGGGCAGCAATCATGCGGAAGGGAATTCCACAGACGGGAAGTGCGAGAAAAGAAGCTGTTGGAGTAGAAATTGCGGTTACATTTCATCGGTTTCACTGTAAAAGGGTGGGACCTAGTTGCCAATCTAGTATCTCGTGCACACCCACACCCAAGGGGCACCAGTGAAAAAATTACATAAATACAATTTTCCTAACTCAAGATAAGTGTAGAAATCACACAAATTAAAAACGACAACGTGTCTAGAAAAATTGTAGGTCAAATGACAAGAATTGAAATAAAAGAAGAAAAAGAGAGAAGAGTTTTAGGAGTGAATGTAAAGCGGAAAAAACGGCGACGTAAAAGACAAATAATCACGACACCCTACACGTACGCACATCCAAGCAGAAGGGTGCATGGGCGCACGTGCGTGAACGCACACAATGAAAAATAAATTAAATAATTTAAATAAAATTAAAGTGCCTTTAAAAAATAAAAATCGAGAATTAGAGGCAATCAATTGCAATCCGCGATGCCGAGAGATGGAAAACGAGAAATCGGGGAGCCGAGTTCGAATTCCAGTTGAATTCCTTGCATTTATTTACGCGCAAATACCATTGGAAAAGGTATAAATCTGTCTCTTCTCTTCAGTTATGAGTTAAACAACAGTACAGATTGGGTTCTATAGCCTTGGCTGGCAACCAGTCTACCGCAGAAATTAATGGCAACCTACTGCGGGATAATCTTCTGCCCAGTCAGTCATGTCTTGAAAAAGATATCATCGCCTAAGCGTCTATCACTCATGGCACTTAACTGAATATAATAGTTGAAAACATAATTAAGGCTTCTACTGGTCATAAAGTGGAGGATCAGTTCATTACTTTATAAAAATATAAAACTGATCCCCCACTAAGTGCTTCTTAATAATATAATACATCTCTTCACTTTCTAGCTATGAGTCAAATAACAGGACAGATTCTGTTCTATAGCCTTGGCTGGCAACCAGTCTAACGCATAAAGTAATGGCAACCTACTGCGGGATAATCTTCTACCCAGTCAGTCATGTTTCTTTCGAGACATGATCACCCAAGCGTGTATCCCGTATGGCGCTTAACTGACTGAATGCCGAGTAGACGGTCAGATTCTTCTAAGAAACTCTGGATGCTGATAGTAACACCAGCCAGTAAGAAACTTTTGACCTTTTAATTTATATATATATATATATATATATATATATATGCATTTTTAGGTAGCAAATTTAAATAATAATTGCTAGGTATCGAGCACTGTTAAAAAGTAAATCCTACGAATTGTACAATGTCATCCGATCAGTTCTTACTGCCACCAAGATTAATATATATATATATATATATATATATATATATAGTGAATAAAGAACAAAGAAAAATTTTTTTACAACGTCCAAAACATTAATTTAAAACAGTGCTCGATATATAATATATGGAGCTGTGAATATTTATTATAAATTATATTTTAGAACATGCTCAAAATTTTAAATATATCCACTACAAATCGTACATTTGTTTCGACATTAAAACTACAATGTCGCATCAGGTGGTCTGATGAAACATTGTAGTTTTAATGTCGAAACAAATGTACGATTTGTAGCGGATATATATAAAATTTTGTGCATGTTCTAAAATATAATTCATAATTTATATATATATATATATATATATGTGTGTGTGTGTGTGTGTGTGTGTGTGTGTGTGTGTGTGTGTGTGTGTTAGTAAATATACATATCCTAGGAGTTCCATTGATGTAAGATATGTATATTTACTAATATGTATATATATTAACTGATTTTCCAACGGTTTTTTTTAAACGTGCAACATTTTTTACGAGCGCGCGACTGGAATTTTTAAGCAATTGAAGATTTTCAAAATTAGGGAGGAATTACTGAAAGTTTTTTTATGATTCTAATATGTATCCATAGATGCTGCATATCTCTGTGATATTCATAGAGTCATTTGGAGATTCCTGGATGTTTCACCGATGTAAACCATTACGCATTTGTTTTGCTCCTGTCTTGTTGTTGGTGTTGTCTCGTTTGCTGCTCATATTAATCAACCAGAAGAGAAACAGATACTACACTTTGTGCCAATTAGAATTTTCTGTTCTTATCAGTTTATCGATGCAACAGAAAAGAAATACTTGGTAGGAGGAAAAAAAAGTAAATATTAAAAAGTAAAAAAAAAAAAACATGAAAGATTGGATCTGTGTGAAATTGAAATTAAATTAAATTTAAATTTGAATTAATTATGGCCGCTGTAAAAGTATAAAAATAAATGTTTGCTATTTATTAGCGAATAAATTAATAGTCGCATTACAGCGAATAAATATGTGTTTGAAAATATGTTTCAATGGGGGCCGGGAAAATGGAAGAGGATGAAAGACAAAAGATAAAAATGAAAGGAAAAGAAAAAATATATATTTTGAAGAAAAAAAAACAACAAAAACAAAAAATCAACGAAACAAAGAAAGGAACGATGAAATGAATGTAAATGATAAAGAAATAAATAAAGAAGAAACAAAAGGAAGGAAGGAAGGAAGGAAGGAAGGAACGAACGAACGTAAGAAATGAAAGAGGAAAGCGATATACATACATTTTGAAAAAATGAATAAAGAAACAAAGAAACAAAGAAAGGAAGGAAGAAAGGTAGGAAGGAAGGAAGGAATGATGGAAAGAAAGAAAGAAAGAAAGAAAGAAAGAAAGAAATAAAGAAATGAAAGCAAGAAAGCAAGGAAGGAAGGAAGGTAGGAAGGAAGGGAAGAAGGAAGGGTAATAAATGAAAAGGAAAAGCGATATATATACATTTTGAAAAAAGAAATAAATAAAGAAAGAAAATAAGGAAGGAAGGAAGGAAGGAAGGAAGGAAGGAAGGAAGGAAGGAAGGAAGGAAGGAAGGAAAGAGAAAAGCGGAATATATACATTCTGAAAAATTAAAGGACGGACGGAAGTAATGATGGAAATAATGTAAAAAATAAAGATAGAAATAAAGAAAAAACGAAAGGAAGGAAGGAAGGAAGGAAGGGTAAGAAATGAAAGAGGAAAGCGATATATATACATTTTGAAAAAATAAATAAAGAAACAAAGAAACAAAGAAAGGAAGGAAGGAAGGTAGGAAGGAAGGAAGGAATGATGGAAAGAACGTAAAAAATAAAGAAAGAAAAAAAGAAGAAACGAAAGAAGGGAAGGAAGGAAGAAGGAAGGGTAAGAAATGAAAAAGAAAAGCGATATATATATTTTTTGAAAAAATAAAGAAAGAAAGAAAGGAAAAAAGGAAGGATGGAAAAAACGTAAAAACAAAGAAAGAAATAAAGAAAAAACGAAAGAAAGCCAGGAAGGAAAGAAGGAAGGAAGGAATGGTTAGAAATGAAAGGGAAAAGCGATATATATACATTTTGAAAAAATAAAGAAAGAAAGAAAAACGAAAGTAAGGAGGAAAGGAAGGAAGGAAGGAAGGAAGGTAGGAAGGAAGGAAAGAAGGAATCGTAAGAAATGAAAAAGAAAAGTGATATATATGCATTTTGAAAAAAGAAATAAAGAAAGAAAGAAAAGAAGGAAGGAAGGAAGGAAGGAAGGAAAGAGAAAAGCGGAGTATATACATTTTGAAAAATTAAAGGAAGGAAGGAAGGAAGTAATGATGGAAAGAATGTAAAAAATAAAGAAAAAATAAAGAAAAAACGAAAGGAAGGAAGGTAGGAAGGAAGGTAGGAAGGAAGGAAAGAAGGAAGGGTAAGAAATGAAAATGAAAAGCGATATATATACATTTTGAAAAAATAAAGAAAGAAAGAGAAAAAAGAAAAGAAAGAAAGGGAGTAGCGAAACAAGAAAGAAAGAAAGCAAGACGGAGAAGAAAAGAAGAAAAAAGAAAAGATTAAAGAAAGGAAGGAAGTAAACATAGCAAAGAAAGAAAGGATAGAGAGAAAAAGAAAAGAAGGAAATAGAGAAGAAAAGAATAGGAAGAAAGAAAAAAAGCGTTATAAAAAGTTTTTGAAAAATAAAACAAGAAATAAAGAAGAAAAAAATAAAATAAAGGAAAAAAAGAAGAAAATGAGACCAGAAGAAAGAATAAAGCATATATAGAGAGACAGTAAACGTTGAAGAAAAGAATGTAACGAAGAACGAAAGATGAAGAAGAAAAGAAGAAAAATGAAAAGATTAAAGAAAGAAGGAAGCAAACATAGCAAAGAAAGAAAGGATAGAAAGAAAAAGAAAAGAAGGAAATATATAAGGAAAAATAAAAAGAAATAGAGAACGAAAGAAAAAACGAAGAAAGAAAGAAAAAAGGAAGGAAGGAAAAGACATGGCGGAAAAAGCAAAAGAAAAAACAAAACACAAAGCGTTATAAAAAATTTTAAATATAAAAACTAGAAATGAAATAAAAAGAGAAAAAAATTAAAAGAAAAGAGAAAATGTAGAAATTATAAATTTTGAAAATAAGGGAAATTTTTGTAAATGAAAGAAAAAAAGCAAAAAAGTACAACGGAAGAAAAAAAATTAAATAAAAATTGAAAAAAAAAATTGTAAGAAAAGATTAAAATGAGTAAAAGTGAAAGAGTGTTTGAATGAAGAAATATTGGTTGGTTGGTTGTTTTGTTTTTATGGCATATCAACACCTCGGCGGGTCATTTATTGCCAACTAAATTTTATTTATTTATTGCTGGTAATACCTATATCTTTTCAACAATTTTTTTTTAATCGAATCACCCCAAGCAAGGCGGTAACGCCACTGATGTGCAGGGGGCTACATAATAGTGAAAAGATTGGAAAAGAGAAAGCCGGAAACCACATCCTAAACAGGGAACAAGGGATGAGCCTCTTAACCTGTTCAATAGATGAGGGTGAAGTGTGAACCGGGCGATAGATAGATCTATCTACTCCAATTGAAAAAAAACACTAAGTGAGAAGATTGGAAAAGAGAAAGCCGGAAACCAGATCCTAAACAGGGAACAAGGGATGAGCATCTTAACCTGTTTAATAGACGTTGGTGGAGTGTGAACCGGGCGATAGATAGATCTATTTACTCCAATTTATTGTTGTTTTTATATAAGTTTTGTGTCTAGTAATAATTTTTCTTTTTTTCGAGTACCAAGATTCATTGGGATTTGTTTTTAAGGTTAGGGTCTTCAAGTCCTACCCTGTTATTTAACCCATAACTGGAGGGAAGGGTACCAGTGCTTTTCCAAGGGTACCAGTGCTTAAGTGAATCCAGAGTATTCAACTGGAATTTGAACTCGACGCACTGATGTCTCTTTCCGAGCCGATATCCACTGCACCACAACGCACATCCGTCCTTAAACGCTTACAGCACCTGGTATTCCCAAGCGGTCACCCATCTAAGTACTGGCCAGGCTCAACGTTGCTTAACTACGGTGATGAGGAAATGTAAAGAAACATAAGCAAATCATAAAAAAGATAGGATAGAAATGAAAAAAAAGAGAAAAAATTGAAAGAAAGAAGAAAAAAAAACCGAGACCAGAATGAAAAAAAAGTTATATATAGACAGACGGTAAACGTTGAAGAAAAGGATATAACAAAGAAGAAGAGAAAGAAAGATAGAGAAGAAAAGAAGGAAGAATAAAAGAAAGGGAGAAAGAAAGAAAGAAAGAAAGACGACAAAAAAAAAACTAAGGCAGTATAAAACAAAGAGAGAGACAGAAAAGAGGAATAAGTCAGTCAGTTAAGTGTCATACGTGAAACAAGCTTGGGCGATCATGTCTCAAAAGAGGCATGACTGACTGGGCAGTAGATTATCCCGCAGTAGGTTGCCATTGCTTTCTGCGGTAGACTGGTTGCCAGCCAAGGCAACAGAACCCAATCTGTCCTGTTATTTAACCCATAACTGGAAGGAAGAGACGGATTAATACCTTTACCAAGTGTATTTGCGCTTAAGTGAATCCAATGAATTCAACTGGAATTCGAACTCAGCTCCCCAATTTCTCGTTCCGAGCCGATATCCACTGCACCACAATTCACATCCGCAGGAGGGATAAGAGAAAGCAAGAAAGCTTGATCGGACAAGAAAAATGATTAAACGAAAGAAAGAAAGAATGACAGACAGAATTAAAGAAAGAATAAAAGACAAGAAGGAAAAATAACAGAAAGAAAGAAATTAGAAATGAAGTAAAAAAGAGAAAAAAAAGAGAAAAAAAAGAGAAAAAAAAGAGATAAAAGGTTAAATTAAGGCAATTAAAATAAATAACTCAAGCGGAAATCGAAATGATATTAAGAAAGCCGCAAGAACTCACAATCTCTCAATAACAAATTTCAAAGTTCATCCCAATTCCTAAAGAATATTATTTTCATTCACAGAAAATAATTCGTCCCTCCTTTGGAATAATATTTTTCTATCGAATAATGATTTCATTTCCCCTGCATTTCGCTCTCCCGTTTCTAATATATGATCATTATGATTTTATTTCTTCTAATATCTTCCAACATTTGATATTTTGGTCGACTGAAGTGGCACAGATGTATTTGCTCCAAGAGATATTGTTGAACAATAGAACAGAATCGTTCTTCATGCTCCATATTTGTCTGCAATTGTTTTCGGAAATCTGCAAAAGGAACACAACTAAATGCTCGTAAAAATCGGTTTAAACACAAAGACGTTTCAAGATTACTGGAACCAAAGAGTTCTTGGAGAGGGGACTTTTTTTTTTTGCAAAAAAATAAATTAAGTGTGAATAAATATATTTGTTTAAAAAATACAAAATGTATGGTGAATAAAAAAAATAAAATAGTTAAAAAAATATGTATAAAAGGGTGTCAATGAAAGAAGCAGAAATAAAGGAATATAAAATGAAGGTAGAAAGGACAAAAAACAAAGAAATAAGAATTCGGATGCGCTCTGGTTCTTTAAGAAATCCAAATGCAAAAAAAAAAAAAAATAGCCATAGAATGGTTAATGAGAGAGAGGGAGCATAATGCCAATTAAACATGGCGATTGAGGCCTTTAACGTTGTCGTCTGCATTCACTGATAATAAACAGTTCATAGTCCCTACAATGGTCATATTCAGCAAATTTAATCATGCTTCTTCTTCTTCTTCTTCTTCTTCTTCTTCTTCTTCTTCTTCTTCTTCTTCAGGATATAGACAATCCTGGCTCTCCACAATTTCCTGCCATTTGTAGATTTTAAGAAATATTGGTTCTTGTCATCATCCCTAAAACTTGTTCCACTATCCATTTACACAAGTTTCTTTTTTGAATTATTATTATTATTATTATTATTATTATTATTATGTTGTCATTTTTCATCATATTTCGATTTCTGCTATGGTCGCACTACCAACCAAGTCTGGGGGAAGACCTAAGGCAGGTCGTGGTGTGTTGTTGTGGCTCCATTTCATGTTTTTTTTCTATCTCCCATAACATCCCTAGCGTTATACAAAGTTCTCCTTAGTGTGTGGGCTGTACTTAATAAGACAATTTTTTGTATATCTCTTAAGCTGGGTTTCCAGAGATTCTTTCAATGTGTTGTTTTGTTCCATTTTTTATCATTCCAAGTGCACCCACTATCACTGGCACGATTCTTGTTTTCAATTTCCACATTTTTTCTATTTCAATTTCCAGGTCTTTATATTTTGACAGTTTTTCGTATTCCTTGGTTGCTATGTTACAATCCGCTGGACAAGCCATATCAATTAATAGGCAAGTTTTCTCTTTCTGGTTTTTAACAATAATGTCCAGACTATTTGCTTCAAATTTTCTGTCTGTGTAGATGGTGTAATCTCATAGAATGGTGACATCTTCTATTTCTGTAACCGGTGCTGGGTGATGTTCATACCAGCGTTTGTTTACATATTTTCCATAGTGTTTGCACATTGTCCAATGTAAATAATGTCCCACTCTATCGTGACGATTTTTATATTTATTTGGGGCAAGTACAGAACATCCTGAGATTAGTTGGTCTATTGTTTCTTGGTGTTTATCACAAAATCTGCATTATTATGTATAATATTTATCTGGAAGTTCCTAGTGAAAAGATTTTGGTCTTGCGCTGCAAGAATATTATTATTATTATTATTATTATTATTATTATTATTATTATTCACCAATTTTATCTTCTTCTTATTCTTTGTGCCGTGTCTTTCCAGGATGTAGGCGATCATGGCTCTCCACAATTTCCTGTCATTTATAGATTTTAATATATATTGACTGTTTTTTCTCCTAAAACCTGTTCCCCACCCCTTTATTCAAGCTTGTACTTCTTTTTTTCTTCTTCTCCTTCTATGTACCACGCTTCTCCATGACGTAGGCGAACATGGCTCTCCACAGTTTCCCGCAATTTGTATGTCAGGATAAATGTGTTTCTGTTATCTCTGCTAAAACTTGGTCCTCCCTCCATTTTCTCACGCTTGTTTTCTTCCTTTTCTTCTTCTTCTTCTTCTTCTTCTTTGTGCCGTGTCCCTTCAGGACGTAGGCGATCGTAGTTCATCACAATTTCATGTCGTTAGTATATCTGAAGAAATGTTGTATTTTTCTTATCACTCCGAATTTATTATTCACCATCCAACTCGTGTTTCTTCTTCTTCTTCTTCTTCTTCTTCTTCTTCGTTGTTGTTTTCGTCTGTCATGGCCCTGCACCATGTAGCTGATTATGGCTCTCCACTTTTTCCAGTCATTTGTAGATCTTTATAAATATTGTCTTTTTGTTGTCTCACTTGAAACTTGTTCTGCCGTCCATTTATCTAAGCCCGTTATTCTTCTTCTTCTTCTTCTTTGTCTTGTTTGTGCCATGGTCTTCCGGGACGTAGGTGAGAATGGCTCTCCACAATTTCCTATTCATTGTTAATAGAAATTATCTTTTTGTTATTTCCCGTAAACTTTGTTTCGTCATCCATATATTCAAACTTCTTCTTCTTCTTCTTCTTCTTCTTCTTCTTCTTCTTCTTTGTGTTGTTTATGCCATGGTCTTCCAAGACGTAGGTGAGAATGGCTCTCCACAATTTCCTATTCATTGTTAATAGAAATTATCTTTTTGTTATTTCCCGTAAACTTTGTTTCGTCATCCATATATTCAAACTTCTTCTTCTTCTTTTTCTTCTTCTTTGTGTTGTTTATGCCATTGTCTTCCAAGACGTAGGTGAGAATGGCTCTCCACAATTTCCTATTCATTGTTAATAAAAATCGTCTTTTTGTTATTTCTCTAAAAAATTGTTTCGCCATCCATATATTCAAACTTCTTCTTCTTCTTCTTCTTCTTCTTCTTCTTCTTTGTATTATTTTTGCCATGGTCTTCCAAGACGTAGGTGAGAATGGCTCTCCACAATTTCCTATTCATTGTTAATAGAAATTATCTTTTTGTTATTTCCCGTAAAATTTGTTTCGTCATCCATATATTCAAACTTCTTCTTCTTCTTCTTCTTTTTCTTCTTTTTCTTCTTTGTGTTGTTTATGCCATGGTCTTCCAAGACGTAGGTGAGAATGGCTCTCCACAATTTCCTATTCATTGTTAATAGAAATCGTCTTTTTGTTATTTCTCGTAAAAATTGTTTCGCCATCCATATATTCAAACTTCTTTTTTTTTCTTCTTCGTGTTGTGTCATATCAGGACGTAAGCAATCATAGTTCTCTATATTTTTCTACCATTTGTAGTTCTTAATAAATTTTGTATGCACCGTGTCCCTTCAGGACGTTAGCGATCATGGCTCTTATACGAACGTGGGTGTCCCTCAAGGCTCTATCCTAGGTCCTACGCTCTTTCTGATCTACATTAATGATCTCCCCGATACCATAATATCCCAAGTAGGTATGTACGCCGATGACACCACAGTTTACTCTCTCGATCATAAATCTGGTGTGGGCGGCAAAAGTAACCTTGCAGCCGAGCTTGGAAAGGACCTCCAATCCGTAGTAGACTGGGGTAAGAAATGGCTCGTAAATTTTAATGCTTCTAAAACGAAGCTACTATCAATTAACCACCATAGACAACCGCACCTACCTCCCATTAGCATGGACCAGGCTTGCCTCCCAGAGAGTAAAACACTGCGCCTCCTTGGTCTCACACTTTCAGCGGACCTCAAGTGGAATGACTATATCGAATCCATTGCTAAATCCGCTGCTATGAAAGTCGGTTCTCTGTGCAGGGCCCGGGTGTTTTTTCCGTCTGAATCTATCCTGCACATTTTTAAATCTACCATCCGCCCGTGCATTGAATACTGTTGCCATATCTGGTCGGGTGCCCCTGCTATTCTCCTTGGGCTTCTCGACAAGGTACAGCGGAGGGTCTGTAATGTGATCGATACTGACTTAGCAGACCGCCTGCAGTCTCTCTCTCACCGGCGCGACGTGGCTTCCCTGTGTCTCTTCTATAAATACTTCCATGGCTTCTGCTCCGATGCTTAGATCACTGGTGTCCCCTAGGTTTGAATTTGCATGAGATACTAGATTAGCAACTAGATCCCACCCTTTTACATTGAAACCAATAAAATGCAACTTCAACTTCTACTCCGACAGTTTCTTTTCTCGTACTTCCCGACTGTGGAATTCCCTTCCACACGATTGCTTCCCCGACGGCTACAATCTCCAGAGTTTAAATGTAAGGTCAATAGACACCTCCTAACACACTAACTCGCTTCCATTCTTTCAAACACTCTTCCCATCCTCCCAACTACCTATCACCCCACTTCTGATATTTCCTATATCTAACCACTCTTTCTATTTATCTCCCCCTATTGCCCCAAGCGCAATAGTGGCAGTGGAATGCCTTGCTTGGGGTGAAACAATTAAAAAAAAAAATTTTTCCTTTGTAGATCTTAGTAAATTTTGTCATTTTGATCTTAGTAAATTTTGTCATTTTGTTATTTCTCTTAAACCTTGTCCGCCATCCATTTTTTTCAAGCACTTGTGTCTTCTTTTTATTTTTATTTTTGCCGTGTCCTTCCTGGACGTTGTCGATCATGTCTCTCCACAATTTCCTCTTATTGAAATCTTTATAAATGCCTTTCTCTTATCTATCCTAAACATTGTTCCTCCATCCTTTTACTCAAATTCATTGTTCTTCATCGTCAAGGAGTTGCAGATCATAAGTCTCCACAATTTCCTATCTGTTGTAAACCTTAATATATATTGTCTTTTTGTTATCTCTCTGAAACCTTGTTCCGCCATCAATTTACTCAAACTTGTTCAAATACTTCTTGTCTCTGCGGAACTTTGACAATCGTGGTTCTCCACAGTTTCCTATCCTTTGTAGATCTTATGAAATATTGTTTTTTGTCATATCGCCTCACTCTCTTCTGGCATCTACTTACACAAGCTCGTTTTTTCTTCTGTCCGACGTGCTAATTATTTATCCTGCGAGTATTAAATTATCCGAGTCTTCTTTCCTCATTATGCGTTGTAGTCTCGATGTTGCTTCGGTGATCGGACGGAAACCGGTGTATTCAACGCGATATAGCCGTAGACTAGTCAATTATATAAAAGATAACTACTGACTTTACATTTAAATATGTTTTAAATATGTCGAGAGATAGATAAAAACAGACTGTAGATAGATAGATAGATAGATAGATAGATAGATAGATAGATAGATAAAAAGAGTGTGAGATAGATAGATAGATAGATAGATAGATAGATAGATAGATAGATAGATAGATAGTGAGATAGATAGATAGATAGATAGATAGATAGATAGATAGATAGATAGATAGATAGATATTTTTTTATAATCATCTCGCCCCAAGCAAGGTAGTTTACTGCCACTAGTGTGCAGGTGGGTTACATAAGAGGGAAGTTATGAGAAAGAGTAACAGGTTATAGGGAGTGTCAGGAAGTTGGTAAGAGAAGGATGAGAATACTGATGGGAGTGGAGTGGACGGAGAAAGGAGTATGAGAGAGAGATTTTAAATCTAGAATATAAATATATAGAAACTAACATTGTCACAAAGTGAGGGATCAGCTTATATATTGATTACAATCTAGAATTGACCCCCCACTTCATGATTTATTGTATTTTATTTTTGACGGAGAAAGAAGCATGAGAGAGAGGATGCAAGTCAGTGAGATAGATGAGAACTATTGACTTTAAATTTAAATATGTTTTAAATATGTCGTGAGGTAGATAAAAAGAGACTGTAGATAGATAGATAGATAGATAGATAGATAGATAGATAGAAACAGAGTGAGATAGATAGATAGATAGATAGATAGATAGATAGATAGATAGATAGATAGATAGAAACAGACTGAGATAGATAGATAGATAGATAGATATGAATAGAGTGTGATAGATAGATAGATAGATAGATAGATAGATAGATAGTGTGAAATAGATAGATAGATAGATAGATAGATAGATAGATAGATAGATAAAAAGATAGAGTGAAATAGGTAGGTAGGTAGGTAGATAGATAGATAGATAGATAGATAGATAGATAGATAGATAGATAGATAGATAAAAAGAGAGTGAAATAGATAGATAGATAGATAGATAGATAGATAGATAGATAGATAGATAGATAGATAGATAAAAAGAGAGAAATAGATAGATAGATAGATAGATAGATAGATAGATAGATAGATAGATATTTTTTTATAATCGTCTCGCCCAAGCAAGGCAGTTTACTACCACTGGTGTGCAGAGAGTTACTTAGGAGGAAAAGTTATGAGAAAGAGTGACAGGTTATAGGGGGTGTCAGAAAATGGGTATGAGAAGGATGAGAATACTAATGAAAGTGGAGTGGACGAAGAAAGGAGCATGAGAGAAAGTTATGAGAAAGAGTTATGGGTTATAGGGGGTGTCAGGAAGTGGGTAAGAGAAGGATGAGAATACTGATGAAAGTGGAGTGGACGGAGAAAGGAGCCTGAGAGAGTTGATGTACGTTAGTGAGATAGGCGATGAATATTACTTTACATTTAAATTCTTGGCGATTGTAGCTATTAGGGAAGCAAGTAAATGGAAGTGAATTCCATAGACGGGAAGTGCGAGAAGAGAAGCTGTTAGAGTAGAATTTGCGTTTACAATTTATTGGTTTCACAGTAAAAGGGTGGGACCTATTTGCTAATCTTGTTGCACGGGTAAATTTATATATAGGGGGCACCAGTGAGCTAAGTTCATCGGAGCAGAAGCTGTGAATGCTTTTGTAGATGGGACACAGGGAAGCCATATTACACCGGTGAGAAAGTAACTGCATCTGATCTGCCATGTCGGGATCGATCATATTACAGATTCTAATATTGGATTTTCTCAAGAAGTCTTAGATGGAAACATTGTTTACTTCTGAGTTGAGATGGTTCGTAGGTGCTCATACTAATGCGGCCTTATGCCACATGCTGTCTGAATGGGGATAACTATTAAAACTTTCAAGACGAAAAAGGAGATCATATATAGAACATTTAAGAAAGCCTGAGAGTGCTACGATATTAAGGAGACTTGCTTTCACTTGGTCTCAAGAGAAAAGCAACTCATTGAACTCTTGTAAAAGTCATATTGTTCCTCTCATTAATTCTATGTCCGAAGTTGGACATTGCAAAGAAAGAAAGAAAAAAAAAAGAAGGAAGACGTGATTTTAAAACCGGCTGCATAATGGACACTGCAAATTGTATCATTTTGACTTCTTTCTTTCTTTCTTTCTTTCTTTCTTTCTTTCTTTCTTAATGTTTCCACTTCTTTCTTTCTTTCTTTCTTTCTTTCTTTCTTTCTTTCTTAATGTTTCCACTTCTTTCTTTCTTTCTTTCTTTCTTTCTTTCTTTCTTAATGTTTCCACTTCTTTCTTTCTTTCTTTTTTTCTTTCTTTCTTTCTTAATGTTTCCACTTCTTTCTTTCTTTCTTTCTTTCTTTCTTTCTTAATTTCCGTTCTTTCTTTCTTTCTTTCTTTCTTTCTTTCTTTCTTTCTTTCTAATATTTTTTTACTTATTTCTATTTTTTCGCCTTTCTTTCTTTTTTCATTAATTTCTTTCTTTTTATTTTAACTTTTTATTTATTTCTTAATATTTTTACCTTTTTCATATTTTTTAGTATTTTCTTTTTATTTATTTCTCAGTATTTTAACTTTCTTTCTTTCTTTTTATTATTTGCTCTTCATTCTTTCTTTCTTTTTTAATGTCTCCACTTCTTTTTTTTCTTATTTTGTTCTTTCTTCTTTCATTCAATCTTATTTTCTTAATATTTCCCCTCTTTTATTTTCATTTTTTCTTTCTGTCTTCCTTTCTACTTATCTCTTAAGAAATAACATTTCTTTCTTTCTTTCTTTCTTTCTTTCTTTCTTTCTTTCTTTCTAAAGTGTTCATACATTTCTAGTATAACTCATTCAATAATTTTCTCCTGACTCTTTACATTAAGAATTGCGTAATTCTAAATATAAAAGTAATTATTGTTGGAAACAGAATTTGAATTTTCCGGGTTACATCTAACATAAATAATAATAGTAATTATAAATAATACTGTGGAGGGTGCTGCTGAATCGAAGTGTCATACAGTAAACCTAATTTCTAGTAAGGAACAACAAAATCTACTCGAATGAAAATACAATAAGAACAAATCAAAAGCAAAAATGTAGACATGATTGGGTAGGTACAGAAATTCATTGTGAACTGAGAAATAGCTTTTTTTAAAAATCGTTTCACCCCAAGCAAGGCGGTACTGCCACTGATGCACAGGGGGCTACATAAGTGTAAATGTTTAGATAGGAGGAGAGTAAAGAAAAAAGATGGCCCAGTTACGGTGGTGGTGGGGGTCAGAAAAAGGGTAAGAGAAGGATGGAAACACAGGTGTAAAAACAGTTCCCATTTTAGAGAGAAAGGAAAAGATATACAGGGTGATGTGGAAAGAACTGGAATCAAGAAGATAAAAGATTGCATTTAAATTCCTGGAGGTTGTAGCCGTCACGAAAGCAAGAATATGGAAGAGAGTTTCACAGGGGGAAGTGTGAGAAAAGAAGCTGATGGAGTAGAATTGTCGCCTGCATTTGGTTGATCTAACTGTGAATGGGTGGGACCCAGTTGCCAGTTTGGTTGTCCGAAGTAACTTTATACTAAACTGTAGATTTGACTATGCTGTCTAATAATATATGACCAAATGAGGTGTTCTAACAAGTACTTGTGAGCTAAGTTTGACATGAAAGATTTCATGATTGCTGCATTATTTACTTCAATAATTATCACCTCTGTATTACCGAATTTGACGACATAAAAGACACACGGGTATATTAGACGCGAGGCATATTCAGGCGAAAAAGAAAACCCTTAGTGCCTTCAAGCTCGTAAAACCTAAAGCAAACAATCAGTTCATGACAAAAGCATTTACGAGAGTATTTAAAAAATGACGCGTATTTATTTTAGGTTTATCACACTGCCTTCTTTAAAGATCAAAGTTGACGAGGAATCAAGAAGCTGAAATAAGTTTTTACAAGCGAGAAATGCGATAGAAGAAACTGTTACCATAGAACTTACATTTGCATCTATTCATTTCAACCTTAAATAATGAGACCTAACCGCCAATATAGAATCCGGTTAAATCCATAATGTCTAGGTACATCAGAAAGGTTCATCAGAACAATTAACATTAAACTATTTATAAAATACGTATATTGACGTCCGAATCCCGATGAATAGCACGAAAAGCAGAATCAAGCTAGATATAGGTCAAGAACAGTGCAAGTTCGTCAAAGACACTGGAACAAGGAACGACATATCTATTATTGGTATGCTCTCTGAAAGGGCAATACAAATGAAGAAGGACATGTACCTATGTTTTATTGCTTATGCAAAAGCATTCGACAAAATACACCACAAAGAATTGATGGAGATGCTCAGCATCTTCGACATATTTAGGAAAGACATAAGAGTGATTAAAAATCTCTGCTAGTAGCAAACTGCCTGCATACGGACAGATAACAAAGTCAGCAGATATACAAAGATAGAAAGGGGCGTAAGACAAGGATGTGTCTTCTCACCGGATCTGTTCAACTTGTACAGCGAGACTATTTTGAGGACCTTAGATGTTATGGCAGGAATTGTAATCCGAGGCCACAATTTGAATAACATACGATATGCAGATGATACAGTGCTGATAGCAGACACGGAAAGAAAACTACAAAATCATCAGCAAAAAAAAAAAAAAAAAAAAAAAAAAAAAAAACAGCCCAAAATGCCAAATCCATGGTGGGAGATACTAAAATCAAGCAGGTACAAAAATTTAAATACCTGAACAATTCTAAAGCAATATCAATTGTTATCTGCGATTTTCTTAATTCCTGTTCTCACTCCGAGATAATGTTTTCATTTTTTTTTATTCTTTCACACTTGGTAACCACTTACTTACTTGTATTTGTACTTGTAACGGTATTCACCCAAAGTGGATGGAGCCGGCTCCAATGGAGTTAAATCGCGCATCAAGACCATCCCCACCCTCGTCGATCGGCAACAGAATCGGCGGCATGATCTAGCCATTCGCGATTCCAGCGTCAGACACCAAAAAACGCGAGAACCGGACACGAGCTCCATGTCTGCTTCGAGAGCCACATCTTAAGTTAACCACCTCGGCGTTTCCTCCAACTAGTGGGTGTGTTCTAGCAGAGAACGGAAAGGCGTAGCACATGGCCGAGCCACCGGAGTCTCTTCCAGGCTAAGGATGTTGCATCTATGGTCGAGTTAAGGACCCGGTCGGAGAGGCGCAGTGATCAATGACCTCAAGTTTATGAAGATCTTCGCTGCGCAGTGGCCAGTTCTCACATCCATAGAGATGGATGGTTCAGACCATGGCCTTGTAGATTCGCAACTTCGTGGATCGTCTTATCTCCTGGCGAGACCAAAATCGTTTTGGAAGACGGATAAAGGCAGCTCTAGTGTGTTATAGTGGTTTACGTTTCTTGATTGGAAAGAAACGATTAAAAAATCAGCAACATCTATTGTCTCAGGGGATTTATTGCGTTGCTTGGGTTGAAATAATAAAAAAAAAATACAAATATATTTTGTCAATTTCAGCAGATAAAACACCAGCTTTTTTTTTTCATCCAAGGTTGTTTGGGTTGAAAGGATTTAAATAAGTGATATACTGATTAAGATATACAAATATATGATATACAAAAAATGACATACAAATAAATAATATACACGAAAATGATATACAAATAAATATATGATATAAAAATAAATGATATAAAAATATATGATATACAAAAAAAATGATATAAAAATGGTAGAGAAATAAATAATAAACAAATATATGATGTACAAATATATGATATACAAATGTATGATATACAAAAAAATTATATACAAATATATGATATACAAGGAAATAATATACAAAAAATGATACACAAATAAATGATATTAAAGCAAAGGATATACAAGTAAATATATGATATACAAATAAATGATATACAAATAAATAATACGTACATAAATGATATATAAATTAATGATATACAGATATATGATATACAAATATATGATATAAAAATATATGATGTAAAAAATAAATGATATCCAAGAAAACGATGTACAAATAAGTGATATAAAAATAAAAAATGTTATAAAATTAATGATATACAAATATATGATATACAAATAAATGTATGGTATAACGATAATTGATATACTAATGAATGATATATAAATAAAAAAAATATATTAGTGAATTTTGCACAAATAAATAAATGATATATAAATAAAAATATGCAAATATATGATATACAAATAAATTTAATTCAAATGAATGATATAAAAATAAATTACGTACAAATAAATGATATAAAAAATATAAGGTAATTAAATAAATGACATACAAATAAGTAATATACAAATAAATATATGATATGTAAATAAATGATAAAAAACATATATATGCTATATAAATAAATGATATCCAAATAAATATATATGTAAATAAATGATATCCAAATAAATATATATGTAAATAAATGATATACAAATGAATATATATGTAAATAAATGATATCCAAATAAATATATATGTAAATAGATGATATACAAATGAATATATATGTAAATAAATGATATCCAAATAAATATATATGTAAATAAATGATATCCAAATCAATATATATCTAAATAAATGATATCCAAATCAATATATATGTAAATAAATGATATCCAAATCAATATATATGTAAATAAATGATATCCAAATAAATATATATGTAAATAGATGATATACAAATGAATATATATGTAAATAAATGATATCCAAATAAATATATATGTAAATAGATGATATACAAATGAATATATATGTAAATAAATGATATCCAAATAAATATATATGTAAATAAATGATATCCAAATAAATATATATGTAAATAAATGATATACAAATGAATATATATGTAAATAAATGATATCCAAATAAATATATATGTAAATAAATGATATACAAATAAATATATATGTAAATAAATGATATCCAAATAAATATATATGTAAATAAATGATATACAAATAAGTATATACTTTACAAATAAATGATGTACAAAGAAGTGATATACAAATAAATGATATACATATGATTGATATATAAAACATGATACACAAATATATGACAAACTAATAAGTGATATACAAGTAAATGATATACAAATATATGATAAACAAACAAATGATGTTCAAATAAATGATATACAACTAAAAATAGTATAATATTGATGATATACAAGTTACTGATATACAAATGATTGATATACAAGAAATTATACACAAATATATGATATACAAGTAGTAAACAAATAAATAATATACAAATAAATTATATGCAATTAAATATATGATGTAAAAATTAATGATATACAATTAAATGATATACAAATAAATATTTAATATAAAAATAATTGATATTCAAATGAATGATATAAAAAATGATATACAAATTCATGTTATACACATAAATGATAAATTATATGCAAATAAATGATATACAAATAGATGAGTTAAATAATTATATGATATACAAATACCTTATATACAAGTATATGATATACTAATGAATGATATACAAAAAGATGATACACAAAAATGTTATAAAATAAATGATAGACAAATAATTATATGACGTAAAAAATTATATACAAAAAATGATATATACTAAGTGATATCTAAATAAACGATATACAAATTTAAGATATACAGATCAATATATGATATATACATAAGTGATAGACAAATAAATGACATTCAAATAACTGATATACAACTAAATATATGATATGATAATCAGAGATATAAAAAAATGATATACCAAAAAGAAAATATGGTATACAAATAAATAATATAAAAAATGATAGACAAATGATATACAAATGAATAATATAAAATTAAATGATATACAAATAATTATATGATATAAAAAAGATATACAAATAAATGATATGCAAATAAATGATATACAATTAAATGATACACAAATATATATTTTAAAAAAACAAATGATATTCAAAAGAATGATATACAAATAAATGATATACAAATACATGATATACAAATAAGTATATGATATACAGATAAATTATATACAAATATATGATATATAAATAAATAATATACAATTAAATATATGATATACAAATACATGATATAAAAAACGATATACAAATAAATGTTGTAAAAATAACTGATGTACAAATAAATATACGACATTCAAATTAATGATATACTGATTAATGATTTACAAATAAATGATATACAAGTATATAAATGATATACAAATAAATATATGATATAAATAATAATGATATACAATTAAATGTTATAAAAATTGATATACAAATAAATGATATACAAATAAATGATATGGAATTAAATGTTACAAAATAATTGATATTCAAATAAATGATATACAATTAAATGTTTTATAATATTGATATACAAATAAATATTATACAAATAAATGATATACAAATAATTATTTAAGGAATAAATGATATACAAAAAATGATATACAGAAAAATGTTATACAAATAAATGATATACAAATAAGAATATGATATAAAAATGATATTAAA
Source organism: Ascarosepion bandense (assembly GCA_037127315.1). Taxonomy (NCBI): domain Eukaryota; kingdom Metazoa; phylum Mollusca; class Cephalopoda; order Sepiida; family Sepiidae; genus Ascarosepion; species Ascarosepion bandense. Next base: position 1,941,601 of record JBBBDQ010001442.1, read on the forward strand.
TGTATGATATAAAAATAAATGATATGCAAATAAATATGTAAATAAATGACATAAAAATAAATGATATACAAATAAATAATATTTAAATAAATGATATACAAATTTAAGATATGCAAATAAATATATGGTATACATTTAAAAAAATATATACAAAAAATGATATATAAATAAATGATATACAAATAAATATTATGCAAATATATCTATAAATACTTTCACGGCTTCTGCTCCGATGAACTTTGATCACTGGTGACCCCTAAATACGAATTTGAACGAGATACTAGATTAGCAACTAGATCCCACCCTTTTACAGTGAAACCGATAAAATACAACCGCAACTTCTACTCCAACAGTTTCTTTCCTCGCACTTCCCGACTGAGGAATTCTCTTCCACACGATTGCTTCTCCGACGGCTACAATCTCCAGGAGTTTAAATGTAAGGTCAATAGACAACTCCTAACACACTAACCTGCTCCCATTCTATCAAACACTCTTCCCATCTGCCAACCCTCATCCTCGGTATCCTTACTCATCTGTCACCTTCCTCCTGTCATTTTCTATGTCTAACCACTCCTTCTGTTTACCTTCCCCTATGTAGCCCCATGCGCAATAGTGGCAGTGGAATGCCTTGCTTGGGGTGAGATGATTAAAAAAAATGATATACAAAGAAATGATATACAAAGAAATGTTATACAAATAAATGATATTCATATAAACATATGATATACTATTAAATGATATAAAAATAAATGATATCAAATTAAATGATATACAAATAAATGATATACAAATATATGATATACAAATAATAGGTTGTCCGAAATGTTTGACCAGATCTGTAACCTTGCCGATTGATGGCAGAAAGTCTTGGAAAATGATGCTCTTTATTTTGAGCAATAATTTATCTTGTAATTGCTATTAAAAGTTATTTTTTATTTTTTTTGCAAGTGTTTACGAACTTTTGGGACAACCTAATAAATGATATAGAAATAAATGACATACAGACTATTGTCTCCATTTTTCTTGTAGCTATCAAAACGTGTCTGTTTTTGTTCCCATCCACCCGGGTATTCACCAGAGAATTTTGAAAGGAACACTTTATTCAATCTATGGCAGCGGATCGCTATCGTCCCACTGACCAAATCTTGGAAGATCTCGTCTGCTTCTTATTTTCACTTGTTAACCAGGAGACTTCCACAAGCGAGATATACAGAAAAAAAGAAAGATAGTTAGGAAGATAGGTCTAATATTGAGAAATTAATAAAAAGAAAATATTAGGAAGAAAGAATAAAGAAAAATGGATGAAAAGAAGTGGAATAATTAAGAAAGAAAGAACGAAAGAAAGAAAGAAAGAAAGAAGAAAGAAAGAAGAAAGAAAGAACGAAAGAAAGAAGAAAGAAAGAAGAAAGAAAGAAAGAAAGAAAGAAAGAAAGAAAGAAAGAAAGAAAGAACGAAAGAAAGAACGAAAGAAAAGACAAAAAATAAAGGAAATAAATAAATAAATAAATAAATAAAAATAGATAAATTATTAATAAATAAATAAAAATATAATTTTTAAAAGGAAGAGAAAAGAAAGAAAGAAGGAGAATATTAAAAATAAAGAAAGGACTGAAAGAAACAAACAAACAAAGAAAGAAAAAAAGAAGAAAAAGAAAGGAAAGATTGAAAAAAGAAAAATAAATTATAAAAAATAAATAAAAAAAAATATTAAAAAGAAAGAAAGATAGAATGACAAAAAGAAAGAAAAAGGGGAAATGTTTAAAAAGAAATGAAAGAAAAAGAAAGGAAAGAATGAAAAAAGAAAAGTAAATATAGAGTAAAAAAAGAAAATATTAAAAGAGAAAGAAAGAAAGAAAGAAAGAAGGGAAAATGTTTAAAAAAGAAATGAAAGAATGAAAGAAAGAGGTAAAAATTTTAAGAAAATAAGAATGAAAGAAAAGAAAAAGAAACAAGAAAGAAAGAAAATAGAAAAAGAAAGGAATGAAAGAAAGAAGAAATGTTAACATTTAGAAATAAGTAAAAAGAAAATGATAAAAGGAAAGAAAGAAAGAAAGAAACAAGAAAGAAGGAAGGAAAAATAGAAAGAAGGTAAAGGAAAGAAGTAAGGAAAAATAAAGAAAGCAAAAGAAAGAAAGAAGGAAAAAGAAAGGAGGGAATGTAAGAAGAAATGTAAACTATTAATAAATAAATAAAAAGAAAACGTTAATATGAAAGAAAGAAAGAAAGAAAGAAAGAAAGAAGAGGAAATATTAAGAAAGAAGAAAGGAAAGAAAGGAAGAAAAGTAAATATTAAGAAATTAGGAATGAAAAAAGAAGAAAAGTGAGGAAAAAGAAATGAAAGTATGAAATGAACTATGAAACAAAAAAAAGAAAAAAGAAAGGAAGGTAAAATATCTAAACTTATTTATAAATGGTACTTTGTCTGTATGTGTGTGTATGTGTGTGTGTGTGTGTGTGTGTGTGTGTGTGTGTGTGTGTGTGTGTGTGTCCGTTACATATAGACTCCAAAACGTCTGAACCGGTTTTCTTGAAAATTTACACAGTTGTACTATAAGCGTCTGTGAGTGTTCTTAGCTAGGTTTTGTGTCATGGTACTCCCGATAAATATCGAAAATCGAAAAATTGGATTATAGAAGGAGTGGTCCGATTTTAATCAAATTTGATACACTCATAGACAAAGACATAAGAAACGACATTCAGAAGTTTCAAGGTTGCAGTTCTTACAATCGTGCAGAAAATCGATAATATATATATATAAAAGGTAAGATGTTTGTGTGTGTGTCTGTTTATCTGCCTGTATGTCTGTATTTTTTTCAGCCCTTTTATTTTAGTTTTTGCTTCAGGTTTGGCTCTAAGTAGATATAATTGTAGTTCTTAGTCTTAGCCGTGTTACCATTTACTCAGAGGACTTATTTAGCCTTCAAAATTCAGTTTACGATGAGAAAAACTTATTTGATATCGATACCAGGAAATCAAAATTTGACTTACATCCATTCATTTTTCTTTCAATCTACGGTTTCGCTTTAACTGGAAACAACTATTGATTTTTAGTCTTTCGTGCCAACGTCCTAAGAGTCTGGGCTCCAGGACCATGGATTAGTTTTAAAGCTTTCATTCCACCCGAGCAACGCCGGGCTATACTGCTAGTTAATAAATAAATAAAAAGAAAACGAGACAATAAATGATTAGTATGTAACTTTCAGTGACTTCCAACCATTTCAATCTCCTTTATTAATGTTTTTCGGATGCGCAGGCCGATAGACCTAACACACAGCCTAATAATAAAATGGGGCGTCTATTTCAAATACGATCTATCCATTGGAATAGCATTAAAAGTTTGCTTTTGTTTTTTACCCGAAGTAATGTAAAAAAGAAAGGCACTAAGATGGAAGGTGTAACAGTAATTTCTTCGCTAAAAGTTAATTTTCTCTCGTACTTCTCGTTTGTGGAACTCTTTTCCGGCTTCTTTTTTTCCAGTCAATATTGTTCTTCAAACATTTAAATTCAATGACAATCGCTATCTACTGTCCCTTTGATTTTTCCTTTTTTATTATTCTCTCTTCTTAATAATGGTTTTCGTTTTCTTATTCTTTCACACACTGTGATCTTTGCGTCTTAGTGGCGTTGTTGCCTTTCTTGTGCTGAAATGATTGAAAATAGGTTCTCGATAAAATTCTATTATTCCTCCCAAAAAACCTTGAAAAGTTAAGACAGCGTTCACTACTTTCGGGAGTTAGCACAGAGCGTGGAGGTTTGGAGGGGAGACGTAAGAGGTCTGGAAAGGACCCCACAAGAGAACATCATTGCGAGAAAACACACTGACGTCCTTACTTGACGACCTGGTGTAAATGAATGGGAGAACGGCAGGTGAGGCAGTTATCCGAGAGACGGAACGCTGTGGAAAGACATGATCGCCTGTGCTTCGAAAAGGATGTACACAAGAGAAGGTTATATTTGTAAAATCTTTAATATCCACTTTAACCTGATTATTCTTGTCTGCGTCCAATCTAAAGTTTTGGGTTTTATTTCTTGTTTGTATCTTCGGGGTGAGCAGGTTGGTATTCCCGCCTTTATTCAATGTCAACAACGGTTTCCCGCCCAAACCGTCGAGTTGTCATCACTTTACACGTTCCCACCGGGATTCCGCCGTCTGAATTAATATTTTCTCAGTCCCCACGTTTCATGTTTTCCTCCCCAGCCTTCATCTTTTGGTGTTTCTTTCTATTCACTATTTTTTTTTTCGGTTCGTGTTGGCGTTTGCCGACATCTTTCTAGTGAGATTCACCTTGTTTGAAGGCTTTAATTTTACGCCTTTCACATAACATATGTCTTGTTGGAGAGCCAAAATGGCGGCCGGATCATCTCGTCTGCGAGAAGCGGAAAAAGCGAGCATCAATTAAAATCGGGAAGGAAAAAGTGAAAGAAAATGAATAAGAAAGAAAATAAAGAAAAAGTGTTAAAGGAAGGAAATATAATAAGTGAACTGAAAGAAAAAAGAAAAGACAATGAAAATAAAGCGTAAACGAAAGAAAAATGAAAAATTTAAAGGAACATGTGAAGGAAAAATCAAGATTCCTGAAAAAATATAAAGAAAAAAAGGAAAAAATTAAACGAATAAAGATAAAGAAAGAAAAAAGAAAAAGATTCGAAAAAAAGAAATAGAGAATAAAACTAAAAATGTAAATCGAACGAAAGAATCGGTGAGCGAAAGAAAAAACGAAGAACATGAAAGAAAATGTGAAAAAAGAATAAGTAAACGAATTCTGAAAAATATAAAGAAAAAAGAAGAAATGAAAAAGAAAAAGAAAAATGGAAAAGAAAAATTGAAATTAAAAAACAAAGAAAGAAAGAAAAATATTCAGAAAAATACAAAAAATAAAAAGAAAGAGAGTGTGATTAAAAACGTAAAATATACAAAAGAATGAAAAAGAAAAATGAAAGATTTAAAAAAACATTTGAAAGAAAAGGTAAGGATTATGAAAAAATAAAAAGAAAGAAAAGAATAAAGTAAAAAATGAAGAAAAAAGAAATGAAAAATTTAGATGAATAAAGCGAAAGAAAAAAAGAAACAGATTTGAAAAAAAAGAAAAAAGAGATTAAAATAAAAACGTAAATCAAACGAAAGAATCGGTAAGCAAAAAGAAAAAAGAACATGAAGTGTGAGAAAAGAATAAGTAAACGAATTCTGAAAAATATAAAGGAAAAAGAAGAAAGAAAAAGAGAAGAAAGAAAAAGGAAAGAAAGAAAGGGAAATGAAAATTAAATTAATAAACCAAAGAAAGAAAGAAAGAAAAAGATTCGAAAAAAAAAGGAAAAAGAGATTAAAACTGAAAACGTAAATCAAATGAAAGAATCGGTGAACGAAAGAAAAATAAAGAACATGAAGGAAAATCTTTAAAAAAATAAATGAACTAATTCTGAAAAAATATCAAGAAATAAAGAAGAAAAGAAAAAAGAAATAGAAAAAAAGAAGGGAAAAGGAAAATTAAAATTAAAAAAACAAAGAGAGAAAAAAATTCAGAAAAAATACAAAAAAAAAATCAAAGGAAAGAGATTGTGAATAAAAGCGTAAAATAAACAAAAGAATGAAAAAAAGGAAAATGAAAAATTTAAAGGGACATTTGAAGGAAAAGGTAAAAATTTTGAAAAAAATATAAAGAAAAAAGTAAAAAATAAAGAAAAAAGAAATGAAAATAATTAAATGAATAATGCAAAAGAAAGAAATAAAAAGATTCGAAAAAAAGAAAAAAAAGAAAAAGATTCGAAAAAAAGAAAAAAAGAAAAAGATTCGAAAAAAAGAAAAAAGAAATTAAAAATAAGAACTTAAATCAAACGAAAGAATCGGTAAGCAAAAAGAAAAAAGAACATGAAGGAAAATGTGAGAAAAGAATAAGTAAACGAATTCTGAAAAAATATAAAGGAAAAAGAAGAAAGAAAAATAAAAGAACGAAAAAGAAAATAAAAGAAAGGAAAATGAAAATGAAATTAAATAACCAAAGAAAGAAAATATTCAGGAAAATACAAAAAATAAAAGCAAAAAGAGTGAAAATAAAAAATAAATAAATAAAAGATTAGGGATGCAGAAAAGAAAAACAAAAAATACCACTACCTTGAGAGGCTCTTGCGTCTTGTATTTGGTGAATATTAGTATAAAAAAAGCAAACGCAACAGATGGGGTTAGAATTTCTAACTCCTTGGTTCTATTTTTCGAACCAGTAGTCGTTCCACTCATCCCAAAACTGATAACTAGCATTTATAAGTCATTGGAATTGTCTTCTAGCAGAGACAATAAAATGATGAATTTTAGCTACTAGATATACACATTTTTCAGTGCGCTATGTCGCTACCGAATATGACACAAGGTCAGTTTAAAGTGGGTTTGACAGCAACTCCGTGGGAAAATTGCCCAAGTCCACTCGCTAATCCTTCTTTTAGGACACTTCAAACACCGGGAGAAAAAATTGCCCAAGCCCACTCGGCAATTACTCTTTCGGGACGCCTCAGCAATGGTTAAGGGGCTAGATTTGCAGACCATTGCTAGTGCAGAGATTTTGAACCTCGCTGGGTACCTCAATATCATATCTTTGTCATAAACTTAGTCAACAGTAAATATCTACACAAGAAAACTGACATAGAGCAATGGTTAACGAGCTAGTCTACAGATCATTGTTAGTGTAGTGGGTTCGATCCTCATTGGGTGTCTTGATATTATGTCCTTGTGCTAAACTTAGTAATTATTAAATATCTATACAAGGAGACTCACATAGAGTAATGGTTAATGAGCTAGTCTACAGGTCATTGCTAGTGTAGAAGAGTTCGATCCTCACTGACGCATTAAAGAAGTGCGTTTTCGCATTCCCGTTGGTACTTGGTTGTAATTCGGGAACTTGCACTTTGTTTCTTTTTTATTACGTTGTCGAAATCTAAATAGTCGGGTGGCCTTGCTATCTACTTAGGTATCCTTGACAAAATCCAACGGAGAATCTGTAATGTGATCGATTCCGACTTGGCAGCTCAGACACAGTCACTTTCTCACCGGCGCAAGGTGGCTTCCCTGTGTCTCTTCCACAAATACTTTCACGGCTTCTGCTCCGATGAACTTAGCTCACTGGTACCCCCTACATATGAATTTCCTCGAGCCTCAAGATTAGCATATAGGTTCCACATTTTAATGTGAGACCAATAAATTGTAAACGCAAATTCTATTCCAGCAGCTTCTTTTCTTACAATTCCCGTCTGTGGAATTCCCTTCCGTTTACTTGCTTCCCCGACAGCTACAGTCTCCAAGAATTTAAATGTAAAGTCAATAGTCATCTCTTATCTCACAAACCTGCATCCTCTCTCTCATGCTCCTTTCTCCGTCCACTCCACTCTCATCAGTATTCTCATCCTTCTCTTACCAACTTCCTGACACCCTCTATAACCTGTCACTCTTTCTCATAACTTTCCTCCTATGTAACCCCCTGCAAAACAGTGGCAGTAAAATGCCTTGCTTGGGGCGATATGATTATTAAAAAAAATAAATAAATCATGATGTGGGTATAAAGTGGGGGTTCAATTCTAGATTGTAATCAATATATAAACTGATCCCTCACTTTGTGGCAATATTAGTTTCTATATAGTTATATTGTAGATTTTGGAGCTCTCTCTCTCTCTCTCTCTCTCTCTCTCACCCTCATGCTCCTTTCTCCGTCTACTCCACTCTCATCAGTATTCTCATCCTTCTCTTACCCACTTCCTGACACCCTCTATAACCTGTCACTCTTTCTCATAACTTTCCTCCTATGTAACCCCCTGCAAAACAGTGGCAGTAAAATGCCTTGCTTGGGGCGATATGATTATTAAAAAAAATAAATAAATCATGATGTGGGTATAAAGTGGGGGTTCAATTCTAGATTGTAATCAATATATAAACTGATCACTCACTTTGTGGCAATATTAGTTTCTATATAGTTATATTGTAGATTTTGGAGCTCTCTCTCTCTCTCTCTCTCTCTCTCTCTCACCCTCATGCTCCTTTCTCCGTCTACTCCACTCTCATCAGTATTCTCATCCTTCTCTTACCCACTTCCTGACACCCTCTATAACCTGTCACTCTTTCTCATAACTTTCCTCCTATGTAACCCCCTGCAAAACAGTGGCAGTAAAATGCCTTGCTTGGGGCGATATGATTATTAAAAAAAAATAAATAAATCATGATGTGGGTATAAAGTGGGGGTTCAATTCTAGATTGTAATCAATATATAAACTGATCACTCACTTTGTGGCAATATTAGTTTCTATATAGTTATATTGTAGATTTTGGAGCTCTCTCTCTCTCTCTCACTCTCATGCTCCTTTCTCCGTCTACTCCACTCTCATCAGTATTCTCATCCTTCTCTTACCCACTTCCTGACACCCTCTATAACCTGTCACTCTTTCTTATAACTTTCCTCTTGTTTAACACTTTGCACGACAGTGGCAGTAAAATGCCTTTTGCTTGGGGTAACACGATTATAAAAAAAAATAGAGGTTGTGATAAACGTTCGGGGTTTAAGCAAAACAATTGACGGAAACACACCATGAGTATTTAAATAACTATTATCAAATAATTATAAATTAACGTTACAGCTTGAAAGTGAGGATGTCGGTAAGCCACATTGTATTTTTTTTTATAGTAAATGCAATATGAGAAAGCACAAAATAATAATATCTGCGCTGTATACATTGATGATAAGGTTATCGGCATAGGAATAAACCATAAACAAAATTGTCCGAGACGAGTACGAAATCTTGGATTTCAGTTAGATGAAGCATTGTCATTGTCGTAATATTGTCTGGAATTTTGATTGGATGAAGCATTGTCAAGCATTCTTCATTTTTGGCTAGGATTTCTTTCATCTTCATTTCAATTGCTTTATTTCCACTAGTAGTATTAGTAGTAGTAATATTATCTGGAATTTTGATTAGATGAAGCATTGTCAAGCATTCTTCATTTTTGATTAGGATTTCTTTCATCTTCATTTCAATTGCTTTATTTCCACTAGTAGTATTAGTAGTAGTAATATTATCTGGAATTTTGATTGGATGAAGCATTGTCAAGCATTCTTCATTTTTGACTAGGATTTCTTTCATCTTCATTTCAATTGCTTTATTTCCACTAGTAGTATTAGGAGTAGTAATATTATCTGGAATTTTGATTAGATGAAGCATTGTCAAGCATTCATGATTTTTGACTAGGATTTCTTTCATCTTCATTTCAATTGCTTTATTTCTACTAGTAGTAGTAATATTATCTGGAATTTTGATTAGATGAAGCATTGTCAAGCATTCTTCATTTTTGACTAGGATTTCTTTCATCTTCATTTCAATTGCTTTATTTCCACTAGTAGTATTAGTAGTAGTAATATTATCTGGAATTTTGATTGGATGAAGCATTGTCAAGCATTCTTCATTTTTGACTAGGATTTCTTTCATCTTCATTTCAATTGCTTTATTTCCACTAGTAGTATTAGTAGTAGTAATATTATCTGGGATTTTGATTGGATGAAGCTTTGTCAAGCATTCTTCATTTTTGACTAGGATTTCTTTCATCTTCATTTCAATTGCTTTATTTCCACTAGTAGTATTAGTAGTAGTAATATTATCTGGAATTTTGATTGGATGAGGCTTTGTCAAGCATTCTTCATTTTCGACTAGGATTTCTTTCATCTGCATTTTAATTGCTTTATTTCTACTAGTAGTATTAGTAGTAGTAATATTATCTGGAATTTTGATTAGATGAAGCATTGTCAAGCATTCTTCATTTTTGACTAGGATTTCTTTCATCTTCATTTCAATTGCTTTATTTCCACTAGTAGTATTAGTAGTAGTAATATTATCTGGAATTTTGATTAGATGAAGCATTGTCAAGCATTCTTCATTTTTGACTAGGATTTCTTTCATCTTCATTTCAATTGCTTTATTTCCACTAGTAGTATTAGTAGTAGTAATATTATCTGGAATTTTGATTGGATGAAGCTTTGTCAAGCATTCTTCATTTTTGACTAGGATTTCTTTCATCTTCATTTCAATTGCTTTATTTCCACTAGTATTATTAGTAGTAGTAATATTATCTGGAATTTTGATTAGATGAAGCATTGTCAAGCATTCATGATTTTTGACTAGGATTTCTTTAATCTTCATTTCAATTGCTTTATTTCCACTAGTAGTATTAGTAGTAGTAATATTATCTGGAATTTTGATTGGATGAAGCATTGTCAAGCATTCTTCATTTTTGACTAGGATTTCTTTCATCTTCATTTCAATTGCTTTATTTCCACTAGTAGTATTAGTAGTAGTAATATTATCTGGAATTTTAATTAGTTGAAGCATTGTCAAGCATTCATGATTTTTGACTAGGATTTCTTTCATCTTCATTTCAATTGCTTTATTTCTACTAGTAGTAGTAATATTATCTGGAATTTTGATTAGATGAAGCATTGTCAAGCATTCTTCATTTTTGACTAGGATTTCTTTCATCTTCATTTCAATTGCTTTATTTCCACTAGTAGTATTAGTAGTAGTAATATTATCTGGAATTTTGATTGGATGAAGCATTGTCAAGCATTCTTCATTTTTGATTAGGATTTCTTTCATCTTCATTTCAATTGCTTTATTTCCACTAGTAGTATTAGTAGTAGTAATATTATCTGGAATTTTGATTGGATGAAGCATTGTCAAGCATTCTTCATTTTTAACTAGGATTTCTTTCATCTTCATTTCAATTGCTTTATTTCCACTAGTAGTATTAGTAGTAGTAATATTATCTGGAATTTTGATTAGATGAAGCATTGTCAAGCATTCATGATTTTTGACTAGGATTTCTTTCATCTTCATTTCAATTGCTTTATTTCCACTAGTAGTATTAGTAGTAGTAATATTATCTGGAATTTTGATTGGATGAAGCATTGTCAAGCATTCTTCATTTTTGACTAGGATTTCTTTCATCTGCATTTCAATTGCTTTATTTCTACTAGTAGTATTAGTAGTAGTAATATTATCTGGAATTTTGATTAGATGAAGCATTGTCAAGCATTCTTCATTTTTGACTAGGATTTCTTTCATCTTCATTTCAATTGCTTTATTTCCACTAGTAGTATTAGTAGTAGTAATATTATCTGGAATTTTGATTGGATGAAGCATTGTCAAGCATTCTTCATTTTTGACTAGGATTTCTTTCATCTTCATTTCAATTGCTTTATTTCCACTAGTAGTATTAGTAGTAGTAATATTATCTGGAATTTTGATTGGATGAAGCTTTGCCAAGCATTCTTCATTTTTGACTAGGATTTCTTTCATCTTCATTTCAATTGCTTTATTTCCACTAGTAGTATTAGTAGTAGTAATATTATCTGGAATTTTGATTAGATGAAGCATTGTCAAGCATTCTTCATTTTTGACTAGGATTTCTGTCATCTTCATTTCAATTGCTTTATTTCCACTAGTAGTATTAGGAGTAGTAATATTATCTGGAATTTTGATTGGATGAAGCATTGTCAAGCATTCTTCATTTTTGACTAGGATTTCTTTCATCTTCATTTCAATTGCTTTATTTCCACTAGTAGTATTAGTAGTAGTAATATTATCTGGAATTTTGATTAGATGAAGCATTGTCAAGCATTCATGATTTTTGACTAGGATTTCTTTCATCTTCATTTCAATTGCTTTATTTCCACTAGTAGTATTAGTAGTAGTAATATTATCTGGAATTTTGATTGGATGAAGCATTGTCAAGCATTCTTCATTTTTGACTAGGATTTCTTTCATCTTCATTTCAATTGCTTTATTTCTACTAGTAGTAGTAATATTATCTGGAATTTTGATTAGATGAAGCATTGTCAAGCATTCTTCATTTTTGACTAGGATTTCTTTCATCTTCATTTCAATTGCTTTATTTCCACTAGTAGTATTAGTAGTAGTAATATTATCTGGAATTTTGATTAGATGAATCATTGTCAAGCATTCTTCATTTTTGACTAGGATTTCTTTCATCTTCATTTCAATTGCTTTATTTCCACTAGTAGTATTAGTAGTAGTAATATTATCTGGAATTTTGATTGGATGAAGCATTGTCAAGCATTCTTCATTTTTGACTAGGATTTCTTTCATCTTCATTTCAATTGCTTTATTTCCACTAGTAGTATTAGTAGTAGTAATATTATCTGGAATTTGGATTAGATGAAGCATTGTCAAGCATTCTTCATTTTTGACTAGGATTTCTTTCATCTTCATTTCAATTGCTTTATTTCCACTAGTAGTATTAGGAGTAGTAATATTATCTGGAATTTTGATTAGATGAAGCATTGTCAAGCATTCATGATTTTTGACTAGGATTTCTTTCATCTTCATTTCAATTGCTTTATTTCCACTAGTAGTATTAGTAGTAGTAATATTATCCGGAATTTTGATTAGATGAATCATTGTCAAGCATTCTTCATTTTTGTCTAGGATTTCTTTCATCTTCATTTCAATTGCTTTATTTCTACTAGTAATAGTAATACTATCTGGAATTTTGATTAGATGAAGCATTGTCAAGCATTCTTCATTTTTGTCTAGGATTTCTTTCATCTTCATTTCAATTGCTTTATTTCTACTAGTAATAGTAATACTATCTGGAATTTTGATTAGATGAAGCATTGTCAAGCATTCTTCATTTTTGTCTAGGATTTCTTTCATCTTCATTTCAATTGCTTTATTTCTACTAGTAATAGTAATACTATCTGGAATTTTGATTAGATGAAGCATTGTCAAGCATTCTTCATTTTTGTCTAGGATTTCTTTCATCTTCATTTCAATTGCTTTATTTCCACTAGTAGTATTAGGAGTAGTAATATTATCTGGAATTTTGATTGGATGAAGCATTGTCAAGCATTCTTCATTTTTGACTAGGATTTCTTTCATCTTCATTTCAATTGCTTTATTTCCACTAGTAGTATTAGTAGTAGTAATATTATCTGGAATTTTGATTGGATGAAGCTTTGTCAAGCATTCTTCATTTTTGACTAGGATTTCTTTCATCTTCATTTCAATTGCTTTATTTCCACTAGTAGTATTAGTAGTAGTAATATTATCTGGAATTTTGATTAGATGAAGCATTGTCAAGCATTCATGATTTTTGACTAGGATTTCTTTCATCTTCATTTCAATTGCTTTATTTCCACTAGTAGTATTAGTAGTAGTAATATTATCTGGAATTTTGATTAGATGAATCATTGTCAAGCATTCTTCATTTTTGACTAGGATTTCTTTCATCTTCATTTCAATTGCTTTATTTCCACTAGTAGTATTAGTAGTAGTAATATTATCTGGAATTTTGATTGGATGAAGCATTGTCAAGCATTCTTCATTTTTGACTAGGATTTCTTTCATCTTCATTTCAATTGCTTTATTTCCACTAGTAGTATTAGTAGTAGTAATATTATCTGGAATTTGGATTAGATGAAGCATTGTCAAGCATTCTTCATTTTTGACTAGGATTTCTTTCATCTTCATTTCAATTGCTTTATTTCCACTAGTAGTATTAGGAGTAGTAATATTATCTGGAATTTTGATTAGATGAAGCATTGTCAAGCATTCATGATTTTTGACTAGGATTTCTTTCATCTTCATTTCAATTGCTTTATTTCTACTAGTAATAGTAATACTATCTGGAATTTTGATTAGATGAAGCATTGTCAAGCATTCTTCATTTTTGTCTAGGATTTCTTTCATCTTCATTTCAATTGCTTTATTTCCACTAGTAGTATTAGGAGTAGTAATATTATCTGGAATTTTGATTGGATGAAGCATTGTCAAGCATTCTTCATTTTTGACTAGGATTTCTTTCATCTTCATTTCAATTGCTTTATTTCCACTAGTAGTATTAGTAGTAGTAATATTATCTGGAATTTTGATTGGATGAAGCTTTGTCAAGCATTCTTCATTTTTGACTAGGATTTCTTTCATCTTCATTTCAATTGCTTTATTTCCACTAGTAGTATTAGTAGTAGTAATATTATCTGGAATTTTGATTGGATGAAGCTTTGTCAAGCATTCTTCATTTTTGACTAGGATTTCTTTCATCTGCATTTCAATTGCTTTATTTCTACTAGTAGTATTAGTAGTAGTAATATTATCTGGAATTTTGATTAGATGAAGCATTGTCAAGCATTCTTCATTTTTGACTAGGATTTCTTTCGTCTTCATTTCAATTGCTTTATTTCCACTAGTAGTATTAGTAGTAGTAATATTATCTGGAATTTTGATTAGATGAAGCATTGTCAAGCATTCTTCATTTTTGACTAGGATTTCTTTCATCTTCATTTCAATTGCTTTATTTCCACTAGTAGTATTAGTAGTAGTAATATTATCTGGAATTTTGATTAGATGAAGCATTGTCAAGCATTCTTCATTTTTGATTAGGATTTCTTTCATCTTCATTTCAATTGCTTTATTTCCACTAGTAGTATTAGTAGTAGTAATATTATCTGGAATTTTGATTAGATGAAGCATTGTCAAGCATTCTTCATTTTTGACTAGGATTTCTTTCATCTTCATTTCAATTGCTTTATTTCCACTAGTAGTATTAGTAGTAGTAATATTATCTGGAATTTTGATTAGATGAAGCATTGTCAAGCATTCTTCATTTTTTATTAGGATTTCTTTCATCTTCATTTCAATTGCTTTATTTCCACTAGTAGTATTAGTAGTAGTAATATTATCTGGAATTTTGATTAGATGAAGCATTGTCAAGCATTCTTCATTTTTGATTAGGATTTCTTTCATCTTCATTTCAATTGCTTTATTTCCACTAGTAGTATTAGTAGTAGTAATATTATCTGGAATTTGGATTAGATGAAGCATTGTCAAGCATTCTTCATTTTTGACTAGGATTTCTTTCATCTTCATTTCAATTGCTTTATTTCCACTAGTAGTATTAGGAGTAGTAATATTATCTGGAATTTTGATTAGATGAAGCATTGTCAAGCATTCATGATTTTTGACTAGGATTTCTTTCATCTTCATTTCAATTGCTTTATTTCTACTAGTAATAGTAATACTATCTGGAATTTTGATTAGATGAAGCATTGTCAAGCATTCTTCATTTTTGTCTAGGATTTCTTTCATCTTCATTTCAATTGCTTTATTTCCACTAGTAGTATTAGGAGTAGTAATATTATCTGGAATTTTGATTGGATGAAGCATTGTCAAGCATTCTTCATTTTTGACTAGGATTTCTTTCATCTTCATTTCAATTGCTTTATTTCCACTAGTAGTATTAGTAGTAGTAATATTATCTGGAATTTTGATTGGATGAAGCTTTGTCAAGCATTCTTCATTTTTGACTAGGATTTCTTTCATCTTCATTTCAATTGCTTTATTTCCACTAGTAGTATTAGTAGTAGTAATATTATCTGGAATTTTGATTAGATGAAGCATTGTCAAGCATTCATGATTTTTGACTAGGATTTCTTTCATCTTCATTTCAATTGCTTTATTTCCACTAGTAGTATTAGTAGTAGTAATATTATCTGGAATTTTGATTAGATGAATCATTGTCAAGCATTCTTCATTTTTGACTAGGATTTCTTTCATCTTCATTTCAATTGCTTTATTTCCACTAGTAGTATTAGTAGTAGTAATATTATCTGGAATTTTGATTGGATGAAGCATTGTCAAGCATTCTTCATTTTTGACTAGGATTTCTTTCATCTTCATTTCAATTGCTTTATTTCCACTAGTAGTATTAGTAGTAGTAATATTATCTGGAATTTGGATTAGATGAAGCATTGTCAAGCATTCTTCATTTTTGACTAGGATTTCTTTCATCTTCATTTCAATTGCTTTATTTCCACTAGTAGTATTAGGAGTAGTAATATTATCTGGAATTTTGATTAGATGAAGCATTGTCAAGCATTCATGATTTTTGACTAGGATTTCTTTCATCTTCATTTCAATTGCTTTATTTCTACTAGTAATAGTAATACTATCTGGAATTTTGATTAGATGAAGCATTGTCAAGCATTCTTCATTTTTGTCTAGGATTTCTTTCATCTTCATTTCAATTGCTTTATTTCCACTAGTAGTATTAGGAGTAGTAATATTATCTGGAATTTTGATTGGATGAAGCATTGTCAAGCATTCTTCATTTTTGTCTAGGATTTCTTTCATCTTCATTTCAATTGCTTTATTTCCACTAGTAGTATTAGTAGTAGTAATATTATCTGGAATTTTGATTGGATGAAGCTTTGTCAAGCATTCTTCATTTTTGACTAGGATTTCTTTCATCTTCATTTCAATTGCTTTATTTCCACTAGTAGTATTAGTAGTAGTAATATTATCTGGAATTTTGATTGGATGAAGCTTTGTCAAGCATTCTTCATTTTTGACTAGGATTTCTTTCATCTGCATTTCAATTGCTTTATTTCTACTAGTAGTATTAGTAGTAGTAATATTATCTGGAATTTTGATTAGATGAAGCATTGTCAAGCATTCTTCATTTTTGACTAGGATTTCTTTCGTCTTCATTTCAATTGCTTTATTTCCACTAGTAGTATTAGTAGTAGTAATATTATCTGGAATTTTGATTAGATGAAGCATTGTCAAGCATTCTTCATTTTTGACTAGGATTTCTTTCATCTTCATTTCAATTGCTTTATTTCCACTAGTAGTATTAGTAGTAGTAATATTATCTGGAATTTTGATTAGATGAAGCATTGTCAAGCATTCTTCATTTTTGATTAGGATTTCTTTCATCTTCATTTCAATTGCTTTATTTCCACTAGTAGTATTAGTAGTAGTAATATTATCTGGAATTTTGATTAGATGAAGCATTGTCAAGCATTCTTCATTTTTGACTAGGATTTCTTTCATCTTCATTTCAATTGCTTTATTTCCACTAGTAGTATTAGTAGTAGTAATATTATCTGGAATTTTGATTGGATGAAGCATTGTCAAGCATTCTTCATTTTTGACTAGGATTTCTTTCATCTTCATTTCAATTGCTTTATTTCCACTAGTAGTATTAGGAGTAGTAATATTATCTGGAATTTTGATTAGATGAAGCATTGTCAAGCATTCATGATTTTTGACTAGGATTTCTTTCATCTTCATTTCAATTGCTTTATTTCTACTAGTAGTAGTAATATTATCTGGAATTTTGATTAGATGAAGCATTGTCAAGCATTCTTCATTTTTGACTAGGATTTCTTTCATCTTCATTTCAATTGCTTTATTTCCACTAGTAGTATTAGTAGTAGTAATATTATCTGGAATTTTGATTGGATGAAGCATTGTCAAGCATTCTTCATTTTTGACTAGGATTTCTTTCATCTTCATTTCAATTGCTTTATTTCCACTAGTAGTATTAGTAGTAGTAATATTATCTGGGATTTTGATTGGATGAAGCTTTGTCAAGCATTCTTCATTTTTGACTAGGATTTCTTTCATCTTCATTTCAATTGCTTTATTTCCACTAGTAGTATTAGTAGTAGTAATATTATCTGGAATTTTGATTGGATGAGGCTTTGTCAAGCATTCTTCATTTTCGACTAGGATTTCTTTCATCTGCATTTTAATTGCTTTATTTCTACTAGTAGTATTAGTAGTAGTAATATTATCTGGAATTTTGATTAGATGAAGCATTGTCAAGCATTCTTCATTTTTGACTAGGATTTCTTTCATCTTCATTTCAATTGCTTTATTTCCACTAGTAGTATTAGTAGTAGTAATATTATCTGGAATTTTGATTAGATGAAGCATTGTCAAGCATTCTTCATTTTTGACTAGGATTTCTTTCATCTTCATTTCAATTGCTTTATTTCCACTAGTAGTATTAGTAGTAGTAATATTATCTGGAATTTTGATTGGATGAAGCTTTGTCAAGCATTCTTCATTTTTGACTAGGATTTCTTTCATCTTCATTTCAATTGCTTTATTTCCACTAGTATTATTAGTAGTAGTAATATTATCTGGAATTTTGATTAGATGAAGCATTGTCAAGCATTCATGATTTTTGACTAGGATTTCTTTAATCTTCATTTCAATTGCTTTATTTCCACTAGTAGTATTAGTAGTAGTAATATTATCTGGAATTTTGATTGGATGAAGCATTGTCAAGCATTCTTCATTTTTGACTAGGATTTCTTTCATCTTCATTTCAATTGCTTTATTTCCACTAGTAGTATTAGTAGTAGTAATATTATCTGGAATTTTAATTAGTTGAAGCATTGTCAAGCATTCATGATTTTTGACTAGGATTTCTTTCATCTTCATTTCAATTGCTTTATTTCTACTAGTAGTAGTAATATTATCTGGAATTTTGATTAGATGAAGCATTGTCAAGCATTCTTCATTTTTGACTAGGATTTCTTTCATCTTCATTTCAATTGCTTTATTTCCACTAGTAGTATTAGTAGTAGTAATATTATCTGGAATTTTGATTGGATGAAGCATTGTCAAGCATTCTTCATTTTTGATTAGGATTTCTTTCATCTTCATTTCAATTGCTTTATTTCCACTAGTAGTATTAGTAGTAGTAATATTATCTGGAATTTTGATTGGATGAAGCATTGTCAAGCATTCTTCATTTTTAACTAGGATTTCTTTCATCTTCATTTCAATTGCTTTATTTCCACTAGTAGTATTAGTAGTAGTAATATTATCTGGAATTTTGATTAGATGAAGCATTGTCAAGCATTCATGATTTTTGACTAGGATTTCTTTCATCTTCATTTCAATTGCTTTATTTCCACTAGTAGTATTAGTAGTAGTAATATTATCTGGAATTTTGATTGGATGAAGCATTGTCAAGCATTCTTCATTTTTGACTAGGATTTCTTTCATCTGCATTTCAATTGCTTTATTTCTACTAGTAGTATTAGTAGTAGTAATATTATCTGGAATTTTGATTAGATGAAGCATTGTCAAGCATTCTTCATTTTTGACTAGGATTTCTTTCATCTTCATTTCAATTGCTTTATTTCCACTAGTAGTATTAGTAGTAGTAATATTATCTGGAATTTTGATTGGATGAAGCATTGTCAAGCATTCTTCATTTTTGACTAGGATTTCTTTCATCTTCATTTCAATTGCTTTATTTCCACTAGTAGTATTAGTAGTAGTAATATTATCTGGAATTTTGATTGGATGAAGCTTTGCCAAGCATTCTTCATTTTTGACTAGGATTTCTTTCATCTTCATTTCAATTGCTTTATTTCCACTAGTAGTATTAGTAGTAGTAATATTATCTGGAATTTTGATTAGATGAAGCATTGTCAAGCATTCTTCATTTTTGACTAGGATTTCTGTCATCTTCATTTCAATTGCTTTATTTCCACTAGTAGTATTAGGAGTAGTAATATTATCTGGAATTTTGATTGGATGAAGCATTGTCAAGCATTCTTCATTTTTGACTAGGATTTCTTTCATCTTCATTTCAATTGCTTTATTTCCACTAGTAGTATTAGTAGTAGTAATATTATCTGGAATTTTGATTAGATGAAGCATTGTCAAGCATTCATGATTTTTGACTAGGATTTCTTTCATCTTCATTTCAATTGCTTTATTTCCACTAGTAGTATTAGTAGTAGTAATATTATCTGGAATTTTGATTGGATGAAGCATTGTCAAGCATTCTTCATTTTTGACTAGGATTTCTTTCATCTTCATTTCAATTGCTTTATTTCTACTAGTAGTAGTAATATTATCTGGAATTTTGATTAGATGAAGCATTGTCAAGCATTCTTCATTTTTGACTAGGATTTCTTTCATCTTCATTTCAATTGCTTTATTTCCACTAGTAGTATTAGTAGTAGTAATATTATCTGGAATTTTGATTAGATGAATCATTGTCAAGCATTCTTCATTTTTGACTAGGATTTCTTTCATCTTCATTTCAATTGCTTTATTTCCACTAGTAGTATTAGTAGTAGTAATATTATCTGGAATTTTGATTGGATGAAGCATTGTCAAGCATTCTTCATTTTTGACTAGGATTTCTTTCATCTTCATTTCAATTGCTTTATTTCCACTAGTAGTATTAGTAGTAGTAATATTATCTGGAATTTGGATTAGATGAAGCATTGTCAAGCATTCTTCATTTTTGACTAGGATTTCTTTCATCTTCATTTCAATTGCTTTATTTCCACTAGTAGTATTAGGAGTAGTAATATTATCTGGAATTTTGATTAGATGAAGCATTGTCAAGCATTCATGATTTTTGACTAGGATTTCTTTCATCTTCATTTCAATTGCTTTATTTCCACTAGTAGTATTAGTAGTAGTAATATTATCCGGAATTTTGATTAGATGAATCATTGTCAAGCATTCTTCATTTTTGTCTAGGATTTCTTTCATCTTCATTTCAATTGCTTTATTTCTACTAGTAATAGTAATACTATCTGGAATTTTGATTAGATGAAGCATTGTCAAGCATTCTTCATTTTTGTCTAGGATTTCTTTCATCTTCATTTCAATTGCTTTATTTCTACTAGTAATAGTAATACTATCTGGAATTTTGATTAGATGAAGCATTGTCAAGCATTCTTCATTTTTGTCTAGGATTTCTTTCATCTTCATTTCAATTGCTTTATTTCTACTAGTAATAGTAATACTATCTGGAATTTTGATTAGATGAAGCATTGTCAAGCATTCTTCATTTTTGTCTAGGATTTCTTTCATCTTCATTTCAATTGCTTTATTTCCACTAGTAGTATTAGGAGTAGTAATATTATCTGGAATTTTGATTGGATGAAGCATTGTCAAGCATTCTTCATTTTTGACTAGGATTTCTTTCATCTTCATTTCAATTGCTTTATTTCCACTAGTAGTATTAGTAGTAGTAATATTATCTGGAATTTTGATTGGATGAAGCTTTGTCAAGCATTCTTCATTTTTGACTAGGATTTCTTTCATCTTCATTTCAATTGCTTTATTTCCACTAGTAGTATTAGTAGTAGTAATATTATCTGGAATTTTGATTAGATGAAGCATTGTCAAGCATTCATGATTTTTGACTAGGATTTCTTTCATCTTCATTTCAATTGCTTTATTTCCACTAGTAGTATTAGTAGTAGTAATATTATCTGGAATTTTGATTAGATGAATCATTGTCAAGCATTCTTCATTTTTGACTAGGATTTCTTTCATCTTCATTTCAATTGCTTTATTTCCACTAGTAGTATTAGTAGTAGTAATATTATCTGGAATTTTGATTGGATGAAGCATTGTCAAGCATTCTTCATTTTTGACTAGGATTTCTTTCATCTTCATTTCAATTGCTTTATTTCCACTAGTAGTATTAGTAGTAGTAATATTATCTGGAATTTGGATTAGATGAAGCATTGTCAAGCATTCTTCATTTTTGACTAGGATTTCTTTCATCTTCATTTCAATTGCTTTATTTCCACTAGTAGTATTAGGAGTAGTAATATTATCTGGAATTTTGATTAGATGAAGCATTGTCAAGCATTCATGATTTTTGACTAGGATTTCTTTCATCTTCATTTCAATTGCTTTATTTCTACTAGTAATAGTAATACTATCTGGAATTTTGATTAGATGAAGCATTGTCAAGCATTCTTCATTTTTGTCTAGGATTTCTTTCATCTTCATTTCAATTGCTTTATTTCCACTAGTAGTATTAGGAGTAGTAATATTATCTGGAATTTTGATTGGATGAAGCATTGTCAAGCATTCTTCATTTTTGACTAGGATTTCTTTCATCTTCATTTCAATTGCTTTATTTCCACTAGTAGTATTAGTAGTAGTAATATTATCTGGAATTTTGATTGGATGAAGCTTTGTCAAGCATTCTTCATTTTTGACTAGGATTTCTTTCATCTTCATTTCAATTGCTTTATTTCCACTAGTAGTATTAGTAGTAGTAATATTATCTGGAATTTTGATTGGATGAAGCTTTGTCAAGCATTCTTCATTTTTGACTAGGATTTCTTTCATCTGCATTTCAATTGCTTTATTTCTACTAGTAGTATTAGTAGTAGTAATATTATCTGGAATTTTGATTAGATGAAGCATTGTCAAGCATTCTTCATTTTTGACTAGGATTTCTTTAGTCTTCATTTCAATTGCTTTATTTCCACTAGTAGTATTAGTAGTAGTAATATTATCTGGAATTTTGATTAGATGAAGCATTGTCAAGCATTCTTCATTTTTGACTAGGATTTCTTTCATCTTCATTTCAATTGCTTTATTTCCACTAGTAGTATTAGTAGTAGTAATATTATCTGGAATTTTGATTAGATGAAGCATTGTCAAGCATTCTTCATTTTTGATTAGGATTTCTTTCATCTTCATTTCAATTGCTTTATTTCCACTAGTAGTATTAGTAGTAGTAATATTATCTGGAATTTTGATTAGATGAAGCATTGTCAAGCATTCTTCATTTTTGACTAGGATTTCTTTCATCTTCATTTCAATTGCTTTATTTCCACTAGTAGTATTAGTAGTAGTAATATTATCTGGAATTTTGATTAGATGAAGCATTGTCAAGCATTCTTCATTTTTTATTAGGATTTCTTTCATCTTCATTTCAATTGCTTTATTTCCACTAGTAGTATTAGTAGTAGTAATATTATCTGGAATTTTGATTAGATGAAGCATTGTCAAGCATTCTTCATTTTTGATTAGGATTTCTTTCATCTTCATTTCAATTGCTTTATTTCCACTAGTAGTATTAGTAGTAGTAATATTATCTGGAATTTGGATTAGATGAAGCATTGTCAAGCATTCTTCATTTTTGACTAGGATTTCTTTCATCTTCATTTCAATTGCTTTATTTCCACTAGTAGTATTAGGAGTAGTAATATTATCTGGAATTTTGATTAGATGAAGCATTGTCAAGCATTCATGATTTTTGACTAGGATTTCTTTCATCTTCATTTCAATTGCTTTATTTCTACTAGTAATAGTAATACTATCTGGAATTTTGATTAGATGAAGCATTGTCAAGCATTCTTCATTTTTGTCTAGGATTTCTTTCATCTTCATTTCAATTGCTTTATTTCCACTAGTAGTATTAGGAGTAGTAATATTATCTGGAATTTTGATTGGATGAAGCATTGTCAAGCATTCTTCATTTTTGACTAGGATTTCTTTCATCTTCATTTCAATTGCTTTATTTCCACTAGTAGTATTAGTAGTAGTAATATTATCTGGAATTTTGATTGGATGAAGCTTTGTCAAGCATTCTTCATTTTTGACTAGGATTTCTTTCATCTTCATTTCAATTGCTTTATTTCCACTAGTAGTATTAGTAGTAGTAATATTATCTGGAATTTTGATTAGATGAAGCATTGTCAAGCATTCATGATTTTTGACTAGGATTTCTTTCATCTTCATTTCAATTGCTTTATTTCCACTAGTAGTATTAGTAGTAGTAATATTATCTGGAATTTTGATTAGATGAATCATTGTCACATTCTTCATTTTTGACTAGGATTTCTTTCATCTTCATTTCAATTGCTTTATTTCCACTAGTAGTATTAGTAGTAGTAATATTATCTTTGGAATTTTGATTGGATGAAGCATTGTCAAGCATTCTTTCATTTTTGACTAGGATTTCTTTCATCTTCATTTCCAACCTTGCTTTATTTCCACTAGTAGTATTAGTAGTAGTAATATTATCTGGAATTTTGGATTAGATGAAGCATTGTCACATTCTTCATTTTTGACTAGGATTTCTTTCATCTTCATTTCAATTGCTTTATTTCCACTAGTAGTATTAGGAGTAGTAATATTATCTGGAATTTTGATTAGATGAAGCATTGTCAAGCATTCATGATTTTTGACTAGGATTTCTTTCATCTTCATTTCAATTGCTTTATTTCTACTAGTAATAGTAATACTATCTGGAATTTTGATTAGATGAAGCATTGTCAAGCATTCTTCATTTTTGTCTAGGATTTCTTTCATCTTCATTTCAATTGCTTTATTTCCACTAGTAGTATTAGGAGTAGTAATATTATCTGGAATTTTGATTGGATGAAGCATTGTCAAGCATTCTTCATTTTTGTCTAGGATTTCTTTCATCTTCATTTCAATTGCTTTATTTCCACTAGTAGTATTAGTAGTAGTAATATTATCTGGAATTTTGATTGGATGAAGCTTTGTCAAGCATTCTTCATTTTTGACTAGGATTTCTTTCATCTTCATTTCAATTGCTTTATTTCCACTAGTAGTATTAGTAGTAGTAATATTATCTGGAATTTTGATTGGATGAAGCTTTGTCAAGCATTCTTCATTTTTGACTAGGATTTCTTTCATCTGCATTTCAATTGCTTTATTTCTACTAGTAGTATTAGTAGTAGTAATATTATCTGGAATTTTGATTAGATGAAGCATTGTCAAGCATTCTTCATTTTTGACTAGGATTTCTTTCGTCTTCATTTCAATTGCTTTATTTCCACTAGTAGTATTAGTAGTAGTAATATTATCTGGAATTTTGATTAGATGAAGCATTGTCAAGCATTCTTCATTTTTGACTAGGATTTCTTTCATCTTCATTTCAATTGCTTTATTTCCACTAGTAGTATTAGTAGTAGTAATATTATCTGGAATTTTGATTAGATGAAGCATTGTCAAGCATTCTTCATTTTTGATTAGGATTTCTTTCATCTTCATTTCAATTGCTTTATTTCCACTAGTAGTATTAGTAGTAGTAATATTATCTGGAATTTTGATTAGATGAAGCATTGTCAAGCATTCTTCATTTTTGACTAGGATTTCTTTCATCTTCATTTCAATTGCTTTATTTCCACTAGTAGTATTAGTAGTAGTAATATTATCTGGAATTTTGATTAGATGAAGCATTGTCAAGCATTCTTCATTTTTGATTAGGATTTCTTTCATCTTCATTTCAATTGCTTTATTTCCACTAGTAGTATTAGTAGTAGTAATATTATCTGGAATTTTGATTAGATGAAGCATTGTCAAGCATTCTTCATTTTTGACTAGGATTTCTTTCATCTTCATTTCAATTGCTTTATTTCCACTAGTAGTATTAGTAGTAGTAATATTATCTGGAATTTTGATGAGATGAAGCATTGTCAAGCATTCTTCATTTTTTATTAGGATTTCTTTCATCTTCATTTCAATTGCTTTATTTCCACTAGTAGTATTAGTAGTAGTAATATTATCTGGAATTTTGATTAGATGAAGCATTGTCAAGCATTCTTCATTTTTGATTAGGATTTCTTTCATCTTCATTTCAATTGCTTTATTTCCACTAGTAGTATTAGTAGTAGTAATATTATCTGGAATTTTGATTAGATGAAGCATTGTCAAGCATTCTTCATTTTTGACTAGGATTTCTTTCATCTTCATTTCAATTGCTTTATTTCCACTAGTAGTATTAGTAGTAGTAATATTATCTGGAATTTTGATTAGATGAAGCATTGTCAAGCATTCTTCATTTTTGATTAGGATTTCTTTCATCTTCATTTCAATTGCTTTATTTCCACTAGTAGTATTAGTATTAGTAATATTATCTGGAATTTTGATTAGATGAAACATTGTCAAGCATTCTTCTTTTTTTTGACTAGGATCTTTTCAAATCTTTTCAAATGATATTATTGATTTGGCCGAATAAAACTGTTTTTCTATTTCCAGGGAGTTATAGACTCCCTTAATCAGAAACCCACGACGAAAAACAGTTTTAATTTGTCCTTCCCTCAGCCGCGACGAGAAGACTGTTCGACGTTGTATATAGCCACAGTATCAATATAAACGATTTACAGTGTTTGATGCCCTATTTGTAGTGTCCGACCCTCCGTGTGATTTGTTTTCCTCCGCCATTTTTGGTGGTTTTAGTGTTAAAAGCAGTCGAGGATCGAAAAGAAACGAATCGCCTAAACAGAAGGGGAGACAATTAAACGAACAAGGAAACAAGCACCAAATAATTACAATCAACATTAATAGCCACCGGATAGTTGAACAATTTCTGCAATAACAACAATAATAAACACGGCAAGGAGGCGAAGGGAGGGAGTCCCAAATCGATGAGCCCGGGAACATGGCTGACGGCAATATGGCGGAAAGCTCGAATACAGACAGATTTAATCAGTTCGTAATTTAGATTGTACAGAAAGTTTGCTGCAAGGGTCAGAATTAGTTCACCGATCAATTAACTACCAGTGAATCGCTCTCGTCAAACTTATTCCAATAACAATATGGCTCTGGGTCTCTTGCGCACGCCCAACCGGTTAGGCACTCAATCTTACACGCATACACACATGAAAAGTGAGAGGATAGATAGATAGATAGATAGATAGATAGATAGATAGATAGATAGATAGATAGAAACAGAGAGAAATTAGTAGATAATGAGCAAAATGAGAAAGATATACAATATTAAGACTGATATATATATATATATATATATATATATATATATATATATAGAGAGAGAGAGAGAGAGAGAGAGAAAGTTAATAGTGATGAATAGATAAATGGATAGATAGAAAGAAACAGACGAAGAGAAATAGAATGAGATAGATAGATAGATAGATAGATAGATAGATAGATAGATAGATAGATAGATAATGAACAGGCTGGGATAGATAGATAGATAGATAGATAGATAGATAGATAGATAGATAGATAGATAGAAACAGAGAGAAATTAGTAGATAATGAGCAAAATGAGAAAGATATACAATATTAAGACTGATATATATATATATATATATATATATATATATATATATAGAGAGAGAGAGAGAGAGAGAGAGAGAGAGAAAGTTAATAGTGATGAATAGATAAATGGATAGATAGAAAGAAACAGGCGAAGAGAAATAGAATGAGATAGATAGATAGATAGATAGATAGATAGATAGATAGATAGGAACAAACTCAGATAGATAGATAGATAGATAGATAGATAGATAGATAGATAGATAATGAACAGGCTGGGACAGATAGATAGATAGATAGATAGATAGATAGATAGATAGATAGATAGATAGATAGATAGATAGATAGATAGAAACAGAGAGAATTTAGTAGATAATGAGCAAAATGAGATGAAAAGGCAATATGAAGACTAATATATATATATATATATATATATATATATATAGATAGAGAGAGAGAGAGAGAGAGAGAGTGAAAGAGAGAAACAAAGTTAATAGCGATAAATAGATAAATGTATGCATAGAAAGAGAGAAACAGGTAAAAAAATTAGAATGAGATAGATAGATAGATAGATAGATAGATAGATAGATAGATAGAAAGAAAGAAAGAAAGAGAAATAAATAAATAAATAAGGTACATAATTATATATATATGAGCAGACGGAGATAGATAGAAACGAACGAAAATAGAAAAATAGATAATAACAATAATATATATAAAATATATATATTATATATATTTTATATAATAAAACAAAATTTCAATATTTAAATCAGTTCAATAGCCACTTCTACGAGAAAATCCTTGCTTCTTCAGCAACGGCGATACGAAAATTTTATTTACTCAAATTCGAATGTGTTAAAAGATTTTATACCGGTAGAAGTAAAAAAAAAAAAAATCATCTATACACAGGAAAATAAAATGGGGTGGGATTAACAATTTTTGAATTTAAGGAAGTAAAAAGGGGAAAGCAGACAGGTACCTTTGTCTCTTACTAAAATACATACCCCTCCATACCTGAGTGAAGAGATTAAAAGTTAAAATTTAGCCATGTCAGATGGATCGAAGTGGTAGGGGAAACGAAAGAAAAAAGGAAAAAGTGTGAAGGGGTGGTTGATTGGGAAGTAAGCTATATATATATATATTAAAGAAAATAAAAACACCACTTTCTTGCTAGCCAGGTTTTGATCACGCAGGTTTCTTCAGACAAGCTGGATCTGTGTGAGACCTGCGTGGTCAAAGTCTGGGTAGCAAGTAAGTGGTGGATGTTCATGTTCTTTACCATATAATTACTTCTGCATATTCAGTTCATTTGTGTGGGTTGTGCATTGAGCACATTTTTCGAACTAGCGTCTGTTGGCCCAGTCAGTTACTATTAGGCTCCGGTTCACACTCCACCCAAGTCTATTGAGCAGGTGAAGAGGCTCATCCCTTGTTTCCGGTTTAGGATGCGGTTTCCGGTTTTCTCTTTTCTAATCTTTTTACTCCTATGTAGCCCCCTGAACATCAGTGGCGTTACCGCCTTGCTCGGGGTAATATGATTAATACATACATATATATATATATATATATATATAGGCTGTTTGTAAGGGATTGAAGAATGCAAGCCTTAGAATGACATGTTGAAAATGGCTATTTCCCCACTAAATATTATCTGAATTTACATATATATATATATATATATATATATATATATATATATATATATATATATATAAGGATAATGTATACGCTGAAAAGTCTGCCTTCTTCTACCGAGCGCCCACAGCCCAGAGGTAGAATCACCGACTGACGCCAATTCGGTCTTGTTTCAATACTGGGTTAAAAGCAGTCGGAGTCTAATCGTACTGATGAGCTGTGATACAGCGAAACAAATCTGTCTGCGGATGATTATATATATATATATATATATATATATATATATATATATATACAAGCAGACGTAGATAGATAGATAGATAGATAAGGAAAGCAACATTGAGCCTTATCAGTACTTAGATGGGTGACCGCTTGGGAATACCATGTGCTGTAAGCGTTTAGTGACGGATGTGCGTGCTTACGGCCATATCACGTTGAATACACCGGTTCTCACTCGATCACCGAAGTTAAGCAACATTGAGCCTCATCAGTACTTAGACGGGTGACCGATTCGGAATACCAGGTGCTGTTAGCGTTTAGTGACGGATGTGCGTTGTGGTGCAGTGGATATCGGCTCGGAAAGAGAAATCGCTGAGCCGTGTTCAAATTCCAGTTTAATACCTTGCATTCACTTAAGCACTGGTACCCTTGGGAAAGGTATTAATCCGTCCCTTCCTCCAGTTATAGATTAAATAACAGGGTAGGACTTGGGGACCCTGCCTTTAAAAACAAATCCCAATGAATCTTGATACTCGAAACGAAAAAAGTATTACTAGACACAAAACTTATATAAAAACAACAATAAATTGTTGAAAGAAAAAGGTATTACCAGCAATAAATAAATAAAATTTAGTTGGCAATCAATGACCCGCCGAGGTTGATATGCCATACCAACCAACCAACCAACCAACCAACATATGATTATCGTAGCATTTGGCAATTGGTGCCCCCTAAATACGAATTTGCACGAGATACTAGATTAGCAACTAGATCCCACCCTTTTACAGTGAAACCGATAAAATGCAGCCGTAACTTCTACTCCAACAGTTTCTTTCCTCGCACTTCCCGACTGTGGAATTCTCTTCCAAACGATTGCTTCCCCGACGGCTACAATCTCCAGGAGTTTAAATGTAAGGTCAATAGACACCTCCTAACACACTAACCTGCTCCCATTCTATCAAGCACTCTTCCCATCTGCCCGACACTCATCCTCGCTATCCTTACTCATCTATCACCTTTCTCCTGACATTCCCTATGTCTATCCACTCCTTCTCTTTACCTTCTCCTATGTAGCCCCATGCGCAATATTGGCAGTGGAATGCCTTGCTTGGGGTGAGATGATTAAAAAAAAAAAAAAAAAAAAAATTTAAAAAAATGATCTTCCGTATGAGTTGCAGGAGATTGTAACTCATCTGCTGTTGTAATAACTGCAAAAGTTGCTATTGTAGCAGAGCTTGCTAACTTATTATTGTCACTATTTCATCGAAAAAACCGATGAAATTGTATGCGGTTGACTAATATAAATATACATACTGAAATAAAATTATATAATTGCTTAGAGCAGAACCTATATACCCGGATTTTTCCCAGTCTCACCTATGCTTATGGAAATTATATTAAAACAGACTAAAATGCATGGTGGAAATTTCAAAGAAAACGGTTGATTTCCTTTTTTCATTCTAAGAACTCGTGCTTTTGCACTGCACGTGGGGGAGTTCTGGAACATACTAAACACACAGAATGGACAATTTTCAAAGAAAACTAATAAATTCCCTTCATCTTAACGTCACGTGACTTTGCAACTACACATGAAGAAATTCTAAAAACTGAAATATTCCGTTAATTTTTTTGAAATGATTTGTGAGCGTCTTTGTGGTTACCAACACTAATTTTGTTTATAGAGACGTAATTTAGAATAAAGCTCATTTCGTCTTTTTGCCTTGATAAAGTCCATCACAAGACGAAACGCGTAGGCGATTTAAAATACAGTTTTCCTCTTGTCTTTATTTTATTTAACCATATATATATATATATATATATATATATATATATATATTGTAACTAAGTTCTTGAACTCGTAGTTTTATTTACCTTTTTGTCCATGCATTTACTTTTATAAAGAGTGCTCGAGACAAATGTAGAGCGTTATACTGTAATCTATACTGTATATATACACTATATATATATATATATATATATATATATGTGTGCATGTATAAAAAAAAGAAGTTTTCAATGTTCAAAATTGTTGTTGTATGATCATTTAAACATAAAATCCCTAAGTGATATTTCACATATCGTCAGCAACAAACACTTTTTCAAAATGAAAAAATTTAAAAAAGACTGTTAAGTACTAAGAAATTTACGTCACAAAAAAATTTTGATTTGCAATTAACGTCTATTTTTAAGATTTTACTTTTAGATAGAGATGTAAGGGAAAAATTTGAAAATTTGGCTTCGTCTCGCTTTACAGGATTCATGTATTAGAGACGCTCAATATGTGTCAATTTGGCACATATTGAGCGTCTCTAATACATGAATCTTTTCTTTTTCTTTTCTTTTCTTTCCTTTTCTTTATTCTTCTTACCCTCCCCCACTCTATCCCCTTCTGCTTTGTTTAATCCAATTCTCAGTTTAGCAACACTTCCTATTCCATCTTTTAACCCCTTCCCCCTGCGTCCCACCCATTCCCAGTTAGATCAACCAAATGCAGACGACGATTCTACTCTAACAGCTTATTTTCTCGCACTTCCCGCCCGTGGAACTTGCTTCCATATTCTTGCTTTCCTGACGGCTACAACCTCCAGGAATTTAAATGAAAGGTCAATACTCATCTCATAACTACTTGACCCTAGTTCTTTCCACACCGCCCTGTATATCCTTTCTCACCAGTTGCCAGTCTGGTTGCACGAGTAAACACCTGTTGCAGAGGCACCAGTGACTTAAGTTAATGGAGCAGAAGCGTTGGAAGTATTTATAGAACAGACAGAGGGAAGCCACATCCAGTCGGTAGGGAAGTGGCTGTAGTCGAGCCGCCAAGTCAGTACCTATCACACTTCTGATTCTCCTTTGGAGCCTGTCAAGAACACGGAGATGAACGGCGGGAGCACCTGACCATATATGGCAGCAGTACTCCATGCATGGACGAATGGTTGATTTGTGTATATGCAGGATGGTTTCAGGTGGGAAAAACAGTGTCCCAACCTTCCTAGCAGTAGATTTAGCTATTGACTTAATGTAGTGGTTTCACTTGAGATCAGAAGAGAGGGTAAGGCCGAGGAGGCGCAGTGTATTGTTCTCGGGGAGACTCGCTTGGTCCATGCTTATGGGAAGCAGGAGAGGTCGCCTGTGATGATTGACAGACAGCAGCTTGGTCTTAGACGCATTGAATCATTGGTTGACTCTTAATTCATACTGGTCAGTTAGTTAAGTGACATACATGATATATGCTTGGGCGATCATGTCTAGAAAAAGACATGACTGACTGAGCAGAAATTTCGCGCACTAAATTAAAATTACTATTGATATTCTGACCAATGGAAGCGATTTGCAAGACCCAGAAGATTTAGCGATCCAGTGCGACAAATGTAAATGCTATAAATACTTCGGTCCGCGTCAGCCAGACAGTCAGAGATGGAAGCAGGAGAGACGACAAGCTAAAATGTAACAAGGTAGAAATTTCAACTCAACCCGGACATAAGGTCGCGTCGTACATTCGTCCTCTTTCTCCTTCTTTCTCGTGTGCTGATTCATTTTACTTCTTCTTCTCCATCCAAAGACATTCCTACCAAACATACGCTTTTACATACATACGCAAGCATGAACGCTTTCTAACAAATTACTACCTGGTATTCTCCTCGGGGTTCTTGACAAAATACAACGGAGAATCTGTAATGTGATCGATACCGACTTGGCAGACCGGCTGCAGTCACTATCTCACCGGCGTGAACTGGCTTCCCTGTGCCTCTTCTATAAATACTTTCACGGCTTCTGCTCCGATGAACTTAGATTACTGGTGCCTCCTAGGTACGAATTTGCACGAGATACTAGATTAGCTACTAGGTCCCACCCTTTTACAGTGAAACCGATAAAATATAACCGTAATTTCTACTCCAACAGCTTCTTTTCTCGCACTTCCCGCCTGTGGAATTCCCTTCCACATACTTGCTTCCCCGACAGCTACAATTACCAGGAGTTTAAATAAAAAGTCAATAAACACCTCCTAACACACTAACTCGCATCCATTCTCTCAAACACTCTACCCAACCATCACCCTCGGTATCCTTATCCGACTGTCACTCTCCTTCTGACATTTCCTATATTTAATCACTCTCTCAGCACCTTCCCCTATGCAACCCCCTGCGCAATAGTGGAAGTGGAATGCCTTGCTTGGGTTGAAATGATTAAAAAAAAAGAACATTTCTTGATGCTCGGATGAGCTTAAGTCACTGATGCCTCCTCAACAGGTGTTTACCCGTTCAACCAGACTGGCAACTGGGTCCCACCCATTCACAGTCAGGTTAGCCAAACGCAGACGACAATTCTACTCCTGCAGCTTCCTCTCTCGCACTTCCCGCCTGTGGAACTCACTCCCGTATTCTTGCTTTCCTGACGGCTACGACCTCCAGAAATTTAAAAGCAAAGTTAATACTCACCTACTAACCACTGGCCTCTAGCTCTCTCCCCTCCCCTGTATAACCTTCCCTTTCTCTCCGCCCATGTACCTGTCATTGCACCTGCTTTCTCAGCTTTCTATTGTTCCTTTCTAACTAGCTTGTACTCCTCACTCTTTTCTAATTAATCTTTCTACATTTATGTAACCCCCTGCACATCAGTGGCGTTTCTGCCTTGCTCGGGGTGAAATGATTAAAAAAAAAAAAAAATACGCTTTCTCATTGAGTTTTACAAATTATTGTTATTCCTTCCTTTTAAAAAAATTCTACTTTAACATGAAAAATGTATATTTTTATTCTTCCACGCTTTCAGACATTCAAACCTGCCGACAATCAACCTTCTGATTTTAATTCTGGATAAAACTTGAAACTTGTAAGGCGTTCGGTTATGTCTGACATAACGAATTAATAAGCATTTACATCTTATAGCTACAAATTGACTCATAATTCACCGTGAAATGCTTTATTACTTCCTGAAAAACTTAATAAAATAGATAAGCTGTTTTAGACGCAGTCTTCTACCATTTAGCCATGGTTCTGGTTTCGTTGAGTAAATCACAGTTCTTACCGGTAGAATTACTTTCTCAACACCATAAAAATACAGGTTCTTGCAGATCAATTGAGACTAATTTTGAGCAGAGGGTTTTGTAGGTTTAACAATTTATTTCCGG
The DNA here is from genome assembly GCA_037127315.1 of Ascarosepion bandense. Taxonomy (NCBI): domain Eukaryota; kingdom Metazoa; phylum Mollusca; class Cephalopoda; order Sepiida; family Sepiidae; genus Ascarosepion; species Ascarosepion bandense. The sequence continues at coordinate 1,975,231 of JBBBDQ010001442.1, forward strand.
AAAATACCTTGTTTGCCTAAACATCTGATAATTTTCCCTTTTTCTCATACAGTGAACGAATTTAACACAAGAAAAAAAATCTCACAGACTAATCGTTTTGTTATTATTAATGTTCGTGGATGATACAGTGAATATCGCCTCGGGACGAGAAACCGGAAAGCCGAATTCAAATTCCGATTGAATTTGTTGCATTCCCATACGCGCAAATAACCTTTGGAAAGATATTAATACATCTCTTTTCCCTCCAGTTATGGGTTAAATAGCAGAACATATTGGATTATATAACCTTGGGTGGCAAAAAGTCTACCGCAGAAAGTAATAGCAACCTCCCGTAAAAAAATCTTATGCCCAGTCAATTATGTCTCTTTTGAGAAGGTCCTGAGCATGACGGTAAACTGCATCCGGCAGCAAGGCCTCTAATTGGGAGGTTGTGAGGAACATGGAAACACCTCTTAATTGATGTTGTTCTCATGTCCACCCTGAGCCGGAGTGGTATCACCTGTTAGGGTCCCAGCTATGGGCAAATAGTTAACCCCTAAACTGAGGTCAAAACACTATGAAAGTATAAAAATACACTTTCATAGAAATATATACATAAAAATAGACTTTTACAGAAAAATATACATTTTTGAAGGAAAAATATTACCAACAATACATTTCTGAAGAAAAAATGATTACCATAACACATTTATGAAATGAAAAAAAATTTCTCAGCAAAACAATTTTGAATACAAAACTAGAAGACATTTTCAGTTTTCTAAAATAAAGTATAAAAATAAAAATTTTAATTAAAATCTGATTAAATCAATTTTCTCACGATAATCAAAGATTTAAAAAATTCCTTAAAACTACTTTTTGACATTAAAAAACCCACGGAGATTGATATGCCGTTAAACCAAACTCAAACTCTGTTTTGAGATATAATCGCCTAAGCGTGTATCATGTATAGCACTGTATTGTTTATAGTTTTGCCGTGCCCCAGGCCTACTGCCAACAACATTGCTGTGGTCACTCATCGCTATCTCACAATTGTGGTCCATGATGATTTTCAAGGCAGAATAGTGCAATGACTTGCCGGTTTCTTTCACGTCGAGGATGTTGAGGTTATCACGTCCCTCATCTAATAGGTGGATTTGTTTTTAAGGTTACCTTCTTCAGCCTTTACCTAAAGATACGGGGTCTACAGAGAAGCACGTAGTTTGAATTTGAGTTTCCTTCTTTTAGATTGGTTTCCACCCAAGTTTATAGGAATCAGTATCTCCTGCCATTATACCCATAGCTAACTTCCCTTAGTTGTTTCAAAAATCTAGACAAATAAAATATCTTTTTGCATTTAAACAAAATTAGTTCCCTTAACAAAATGAACCGTTTGAATTAATCAGTTCCTATATTCTATGTTTCTTGGATTGCAGTCATATTTGTTCAAATCTTTCATGTGAGGCACACAGACACCGTTCATTGTTTTTCTTGCTTCAACATAGTCGTGAAATAGGATTTGGGAGTTATTTCCATTTCACTGTTATTTTCAACAGATAATATTTTTAACATGAAATAATGGAGAGCAAAAGGCGTTTAATACAGGATGTGATGGATACCATGTAACTACGCAAAAAAAGAATGTAATGGCAACCTACTGTGGGATAATCTTCTGCCGAGTCAGTCATGTCTCTTCTGAGACATGATCGCCCAAAGCGTGTATCACGTATGGCACTTAACTGACTGAATATAATAGTTGGAAACATGATTAAGGCTTCTACTGGGCATAAAGTGGGGAATTAGATTTATATTGTTATGAATTAATAAACTGATCCCCCACTAATTACTAAATAATATAATACATCTCTTCCCCCTCTAGCTATGAGTCAAATAAGAGGACAGATTGGGTTCTGTAGCCTTGGCTGGCAACCAGTCTACCGCAGAAAGTAATGGTAACCTACTGGGGGATAATTTTCTGCCCAGTCATGTCTCTTTCGAGACATGATCACCCAAAGCCTGTATCACGTATGGCACTTAACTGACTGACTGAATATAATAGTTGGAAACAAGTAAAACTTACTTGTCATAAAGTGGGGGATCGGTCTTCTATTGTTATGAAGTAGTAAACTGATCCCCCACTAATTTCTACTAAATATAATGGTATAATCCGTCTCTTCTCCCTCCAGGTATGAGTTGAATAGCAGGAGAGATTGAGTTCTACAGCCTTGGTTGGCAACCAGTCTACCGCAGAAAATAATCATAACCTACTGCGGTATAATCTGCCAAGTCAGTCATGTCTCTTACGAGACATGATCGCCCAAGCGTGTATCACTGGCTGACTGACTAGAGTTATGAACAAGAACCTTGATATAACTAGCCATGTTTGACGACGCTGTTATCTTTTAACAGCCAAGTTAAAAACAATGAAAGCCGACAGATGCTCAAAGCTTACCTCATTCATCAAGCAATGAAGGTGCAAGAAAAGTTCTCGCGTTTGTTGGACGTTGAGGTGCATCGAATAAATTTTCGTATAGGACCCCCCTGACGTCCTTCGTGTGTTTGAGACTAATAATCCAGTGTCTGTGATGGTCTTTGTTGCTGCAACGAGTGATGGAACTATCATACATCCACACTTCATTAAGGCTTGTTTGACGATTGTTACAGTTTACGAATATGATAAACCGTACTTAGAAGCCGTTTTCTATCATTCGTCCATAGTTCTACTTTTGATGGTTGACCCATAATTCATGGCTCTGAAATACGTAAATATTTTCTGAACAGCCCTACCAAAATAGATGGTAAAATATATTTCTACGTAGTTTCCTCATCTCCCTGCAAGCCTCAACATCCCACTGACAAACGATGGTGTCCCTCAGGGCTCGCTACTAGGCCCGACGTTATTTCTTATTTTCATAAATGATCTCCCAGACATGATCAAGTCCCAAGTAGGCATCGACATCACAATTTACTCCCGCATCAGTAAAAATCCGGCGAGGTGGACAAAGATAACCTCGCTGCTGATCTTGAGAGGGATCTACAATCACTGGTTGAATGGGGAAAGAAGTGGCTTGTAAATTTCAATGCGTCTAAGACGAAGCTGCTGTCTGTCAATCATCACAGGCAACCCCCTCCTGCCTCTCATAAGTATGGATCAAGCAAGTCTCCTTGAGAGCAATACACTGCGCCTCTTCTGTCTTACCCTCTCTTTCGATCTCAAGTGGAACCATTACATTGAGTCAATAGCTAAATTCACTGCTAGGAAGGTTGGGTCACTGTGTCGGGCCAGGATGTTTTTCCCGCCTGAATGCATCCTGCACATATACAAATCATCCATCCGTCCGTGCATGGAATACTGCTGCCATATATGGTCAGACGCCCCCGCTGTTTATCTCAGTGTTCTTGACAGGCTCCAAAGGAGAATCAGTAATGTGATAAATACCGGCTTGGCAGTTCGACTCCAGCCAATTTCTCACTGGCGGGATGTGGCTTCCCTCTGTCTCTTCTACAAATATTTTCATGGCTTCTGTTCCGACGAACTTAAGTCACTGGTGCCCACCTACATATGGATTTCCTCGAGCAACAAGATTAGCAATTAGGTCCCACTATTTACTATGAAACTGATAAATTGTAAACGCAAATTCTACTCCAGCAGCTTCTTTTCTCGCTCTTCCTGCCTGTGGAATTCCCTTCCACATACTTGCTTTCCCAACAGTTACAATCTCCAAGAATTTTAATGTAAAGTCAATAGCCATCCCTGTCTCACTGACTTACATACTCTCTCTCTCTCTCTCTCTCTCATGCTTTTTTCTCCATCCACCCCACTCTCATCAGTATTCTCTTCCTTCTCATACTCACTTCCTGACACCCCTGTAACCTGTCACTCTCTCTCATAACTTTCCTCCTCGCGCAACCAGACTGGCAACTGGGCCCCACCCATTCACAGATAGATCGACCAAATGCAGACGAAAATTCTACTCCATCAGCTTCTTTTCTCGTACTTCCAGCCTGTGGAACTCTCTTCCATGTTCTTGCATTTATGACGGCTACAACCTCCAGGAATTTAAATGCAATGTCAATACTCATCTCTTAACCACTTGACTCTAGTTCTTTCTACATCACCCTGTATATCTTTTCATTTCTCTCTACCTTTGCAACTGTCATCACAACTGTATTCCCATCCTTCTCTTGCTCCTTTCTCTGACACCCCCCCCTGTAATTGTTTCGTCTTTCTCTTTACTATCCACCTATTTAATCTTTCTCTCTTATGTAGCCCCCTGCACATCAGTGGCGTTACTGCTTTGCATGGGGTGAAACGATTAAAAAAACCTCTTCTTCTGTTATCTCACTCACTTCCCGTTCCCCCATCCATCTGCTTAAATCCATCAAGTATATCATGTTTTGCTTTCCCTTGTATTCCTTCAAATTTATCCGTCCCGTAAGTATCAAGTTCTCCAAACCCTCCTTCCTTATTCAGTCAGTCAGTTAAGTACCATACGTGATACACACTTGGGCGATCATATCTCGAAAAAGACATGACTGACTGAGCAGAAGATTATCCCCCAGTAGGTTGCCATTACTTTCTGCGGTGGACTGGTTGCCAGCCAAGGCTACAGAACCCAATCTGTCTTCTTATTTTACTCATAACTAGAGGGGGAAGAGATGTATTATATTATTTAGTAATTAGTGGGGGATCAGTTTATTAATTCATCACAATATAAATCTAATCCACCACTTTATGCCCGGTAGAAGCCTTAATCATGTTTCCAACTCTTATATTCAGTCAGTCAGTTAAGTGCCATACGTGATACACGCTTTGGGCGATCATGTCTCGGAAGAGACATGACTGACTCAGCAGAAGATTATCCCACAGAAGGTTGCCATTGTTTTCTGCTGTAGACTGGCTGCCAGCCAAGGCTATAGAAATCATAACTGGAGAGAAGAGACGGATTAATACCTTTCTCAAGGTATTTGCGCGTAAGTGAATGCACGGAATTTAACTGGAATTCGAACTCGGCTCCCCGATTTGTCGTTCCGAGCCGATATGCACCACAACGTACATCCTCCTTCCTCATTCTTCTTCTTCTTCTTCTTCTTCTTCTTTTATGTGCCCGGTCCTTCAGGACGTAGGCGATCATGGTTTTCCACTTTTCACTATCCCTGGTGGCTCTGAGCACGCCTTCTCCGTTACACGATGCAATCCTCGTTCTGTCATCCACGTGATTAGGTCCTTCAAATATGTTATCCGTTGCTTTCCCCTGTCTCTTTTTCCTTCTATGTGGCCTGTTAGTATCAGATTCTCTAAACCCTCCTTCCTCATTGCGTGTCCCAGGAACTTCAGCTGTCTCTTGCTGATGCTCAGTATTAATTTCCTTTTTGTTTCCATCATTACCAAGACCTCATCATTGCTCACATGCTCGATCAATGATATTCGCAGCATCCTTCTGTAGAGCCACATTTCAGTTGCTTCAAATTTTTCCTTCATCTGCGATGGTATTGTCCAACATTCACTGCCATATTGAAGAACCAACATCACATAGCAATCCAGTACTCTCTTCTTTGTTTCTAGTGAAATTGTCCTGTTTCTTAATACTTTACTCAACTTCTGGAATGCTTCCTTCGCCATGCAAATTCGCCTTCGTATCTGTGTGTCGCACTTTCCGACTTCTGTTATAACGCTTCTCAGGTATTAAATTTTTTTTAACCTGCTTGATTCTGGTATCCTCTACCTGTATCTGGCATTTTGGGCTGTTCTTTTTACTGATTACCATCCATTCAGTTTTCGTGCAGTTTATTTCTAGTCCTTTCTTGTTACTTTCTTCTGCTGTCCTCTGTGAGAGGTCTTGTAGTTTCCTTTTGTGTCTGCTATCAGCACTGTATCATCTGCTTTGCTTAGGTTGTTTAAATTGTGGCCTCCGATTGCGAATCAAGGCATAACTTCTAGGGTCCTTAAAATTTACATGTCCAAAAAACATAAGCTTTCTTTTCTTGATGTTCACTATCAGTTTCCATCTTGTGTCCATCCTCTCCAAAAATGTCCATGGTATCCTCAGTATCTTTCTGTAGAACCACATTTCTGTTGCTTTAAGTTTTTCATTCTGTCTTGATTAGGTTGCTCATCATTCGCTGTCATATTGAAGGACAAACTTCACATAACAATCCCGTACTCTCTTCTTGTCTTTTAATACTCTACTCAGCTTCTGGAACGGATCCTTGGCCATGCCAATATACCTTCGGATCTCGGTGTCGCATTTTCCGCCTTCTGACCCATTCAAAACAAACTCAGTAGGGCCTTGCACATAAGTCGTAAGACAAAGAAATTAAAAGCCATATATCGAACAGTGTGACGCATGGGTACCAAAATGAGCAAAAACAAAATGGCGCTTATAAGCCCGTTATGAGGACATTTGTTCAAAAAGATAATATCTTCATGGCGTTGTGTTAACTTGCTGCCCACTAATTGCTCTGATTCCGTGTGCAACAGAGCGGGAAATTTGGGCTAATTTGGTTCAAGTATTAACTTTCGTGTGACGTTCGTGATGGTCAAATAACTGATTATTAGAATATGCGACCGATGTTATCCGGGTTGGATATCTGAAAAGGAATGTTTGAGTGGTCAACACGGAAACGAGACAGGAAAGCTTTGCGCATGACAGCACGAATCGATGAACGGAAAAGTGTAGGAATACAAACAGGTGTATGAATGACGTTGGGAGGTACAGGCAGAGATACACACATATTATCTATCTATCTATCTATCTATCTATCTATCTATCTATCTATCTATCATATTCTGTTTATTATCTACGAGCAGTATAGCCCGGCGTTGCTCGGGTGTAACGAAAGGTTTAAAACTAATCCATGGTCCTGGAGCTCAGACTAATTGGACGTTGGCACCAAAGACTAAAAAGCAATAGTTGTTTCCAGTTAAAGCGAAACCGTAGACTGAAAGAAAAATGAATGGATGTAAGTCAAATTTTGATTTCCTGGTATCGATATCAAATAAGTTTTTTTCGTCGTAAACTGAATTTTGAAGGCTAAATAAGTCCTCTGAGTAAATGGTATCATGGCTGAGACTAAGAACTACAGTTATACCTACTTAGAGCCAAACCCAAAGCAAAACCTAAAATAAAAGGGATGAAAAAAAAAATACAGACATACAGGCAGATAAAGAGACACACACAAACATCTTGCCTTATATATATATATATGTAATCAATTTTCTGCTCTACTGTAAGAACCGCAACCTTGAAACTTCTGAATATCGTTTCTTATGTCTTTGTCTATGAGTGTATCAAATTTGATTAAAATCGGACCATTCCTTCTCTAATCCGATTTTTTCGATTATCGATTTTCGATAATTATCGGGGGTACCTCGACACAAAACCTCGCTAAAAACACTCGCAGACGCTTATAGTACAACGGTGTAAATTTTCAAAAAAATCGGTTTAGCCGTTTTAGAGTCTATAGGTAACGGACACACACACACACACACACACACACACACACACACACACACATAAAGTTCCATTTATAAATAAATTTAGATCTAGATCTATCTATCTATCTATCTATCTATCTCACTTGTTTGTTATCTATCTATCTATCTATCTATCTATCTATCTATCTATCTATCTACCTTGCCTTGTTTGTTATCTATCTATCTATCTATCTATCTATCTATCTACCTCACCTTGTTTGTTATCTATCTATCTATCTATCTATCTATCTATCTATCTATCTATCTATCTATCTATCTATCTATCTGTCTATCTAAGCCTGTTCATATCTATCTATCTATCTATCTATCTATCTATCTATCTATCTCAGCTTGTTTGTTATCTATCTATCTATCTATCTATCTATCTATCTATCTATCTACGCCTATTCATATCTATCTATCTATCTATCTATCTATCTATCTATCTATCTATCTATCTATCTATCTATCTATCTATCTATCTATCTCACCTTGTTTGTTATCTATCTATCTATCTATCTATCTATCTATCTATCTCACCTTGTTTGTTATCTTATCTATCTATCTATCTATCTATCTATCTATCTATCTATCTATCTATCTATCTCACCTTGTTTGTTATCTATCTATCTATCTATCTATCTATCTATCTCACCTTGTTTGTTATCTATCTATCTATCTATCTATCTATCTATCTAGCAACACCGTTTTGCGGTTATTTTTTGTTCCCATAAGTCACACCCCTGAAGATGACCTCGGAAAGAGGTTGAAAGTACTTGGGTACATGGACAAATGGACAATGATAATATCTGTCAACGATAAAGCTCATTTCTGACACTTTTTAATTAGAATACGCGAAAGACTATCCGTGAGTGTGAACAGATTTTATTAAAAATAAGCAGGCTCAACGTTTGCAGTTTATTTAATTTGACACGTCTAAAAGAAAATATTCTGCTTAAATACACAAATATATATATATATACATATATACATATATATATATAAGCATGATAAAAACTTCGTCTGACCAAGAGGCTATTCATGGTCGAGTGGTTAAGACAGTACCAGATCAAATGGTAGCTTCCCCTATGTAAATAGAGGTCGCAGGTTCGAATCCTGCTGGATAGCACACATTTTCGTAATAAAATTTATCGTGAAATAATCAGGCCGGTAGATATAAATATAAAATACTGTTTAATTAAAAACAGAATATCTACTTAAATACGAGTATCGGTAAAACTAATGTTCAAACATAATTCATTACAAATTTTCGGTTGCTTATAACCAAGTTTCGTTAAAATATATATATATTAAATATATACTGTTAGATATAAGAGAAAATGAATGTCTGTTATGTTTTATCATAACCCGTTCTAAACATCATATTTTAGTTTTAATTTCAGGTGAAAATAAACACAAAAATGCGGTGTGACGTCATTTAACCGCATTGCAAATTTACGAACTGCTTTTGTTATTTGGTAACTTTTATTGTTGCTTACCAAAGTTTTCTGTCAACACAAGATAAAATCGTCTTTGATCGTGGATGTTTTTATGTTAACGTCCCTGTAGCCTCTCTGAAGATGGCTCATGTGAGCCGAAAGCTTGGAACCAAATCAATAAAAAATTATCCAAATGTTGGAGAATTTTGTCTTTATTTTCAACTGAAAGTAAAGCCAAAATACGACGTTTAGAACGGCTCATGATTAAACATAATAGACATTCATTGTCTCTTATATTTAACAGTATATGTTAAGAAAATCATCTGCTGCCTCGATACACTATATATATATATATATATATATATATATATATATATATATAGATATATATAGTCATTCGCTGACAGATCTGTTTAGCTGTATCACAGCTCATCAGTACGGTTAGACATCCGATTGCTTTTTGCCCAGGATTGAAATACGACCGAATTGGCGTCAGTCGGCGATTCCACCTCCTAGTTATGGGCGCTGGGTAGAAGGGGGTTGACTTTTTAGCGTGTAAATTATCATTATACCTGCACAATAGCCAGAGTGCTCTAATTCATTACTGAATGAGCGATGCGTATATATATATATATATATATATATATGTATATATACATATAAAATCTGTTTGAATGTTCTATTTTATTTTTCCATTATCTGTGTCATTCTATCTATCTATCTATCTATCTATCTATCTATCTCGGTCTGTTCACATCTATCTATCTATCTATCTATCTATCTATCTATCTATCTCGCTCTGTTCATATCTATCTATCTATCTATCTATCTATCTATCTATCTATCTATCTATCTCGCTCTGTTCATATCTATCTATCTATCTATCTATCTATCTATCTCGCTCTGTTCATATCTATCTATCTATCTATCTATCTATCTATCTATCTATCTATCTATCTATCCAGTGAATCTAAAAAAAGAAATTTACGCTATTTATATAAAACGTTTATTTCTAGGACAATGCCGTTTTATTCCATCATCGTAAGCCAGAAAATATGATTTCCTCGTGCAATGTACACGACATAGATCGTGCATCCGACATAGATCGTGCATCCGACATAGATCGTGCAATAATTTTCCTATCGAAGTCGGATACATTATTGCTGACCGAACCCTGGACTGTCTCGCTAAAGCTGAATTCTCACAAACGTAAAAAGAGAAATGTTTTAAAAAGATTCAAGAATTCCAAAGCTACTTTTGCATGGATTCCGCCTTCACAGACCCTGTTTTACTGTAACGTACTCCAGGGGCTGTTTTCGTCTTTGCCTATGATGCTTAGGCGACCGGAACATATCCTGACTGAGTTTTGTAAGCTACACTCATATGACTGCTTTTTTCACAGAAACTATTTTATATTTATTTTATTTTTTAAAATCATAATGTAGAATTGATCCCCCACTTTATATCCACATTATAATAGCATAATTTTTTTTTATAATCATATCGCCCCACCAAGGCATTTTACTGCCACTGTTTTGCAGGGGGTTACATAGGAGGAAAGTTATGAGAAAAAGTGACAGGTTATATAGGGGGTGTCAGGAAGTGGGTAAGAAAAATATGACTGTGGCCAATCAGTGAGGGATCAATTTATATATTGAATGCAATGTAGAATTGATCACCCACTTTATATCCACATTATAATAGTATAATTTTTTTTTATAATCATATCGCCCCAAGCAAGGCATTTTACTGCCACTGCTTTGTAGGGGGTTACATAGGAGGAAAGTTATGAGAAAGAGTGACAGGTTATAGGGGGGTGTCAGGAAGTGGGTAAGAGAAGGACGAGAATATTGATTAGAGTGGAGTGGACGGAGAAAGGTGCATTTGAGAGAGTTCTTAAATCTAGAATATAAATATATAGAAACTTACATTGCCACAAAGTGAGGGATCAGTTTATATGTTGAATATAATCTAGAATTGACACCTCACTTTATACCCACATCATGATTTTTTTTTAATAATCATATCGCCCCAAGCAAGGCAGTTTACTGCCACTGGTGTGCAGGGGGTTACATAGGAGGAAAGTTATGAGAGAGAGTGACAGCTTACAGGGGTGTCAGGAAGAGAGTATGAGAAAGAAGAGAATGTTGATGAGAGTGGGGTTGACGGAGAAAAGAGCATGAGAGAGAGAGAGAGAGAGAGAGAGAGGATGTAAGTTAGTGAGACAGGGATGACTATTGACTTTACATTAAAATTCTTGGAGATTGTAGCTGTTGGGAAAGCAAGTGTGCGGAAGGGAATTCCACAGGCGGGAAGAGCGAGAAAAGAAACTGTTGGAGTAGAATTTGCGTTTACCATTTATCAGTTTCACAGTAAAAAGTGGGACCTACTTGTTAATCTTGTTGCTCGAGGAAATTCATATGTAGGGGGGGAACCAGTGAGCTAAGTTCATCGGAGCAGATGCCGTGAAAGTATTTGTAGAAGAGACACAGGGAAGCAACACTGCATCGTTAAATAAGCGACTGTACCCTAGCTGCCAAGTCGGGATCGATCACACTCCAGATTCTCCGTTGGATTTGGTCGAGGACACCGAGGTGGTTAGCAGGAGAACCCGACCAGATATGGAAGCAATATTCAATGCACGGGTGGATGGTAGATTTATCTAAAATATCGCATGTTAATTTAATGTATGAAAAGATTTATTTTTTTCTGCATGAAACCAAAAGATCCAGCGATAACTGGCTTTCACGAGTACTTATATTTTTCTAAAACTATGGCGGAAATAGATTGGAAAAAGGCCACTGGAAAAGTTAAAAAAATATGAAACACAAAGTGAAGTTTCGATATCCGTATCACGAAAAAAAATCAAACAAAACACAATTGACAGGGATTAGTTGATCAGCTTTAATGTGTTTGACTGAATTCCCTTCAAGGTTAAGTTGTGCTGGTACCTAAATCCTAAAATCTGACTGTTGTTTGATCAGGAATCAATCAAAATGGTATCTCTGTACGCTTGTCGTCTCTGCCTGAGCTCCGATTTTGATCATTGTTTTATGTCAATCATAACAAATTATTTAAAGTTTACGCAGCATGTCAACTCGTTTCGCTGATGTGGTTCAACCGCAATTTCTCTGACAACAGCTCCGTTGATCTTTAGTTAGTCTTTGACTGTTTATTTAGTCGAAAATGTTTAAGCCTTAATCAACGAAGATGGAGGGAAAATGGGGGAATCCAAATGAACAAAACAGTGCGGACGGGGTTAGATCGATTTTCTTTCATCTCAGGTTTGTTGTCCAGATTGTTCACAAAATAGCGATTGAAACTCATAATAACCTGTGTATAAATTGGTAACAATTCATGTAAGTTCTCTCATCTACGTGCATCTAATGTGAACAGAATGAAATGGTTGGGATTGGGACGAAGTGTCCTGCGAGATTCAGGATAAAATGACTGACAAGATTGATATGTTGGTGGGTGAGGGTCAGAAAATGTGTACTAGAATATTTTTAATTTTTTTTACTGGATGTATTTTTTAATAGATGCGTTGATGTGGGTTTCAAGCGTTGCTTAAGTGTGAGACTTTCTAAACAGCGGGATTGAGACACTTCTCGTCATATTCTGGGTGAAATATTGGCTCAAGGCCAGGTATGTTGGGGTGTTTTATTATTTAAAATACAATTCATTGTCTGTTTTCTTTTCCTCTTCTTTTTTATTCTTCAAACTGAATTTCTTTCTTTTTTTCTTTCTTTCTACTTCCCTTCATTTTTTTCTCGTTATATCTGTCTTTCATTCTTTTTTCATTTTTACTTTCTATAATCTCGAATTTTTTCTCGTAATATCTTTCTTTCTTTCTTTCTTTCTTCTTCTTGTTATTGAATTTCTTTCTTTCTTTATCTTTCGCTCTTTCAAATATTGCTCTTTCGTGCTTCCTTCTTTCTTATCCTTATTGAATTTATTTTCTTTTCTTTTCTTTCTTTCTTTCTTCTTCTTGTTATTGAATTTCTTTCTTTCTTTATCTTTCGCTCTTTCAAATATTGCTCTTTCGTGCTTCCTTCTTTCTTATCCTTATTGAATTTATTTTCTTTTCTTTTCTTTCTTTCTTTCTTCTTCTTGTTATTGAATTTCTTTCTTTCTTTATCTTTCGCTCTTTCAAATATTGCTCTTTCGTGCTTCCTTCTTTCTTATCCTTATTGAATTTATTTTCTTTTCTTTTCTTTCTTTCTTTCTTTCTTCTTCTTGTTATTGAATTTCTTTCTTTCTTTATCTTTCGCTCTTTCAAATATTACTCTTTCGTGCTTCCTTCTTTCTTATCCTTATTGAATTTATTTTCTTTTCTTTCTTTCTTTCTTTCTTTCTTTCTTTCTTTCTTTCTTTCTTCTCCTTATTGAATTTCTTTCTGTCTTTCTTTCTTTCAAATATTGTTCTTTCGTGCTTTTTTCATGCTTTCTTCTCCTTATTGTATTTCTTTTTCTTTCTTTCTTTCTTTCTTTCTTTCTTTCATTTCTTTCTTTCTTTCTTTCTTTCTTTCTTTCTTTCTTTCTTTCTTTCTTTCTTTCTTTCTTTCTTTCATTCTTTCCTTCTTTCTTTATTTATTTCTTTCTTTCCTTCTTTCTTTCTTTCTTTTTCTTTCTTTCTTTCAAATATTGTTTTTTCTTTCTTTCTTTCGTTCTTTCTTTCTTTCTTTCTTTCTTTCGTTCTTTCTTTCTTTCTTTCAAATATTGTTCTTTCGTGCGTTTTCTTTATTTCCTTATTTCTTTCTTTCTAAATTTCTTTCTTCATATCTATCTATCTATCTATCTATCTATCTATCTATCTATCTATTTTAGTCTGTTCATTATCTATCTATCTATCTATCTATCTATCTATCTATCTATCTATCTATCTATCTATTTCAGTCTGTCCATTATCTTATCTATCTATCTATCTATCTATCTATCTATCTATCTATCTATCTATCTATCTATCTCAGTCTGTTCACTCTCTATCTATCTATCTATCTATCTATCTATCTATCTATCTATCTATCTATCTATCTATCTATCTATCTATCTCAGTCTGTTCATTATCTATCTATCTATCTATCTATCTATCTATCTATCTATCTATCTATCTATCACAGTCTGTTCATTATCTATCTATCTATCTATCTATCTATCTATCTATCTATCTATCATTTCCACCATTAGTTTTTGTTTGTTGTTTTTATTGTATTTTTGTTTGTTTCTTTTAATTTTTATAATGTTCATTTTGTTTAATCTCTCAATTTTAGAAGTTTTACTTATATTTTATTTATTTTATTTTATTTTTATTGTTCGAATCTCCTGACTTTTGTTGTTTTCCTTTTCTATATTTGGTTTTTCTTTATTTCTTTATAATTTCCTGCCTCTTTCTTTTTCCTTCCTTTGTTCATTCGTTCGTTCGTTCGTTCGTTACTTCCTTCCTAACTGAATTTCTTTCTTTCTTTCTTTCTTTCAATATTGTTTTTTCTTTCTTTCTTCTCCTTATTGAATTTCTTTCTGTCTTTCTTTCTTTCTTTCTTTCTTTCTTTCTTTCTTTTACTGTATTATTTCATTTTTGTCAGAAACCTTCCAAGGTATTTAAATTTATTTACCTGTTTTATTTTGTTTTTCCCGGACCTGTAGGTAGCGTTTTAGATCTTCTTTTTGCTGTTCACCATTTATTCAGATTTCATGAAGTTTATGCTCAACAATTACCAGAACATTTTTGCCAAGGATTCATAAGATATTGTGTCACTTGAGACTCACATAAATGACATTAACTGCCACTAAACTGTATTCATATCCACAGATTGGTCTACTGATACTGTTACGCAAACCAAAACCAATATTTACATCATTCGGAGTATTGTCCTCATCTTTGTTGCCATTTGTACGACGTTTAATAATAGATCATTCTATTTGGCTATAATTCTGAGATGAGGTAGTATTTACAGGATTTATATTATTCGGACTATTGTCCTCATCTTTGTTGCCATTTGTACGACGTTTAATAATAGATCATTCGATTTATCTATATTTCTGAGATGAGGTAGTATTTACAGTATTTACATCATTCGGAGTATTGTCCTCATCTTTGTTGCCATTTGTACGACGTTTAATAATAGATCATTCTATTTGGATATATTTCTAAGATGAGGTAGTATTTACAGTATTTACATCATTCGGAGTATTGTCCTCATCTTTGTTGCCATTTGTACGACGTTTAATAATAGATCATTCTATTTGGCTATATTTCTGAGATGAGGTAGTATTTACAGTATTTACATTATTCGGACTATTGTCCTCATCTTTGTTGCCATTTGTACGACGTTTAATAATAGATCATTCTATTTGGATATATTTCTGAGATGAGGTAGTATTTACAGTATTTACATCATTCGGACTATTGTCCTCATCTTTGTTGCCATTTGTACGACGTTTATTAATAGATCATTCTATTTGGATATATTTCTGAGATGAGGTAGTATTCACCGTATTTACATCATTCGGACTATTGTCCTCATCTTTGTTGTCATTTGTACGACGTTTAATAATAGATCATTTATTTTTGTAAAAATTAGTCAGATAAGTGCCATACGATATTCACGCCATACGAGATACACGTAGACTGGTTGCTAACCAAGGCTATTGAGTCCAATCTGTTTTGTTATTTGATTCAAAGGCATATAATTATATTATTAAGTAGTATTTAGTAGGGGATCAGTTTATTACTTCATAACAATATAAAACTATCTCCCACTTCATGTCCATTAGAAGCCTTAACCATGTTTCCAACAATTTTATATTCAGTCAGTCAGTTAAATGTCGTATGTGATACACGCTTGGGCAATCATGTCCACGCGTGTATCACATATGACATATGAAAATTCGAAGTCGATATGAGTTAAGGGAGAAACTTTCTATTAATTCTATTAATACTCTATCTTTATCTCGATATTGAGCACTCTATAACAAAACACCTCCTTGCGAAAATATCTTTTTATCAAAAAACAACTGAAAAAGTGTAATACTAAAGATAATCACAACTCTAAATATATATATATATATATATATATATATATATATATTCTAAACATATGCTGTTAAATATAAGAGAGAATGAATGTCTATTATGTTTAATCATGAGCCGTTCTAAACGTCGTATTTTGGCTTCAATTTCAGTTGAAAATAAAGACAAAAATTCTCCAACATTTGGATAATTTTTTATAAATATGCTTCTAAGCTTTCGGCTCACATGAGCCATCTTCAGAGAGGTTATTAAGACGGTAACACGATAACATCCACCATCAGCGACGATTTTATTTTGTGTTGACATAAAACTCCGCGTGGCAACGGCATTAGTTACCAAAAATAACAAACGCAGTTCGCAAATTTGCAATGCGGTTCTATGACGTCATACCGCGTGATAGCGCGACATGACATCAGAACCATGTATTCAAATGCAATATATATATATATATATATATATATATATATATATAATAAAACAAATTCCAATGTTCAAAGTCGTTGAATGGCCATTTCTACGAGAAATTCCTCGTAATATTAATTAGGATGGGGATTTTGGAATTTATCTACCTGCTTTTTCTTTTGGATTAAATTTATAATATATATATATATTTATATATATATGTGTGGGGGGGGTATAACGGAGCTGAGGTCGGAAGAATGTAAAAAGAAGAAGTGTCCCCAAATATCGAAACGGAAGTCGTTTGCATCTGTTCGATGCGTATTCAAGCAAAAAATGTCTTCATTGAAGCGAAGCATTGGCGTTCGACGCGCCAAAGATCGTCCACCGAAAACATAAAAGACTGAGACAGTCAGCCTGGTGACCCACAGGATAACGCCAGTAGCATCTGTATGAAGCAATCAGCAGATGCTGCCAATATTTGGTGGTGAAGGCTGTCTGGGTAGGTTGTCTGTGGCCTGGACGGTCTAGAATGAAGCAGCCCATCGACCCGGTCATGTTCAACTCACCAACCTTGATTTGTGTCTTTTGTTCTTTATTGCCCATATTTCAATATTTTTTTTAAATTTTTATATTTCTTAAAACGGGAACGTAATATAGCGTTGAAAGATGCAATCATGGATAGGCTTATGCGCACCTACTGTCGCCCACACGCGCAAACTTGGACACTCATCAACGATATCGGGACAATTATCTATTTAGACATCAAATGTGGCGCTGAGATTGGATTTTGGATATAGATTAGCTGTTAATAATCTAGTCTCGCAGACGATAGTTCGTAAAGTCTATTCTCAATATCTGCTCAGTTGCTAACGTCCTGTGTTTTGTAAACGCGAATGAAATTTCGCCTGAGACATAATTAACTGAATAAAATAAGTAGTTCTTGCTAGGTCACGCATTTTTTTTTCAACTTCAACTATTTACTTTTAATTTCTATACTTAATATTTTGAAATTGTATTTACTAGTAGCTGTACTGGCCCACGCGTTGCTGTGGCTTAGGTTAAACAGAAAAAAAAAGAAGAAATTTATTTCCTAAACTAAAGAAATAAATGCGGTATCGATAATAATTCGTTGAAAAAAAAATGAATAATTTTTTTTTCAAAAAGTGAAGGGATTTCTGTTGTTTACGCCCACCAAAATAAAAAAAAAATAATAAAAGCCTTCGTTTGCCTTAAATGTGCAGTTTTCCTATGTTTTCTATGAAATAAAATTGTCTGTAAACGCGTCCGTATTAAAAATGAAAGTTTTTTGGTTCGGCTCTCATCGGCTCTAATAGATTTGCAAAATATATATTTTTTTAATTTATATTTGCTCTGTAATATTTTATTACATGGAGCTCTCTTCCTGCATCATTTTTTAATATTAAGATAAAATATAATATTTAATTAATTTAATTTAATATTAATTAGGATCGGGTTTTTGGAATTTACCTTCCTGCTTTTTTCGCTTAGATTAAAGTATCTGAATTAAAATATATATATATATATATATATATATATATATATATATATATAACTTCAGGTAAAGAGGACGCAAGATTTTAAGATTTTGTGTTCTCTGGCATTTACTTTTTTAAAAAAGTGCTCAATACTATAAATATTGTAGAGCAAAATATAATTATAGAATTAAGTTTATTATACAATTAAAAATTAAAAATATGTTTACCTTAAATGTGCAGTTTTCCTATATTTTCTATGAAATAACAAATTTGTTTTCAAACGCGTCCGTATTGTAAATAAAAGTTTTTGTGTTCAGCTCTTTTTTTAAAATTGTAAGATTTTTTAATATAAGGTATATAAAAACCCGATCGTATTCGATTAAAATGCTATAGTAAAATTTCAAAACAATTGTAGCGTTCTGTCATCATAGGTTTAAAAAAAAAGAAATTTATTTACTAAACCAACAAAATAAATGGGATATCGATAATAATTCGTTAAAAAAAATGGATAAAAAGGTTTTTTTTAAAAGGGAAGGGATTTCTGTTGTTTACGGTCACCGAACTAAAAAAAATAAGAACAATTCAATTTCCATTTTCCTATGTTTTCCAGGAAATACTTACACAACGTCGACCCTCGTCACTTTTATAGATATAGATAACAATGTAGAATGTTTCTATTGGATTAGGGGGAGGGGCAACATATATAGATAATATAAAGTGAGGTGATCGATTCTATATTATAATCAATACATAAACTGATCCCTGACTTTGTGGAGTGATAATATATATTTTTCTAGTCCTAATTTTGGGTTTCTGAAAAATTTCAAGGTGTCATTAATATTCTAAAATTTTTATCTATATCTGAGAGCAACTCGCGTTGAGCTAGACCGCAAAATGCAGACGCTAAGACGAATCTTTTTTTTTTTTTTTAATTATATCACCCCAAGAAAGTTTTGGGGTTCGGCCCTTTTTTTAATATTGTAATATTTTTTAATATAAGGTATATAAAAACACGCTCGTATTCGATTAAAATGCTATAGCAAAATTTCAAAACAATTGATGCAGCCGTTTTCCAGATTAGCGGATAGTAAGAAACAGAAAAATATATTTTTATTTATATAGATTTATTTAGCTTTTCTCCTCAACAGAAGTAGATAAGTTTCTCTATCACCCGGTATACACTCCACTATACACTCTGTACCTGTATTTTAAACAGAGATATAGATTTATCCTTTTTTCTAGTTGGGATTGGCTTTGCGGTCCCTTCTGAATCTACTTCAATTCTATACTTCAAACGTCTTCGCCTAAAGCCCTGATCTTTTATTTAGCATTGAATTAATTTTACTTTTCTCAATAAGAGTACATAGATTTACCTATCGTCCTGTTCAGAATCCTCACCAGTCTTTTTGAACAGGAGTAGAGTTTATCCATTGTTTCCTGTTTAGGATTGGCTTCCCGGTTCCTTCTAAAGTCTACTTCAACTCAATACATCTTATGCCTCCTTCCCGGTCTATCTGAACAGGAGAAGAGATTGATTCTTTGTTTCTTGTTTAGGATTGGGTTTCTGGTTCCTTCTAAAGTCTACTTCAACTCAATACATCTTATGCCTCCTTCCCGGTCTATCTGAACAGGAGAAGAGATTGATTCTTTGTTTCTTGTTTAGGATTGGGTTTCTGGTTCCTTCTAAAGTCTTCTTCAACTCTATATATCTTATGCCTCCTTCCCGGTCTATCTGAACAGGAGAAGAGATTGATTCTTTGTTTCTTGTTTAGGATTGGGTTTCTGGTTCCTTCTAAAGTCTTCTTCAACTCAATACATCTTATGCCTCCTTCCCGGTCTATTTGAACAGGAGAAGAGATTGATTCTTTGTTTCTTGTTTAGGATTGGGTTTCTGGTTCCTTCTAAAGTCTACTTCAACTCAATACATCTTATGCCTCCTTCCCGGTTTATTTGAACAGGAGAAGAGATTGATTCTTTGTTTCTTGTTTAGGATTGGGTTTCTGGTTCCTTCTAAAGTCTTCTTCAACTCTATATATCTTATGCCTCCTTCCCGGTCTATCTGAACAGAAGAGATTGATTCTTTGTTTCTTGTTTAGGATTGGGTTTCTGGTTCCTTCTAAAGTCTACTTCAACTCAATACATCTTATGCCTTCTTCCCGGTCTATTTGAACAGGAGAAGAGATTGATTCTTTGTTTCTTGTTTAGGATTGGGTTTCTGGTTCCTTCTAAAGTCTATACTTCTAACATCTCCGCCTAAAATTTATTTAGTTTTCGTTCTTTTCTTCTATCGATCAGTTCAATTTTTTTTCAATTGTTTATTTTTTCATCAAGACTAAAGGTTTATCTCTTATTTTTTTTTTAAGCGTTTCACTGCCACTACTGCGCAGGGGGCTACGTAGAGTGGAGAAAGGCTGATTAAATATAGGAAATGTCAGAGGGTGGGTGATAGGCGGGTAAGGATACCGAGAATGAGGGTTGGGTAGATGAGAGTGTTCTGAGAATAGTTGGGAGTTAGTGTGATAGGAGGTGTCTATTGACCCTACATTTAAACACCTGGAGATTGTAACTGTCGGGAAAGCAGACTTGTGGAAGGGAGTTCCACAGGCGGGAAGCGCGAGAAAAGAAGCTGTTGGAGTAGAATTTACGGTTACATCTTATTTGTTTAACTGTAAAAGGGTGGGACCTAGTTGCTAATCTAGTATCTCGTGTAAATTCGTGCTTAGGCGGCACCAGTGATCTAAGCTCATCGGAGCAGAAGCCATGAAAGTACTTGTAGAAGAGGCACAGGGAAGCCACATCACGCCGGTGAGAGAGTGGTTGCAGGAGTCTGCCAAGTCAGTATCAACCACGTTACAGATCCTCGTTTGTATTTTGTCAAGAAGCCCAAGGAGAGCAGCAGGGGCACCCGACCAGATATGGCAGCAATATTCAATACACGGGCGGATGGTAGATTTGTATATGTGCAGAATAGATTCAGGTGGGAAAAATTTCCGGGCCCTGCACAGGGAACCGACTTTCATAGCAGCAGATTTGGCAATGGATTCAATATAGTCATTTCATTTGAGGTCCGCCGAGAGTGTAAGGCCAAGGAGGCGTAGTATTTTACTCTCTGGGAGGCTAGCCTGTCCCATGCTAATGGGAGGTAGATGCGATTGGCTATGGTGGTTAGTTGATAACAGCTTTGTTTTAGAGGCATTGAAATTTACCTGTGTAGAATTGGATTTCCGGTAACTTTATTTCAACTCTATATTTCAAATACCTTGATGTAAAACACGTAACTTTTATTTATTTTTCATTTTAATTTTGTCCTCAAAATGAGGAGACAGTTTTCGTTATCGTCCGGTTCATTCTCCTTCCTAAACTTTTGAACTGGAGCAAACATTTATCCATTGCTTTCCTTAAATAAAAAATAAATAAAAAAATGTTATCAAAAATCTGACTAAGCCAATTTTCTAACTATAACTGAACATAAAAAATACCTTAACACCCCACCTTTTGGCATTAAATAACCCACAGAGGTGTTGATATGCCGTTAAAAAAAATCAAACTCAGACTCATTATTCATCGAATTTTTTTTTAAAAACGTGTTCTTAGTAAATTATTTATAAAAGCAAATAAAATCTTTTCTGATGAAATCTAAACATATTTATGAATGGAACTTTGTCAGTGTGTGTGTGTATGTGTCTGTCTGTGTGTGTGTCCGTTACATATAGACTCCGAAACGACTGAACCGATTTTCTTGAAAATTTACACAGTTGTACTATAAGCGTCTGCGAGTGTTCTTAGCTAGTTTTTTGTGTCGAATAAATATCGAAAATCGGTAATCGAAAAAATCGGGTTATCGAAGAAGTGGTCCAAATTTAATCAAATTTAAGCCGAGGACAACAGATTGAATAAATCCGTGTATAATAATGATAATTCCTCAGCTTGGAAATGGCCGAAATGTTGTGACTAAAACAATCAAGATGAGGACAACAGATTGAATAAATCCGTGTATAATAATGAGAATTCCTCAGCTTGGAAATGGCCGAAATGTTGTGACTAAAACAATCAAGATGAGGACAACAGATTGAATAAATCCGTGTATAATAATGAGAATTCCTCAGCTTGGAAATGGCCGAAATGTTGTGACTAAAACAATCAAGATGAGGACAACAGATTGAATAAATCCGTGTATAATAATGATAATTCCTCCTCTCGGAAATGGCCGAGAACTTGTGACTATAACAACCAAGATGAGGACAACAGATTAAATAAATCTGTGTATAATAATGATAATTCCTCATCTCGGAAATGGCCGAAATGTTGTGACTATAACAACCAAGATGAGGACAACAGATTGAATAAATCCGTGTATAATAATGATAATTCCTCATCTTGGAAATGGCCGAAATGTTGTGACTATAACAACCAAGATGAGGACAACAGATTAAATAAATCTGTGTATAATAATGATAATTCCTCATCTCGGAAATGGCCGAAACATTGTGACTATAACAACCAAGATGAGGACAACAGATTGAATAAATCCGTGTATAATAATGATAATTCCTCATCTTGGAAATGGCCGAAATGCTGTGACTAAAACAATCAAGATGAGGACAACAGATTGAATGAATCCGTGTATAATAATGATAATTCCTCATCTCGGAAATAGCCGAAACGTTGTGACTATAACAACCAAGATGAGGACAACAGATTAAATAAATCCGTGTATAATAATGATAATTCCGCATTTCGGAAATAGCCGAGACGTTGTGACTATAACAACCAAGATGAAGACAACAGATTAAATAATCCCTTTATAATAAGGATAATCCCCCATCTCGGAAATAGCCGAAATGTTGTGTCTATAACAACCCAGATGAGGACAACAGATTAAATAATCCATGTATAATAATGATAATTCCTCATCTCGGAAATGGCCGAAACATTCTGACTATCACAGTCAAGATGAGGACAACAGATTGAATAAATCCGTCTAAAATAATGATAATTCCTCATCTCGGAAATGGCCGAAATGTTTTGACTATAACAACCAAGATGAGGAAAACAGCTTAAATAATCCGTGTATAATGATAATAATTCCTCATCTCGGAAATAGCCGTGATGTTGTGACTATAACAACCAAGATGAGGACAACTGATTAAATAAATCCGTGTATAATACTGATAATTCCTCATCACGGAAATAGCCGAACATTTGTGAATATAACAACCAAGATGAGGACAACAAATAAATTACATCCGTGTATTAAAATGATAATTCCTCATCTCGGAAATGGCCGAAACGTTGTGACTATAACAACCAAGATGAGGACAACAGATTAAATAAATCCGTGTATAATAATGATAATTCCCCAAGTCCGAAATGGCCGAGATATTGTGATTATAACATCCAAGATGAGGATAACAGATTAAATAATCCATGTATAATAATGATAATTCCTCATCTCGGAAATGGCCGAAACGTTGTGACCATAAAAACAATCAAGATGAGGACAACAAATTGAATAAATGTGCATATAATAATGATAATTTTTTTACCTAGAAAGAATTGAAACATTGGGAAAATATAAAAGAATATATTAAAAACTGTTTGAATGAATTCTATTTTAAAAATAAAACAATCCTATAACCTCAGCCTAAGTTCTGAAATGTTCGTTGAATATAGCCTGTTTTCAATATTTCCGACTTCTTCAAAAGTTCTATGTAAAAAATCTCATGTGGATCATTGATTTTTTGTCTTTCTTTTACGTAATAATGTGTTGCCTGTTTTGTTGAATTCTTTTTGGTGTTTTGGTTTCACTAAAACTTTTCTTCTTGACAGAGTCAAACTCCAAGTAACGAGACCGACGAAAATTCATTAACTATTTGTTGCCATGTCAGTTTTAATTTTGTTTGGAATCATTTGTTTCACAAAGTTCAATTTTGCCTTCCGATTTTGGTGCAGAATTAGAATCTGCTTCGTCATCGCATATTCCGCCATATTTGTTTTTTCCTATCTTATTTTTTAAATTAAATCAATAAAACAAAGAAAAATAATTAGAAGGAAGAAAATCCTTCTTGCTTAAATAAAAGGCATTTCCATCATTTTTTGTTATTTTTCTTTCTTAGATTGTTTATGTTTTTATAGATTTGCTTCATTATTTCTTTTTTAGATTTTTTTACTAGAATTTAAGATAAGGTATTGCAGAGAACATTTCGGGAAACAAAAAATAAAAATAAAACAAATTAAAATTAACCTTAATAGAAAGAACCCTGACAGAAGAAGATGGTAAAATGAAAATTCTCACCAAAGTTTACCCTAACTGTATAAAGTTGAAAAGACAAGATAACATTAGACAGATAAAATTAAACAGATAATATATATATATATATATATATATATATATATATATATATATGTAAACATGTTACGGAGATTAACGAATTTTAACGAAACTTGGTTATAAGCAACCGACAATTTGTAATGAATTATTTTGAACATTATTCTTACCGATACTCGTATTTAAGTAGATATTCTGTTTTTAATTAAAAAGTATTTTATATTGATATCTACCGGCCTGATTATTTCACGATAAATTTTTATTACGAAAATGTGTGCTATTCAGCAGGATTCGAACCTGCGACTCCTATTTACATAGGGGAAGCGACCATTTGATCTGTTACTGTCTTAACCACTCGACCATGAATAGCCTTTTGATCAGACGAGGTTTTATATATATATATATATATATATATATATATATATATATATATATATATATATATATATATATATATATATATATATATATATATATATATATATATATATATATAAAGAAGATAAAAAAAAACTGGACATTTTACTGAACGTACATAAGTATATATATCGTATATATTGGGACTACCAGATAACACTAGACGGATAATATATATATATATATGCATACACCCTACCCCCATA
>JBBBDQ010001442.1:2005000-2010000 GCA_037127315.1 Ascarosepion bandense
AAAATAAAAAATAAAATAAATATTTTCAAAATAAAAAATAAATAATATAAACATATAAAAACCAGTAAATCAATTCAAATCATTTCGGCCAAAAAACTAATAAATAAGATAAGGATAATGTTCAGTTTTTTTTTTAATTTTCTAAACTTGTATACGTATCTTAAAAAAATAAAATTAGGAGATCTCAAACGATGCCTATCGACAAACAAACAAATATTTCAATAAGCAAATAATTAAAATATTTAACACATCTTCTCTTTCACAATAAACCTACATCTCAAATTTTTGCTTTAAACACCGGAGATCTGCTATAGAATTACACCGTCTACTTGTCCCCGACTCCATGGAATAATTCGGAAAGAAATTAAAAGACGACAGAATAATCGTAAAACACACACACAAAAAAATTAAGATTTAGATTTCAAACGTGATACAAAACAAGAAAATGTTGATTAGTTTGCCACTAGAGAGACAACGACCGATGAAAGAAATAAAAATATATCCGTAGATGCTGTTTTCCGTTCTAAAGACAATTTGAAAATTGAATCTCGGAAGCAGATTGGCTGCCGTCTCAGCCAATGTCAGTTCTCCGACGAATAGCAGGTGTTGTAATATTTTTTCTTTTTTTGGTTAAAGACTTGTTGATGTCTCTCTTTTCTTAATTTTTTTTTTTTTTTCATATCTAGAGATCAGCAACCAGCCGGTTAATTAGCTCTGAGAGTGTAATCTGCGACCTGTCCGGATGAGTTTAGAATGAAATCATTCTTGCAGAATTGAAGAAGACGCTGGCTAAAGAAATTTATTTTCTCTCCTTTGCAATTTCCTTTCACAACACGACACGGTTTTCCAGATTTTTGCACTTATAAAAATGAGCATGTCAATCCGCAAGTTTTGAAGTGGAAAACAAGAAAATGAGATATTATTTTCAAGATATGCAGAATCGTATATATATATATATATATATATATATATATATATATAGTGTACTGTGCAAAAGTATTAGGACAAGAGCTATTTCATCTTTTATGAGGTATATTGACAAAAAATAAACAATTTAATTAAAGTAATTTTATTTGATTTAATCAACAAATGCTTTAACAAGAAAAAATACATGTTACAAAATAAATTTAATATTCACTATAATAGTTTTCCTTTTGCTTTGAAATAATAAAATAATTGCGACAATTTACCAATCGCACCTAATATATATATATATATATATATATATATATATATAGTGTACTGTGCAAAAGTATTAGGACAAGAGCTATTTCATCTTTTATGAGGTATATTGACAAAAAATAAACAATTTAATTAAAGTAATTTTATTTGATTTAATCAACAAATGCTTTAACAAGAAAAAATACTTGTTACAAAATAAATTTAATATTCACTATAATAGCCTTTTGCTTTGAAATAATAAAATAATTGCGACAATTTACCAATCGCACCTAGTATTTATATATATATATATATATATATATATATATATATATATAGTATTGTGCTAAAGTATTAGGACAAGAACTATTTTATCTTTTATGAGGCACATTGACAGAAAATAAACAATTTGATTAAAGTAATTTTATTTGATTTACTCAACAAATGCTTTAACAAGAAAAAATTACGTGTTACAAAATAAATTTAATATTTAGTTTAATAGCCTTTTGCTTTGATCAAAGCCTTCATTCTGTCAGGCATTGACATCACAAGCTTCTTCATTGTATCTTATAGTATCTCCTGCCAAGCAGCTTGTATTTGTTTCCAAACTGTGTCTTGCAAAGTAACATTAAATTTATCAATTCGAGTGGTGAGGGGATAAGAAAAAAGTCAGTCATATCCAAGGATAATAGAAGAATGAGTAGTTTCAAAAGAACTTGTTTAGTAGAAAATAAGAAAAAATAAATATAACTTCTTTTTAATATATTTCTTTTACATCTAGTTTTAAACAATCAATATTCATTAGCAATTTACTTGGCTTTTTACCCTGTATTTGAATTTCAGTGAGGGTTTTAGGAAAATCACTCCAGTCCTAATACTTTTACACGTTGCCGGTAGAGTGCAAAAATGTTAGGACAGGGGTGATTTTAAACTTTATATTGATGCCTCATAAAAGATGAAATAGTTCTTTTCCTAATACTTTTGCACAGTACTATATATATATATATATTAGTCATCCACATACAAGCCTGTTTCGCTGTATCACAGCTCATCAGTGTGGCTAGACGCATCCACTTGCTTCTGGTCGGGATCGAAACTCAACCGATATATATATATATATATATATATATATATATATATATATATATATATATTAATCGTTTCGCCCCGAGCAAGGCTATAATGCCACTGATGTGCAGGGGGCTACATAAGTGTAGAAAGATTAATTAGAAGAGAGTTAAGAGGAAGACGGACCAGTTAGAAAGGAGCAATAGAAGGATGGGAATACAGGTGTGATGACAGTTTCAAAGGTGGAGAGAAAGTAAAATATATACGGGGTGGTGAAAGAACTAGAGTCAAGTGGTTAAGAGATGAGTATTGAAATTGCATTTAAATTTCTGGAGGTTGTAGCCGTCAGGAAAGCAAGAATATGGAAGTGAGTTCCATAGGCGGGAAGTGCGAGAAAAGAAGCTGCAGGAGTAGAATTGTCGTTTGCCATTAATCTAACTGTGAATGGGTGGGACGTAGTTGCCAATCTGGTTGCACGAGTAAACACCTGTTGAGGAGGCACCAGTGACTTAAGTTCGCCCAAGCAGAAGCCATGAAACTATTTATAGAACAGACAAAGGAGGCCAAATTTCGTCGGTGGGGAAGTGGCTGTAGTCGAGCCGCAAAGTCAGTACCTATCACGTTACTGATTCTCTTTTAGAGCCTGTCGAGAACACTGAGATGAACAATAGGGGCGCCTGACCATATATAGCAGCAGTACTCCATGCTCAGACGAATGGTTGACTTGTATATATGCAGGATGGATTCAGGCGTAAAAAACATTCTGGTCCGACACAGTGACCCAAACTTCTTAGCAGTGGATTTAGCTATGGACTCGATGTAGTGGTTCCATTTGAGATCAGAAGAGAGGGTAAGGCCGAGGAGGCGCAGTGTATTGCTCTCAGGGAGAATCGCTTGGTCCATGCTTATGAGAGGCAGGGGAGGTTGCCTGTGATGATTGACAGAGAATAGTTTGGTCTTAGACGCAGTGAAATTGACAAGTCACTTCTTGCCCCAGTTCACCACAGAGTGTAGATTCCGTTCAAGGTCAGTAGCGAGATTGTGTTTGTCCGCCACGAAGGGTTTCTTACTGATGCGGGAGTATATATATAAATAATTTTTCTAATATGACCTACCTTACAATGCAAATCCTGAAGATCTCACTATTCATGGACCACCCACCACATCCTTACTTATCTGGGGTTAAAAAGAAAAAAAAAACAATCTTCCATTTTGAAAAAAATTATTAACGTAAAACTGATTTGCGAAATCGATTTCAAAAAGTAAATTATAAAAAATAAATTTACACTATATATATATTGTTAAGATTGTTGTCCTCATCTTTGTTGCCATATTAACGACATTTCGACCGATGTACGCTCCAACCTTCTTCAGGTGATTGAAATTTCAAACCGAAAATTTATTTCGAAATAAAGAGATATGTATATGTATCAAAATTTTAATCACATGAAGAAATGATCCTTTATTTCTAAATAAAGGTTTTAATTTGATGTTTCAATCACATGAAGGTGGTCGAAGCATACAACGACCAAAACTTCCGGAATGTGGCAACAAAGATGAAGATAATAGTCTGAACAATGTCAATAGTGCAAATATATATATATTTATATATATTTAATAGTGGCTAGGAATTAATGCAAGCATTACTGATAGAATAGGGCTATAAGATGTATAATGTAAGTGCATTGCTAATGATTTTACTATGAAAATGCATTGAAAATCAGGAAGAAAGGGATTGTCATTGGTCAGGAATGAATGCAAGCATTACTGATAGAATAGGGCTATTAGATGCATAATGGAAATGCATTGCTAATGATTTTACTATGAAAATGCATTGAAAATCAGGAAGAAAGGGATTGTCATTGGTCAGGAATGAATACAAACATTACTGATAGAATAGGGCTATTAGATGTATAATGGAAATGCATTGCTAATGATTTTACTATGAAAATGTATTGAAAATCAGGAAGAAAGGGATTGTCAGTGGTCAGGAATGAATGCAAGCATTACTGATAGAATAGGGCTATTAGATGCATAATGGAAATGCATTGCTAATGATTTTACTATGAAAATGCATTGAAAATCAGGAAGAAAGGGATTGTCATTGGTCAGGAATGAATACAAACATTACTGATAGAATAGGGCTATTAGATGTATAATGGAAATGCATTGCTAATGATTTTACTATGAAAATGTATTGAAAATCAGGAAGAAAGGGATTGTCAGTGGTCAGGAATGAATGCAAGCATTACTGATAGAATACGTCTATTAGATGTATTATGTAAATGCATTGCTAATGATTTTATTTTAAAAATGCATTGAAAATCAGGAAGAAAGGGATTGTCAGTGGTCCGGAATGAATGCAAGCATTACTGATAGAATAGGGCTATTAGATGTATAATGGAAATCCATTGCTAATGATTTTACTATAAAATGCATTGAAAATCAGGAAGAAAGGGATTGTCAGTGGTCAGGAATGAATGCAAGCATTACTGATAGAATAGGGCTATTAGATGTATAATGGAAATGCATTGCTAATGATTTTACTATAAAAATGCATTGAAAATCAGGAAGAAAGGGATTGTCAGTGGTCAGGAATGAATGCAAGCATTACTGATAGAATAGGGCTATTAGATGTATAATGGAAATCCATTGCTAATGATTTTACTATAAAATGCATTGAAAATCAGGAAGAAAGGGATTGTCAGTGGTCAGGAATGAATGCAAGCATTACTGATAGAATAGGGCTATTAGATGTATAATGGAAATGC
>JBBBDQ010001442.1:2015000-2112500 GCA_037127315.1 Ascarosepion bandense
CCATAACTGGAAGGAAGAGACGGATTAATACCTTTCCCAAGGGTATTTGCCCGTAAGTGAATACAGTGGATTATCGACTTGAATTCGAACTCGGCTCCCCGGTTTCTCGTTTCACTGTATCACAACGCACAGCTCAGAACATACTTAATTCAAAAACGGAAATATTAAATAAATGTAAACACATGAAAAATAGTCTCTTAAATTTGCATTTCTGTATTACTGGATTTGTCTTATTATTTGGATTTCTTTTCTTTTTTTTTTCTTTTTTTTTTTTTTTGATAATAATGTTTGTTTCCCCTTTTTGTTTTTGGTTGGTCTGTTACATATCTGAGTGACTATATATTTGCTTTTTTAATCTAGGTTGTTAGTCACATGCCCTGAAGAACCGTAGTGTGAAACCGCGGTAGGTTTTGGCTCACGTTTATATTTTTTGCATATATATATATATATATATATATTAAGCCCCATTTTTCTCAAGCACTCTTTACCCAAGTAAATGTTTGAGCAGTAGGTTTTAATCTACTCATTCTTTCATTTTCTTATAATATATATTGGGGAGTGTTCTGACCGAGGAAAGCTAATGTGACATAAAGACCCAAAGACGTATTTCAGAAGCTAACCAGAGTATCGAGAAACGGGAAAATCTATCGACGCATTCCCATTACCAATCACAAGGGGTGGATCAGGATTTTACCTTCCACACATATCAACGATAGCGAGATTCGAACGTGAGCTTCATGGTGGGAAAGGAAACGTTCTTAGAACTCGACCACACCCCAGTGCATACATCTACGCACGCAAACGCACAGACACACACAGACACACAGACACACACACACACACACACACACACATATATATATATATATTTAGAGATATAAGTAAGAAAATATAAAATTTATTAATCTGAATGTGGAAAAAAATCCTTTTCAGGATTAGTGCAGTTAGGCCAATTTTAAACGCTTCGCTTCCTAGAGGAAATTGATTAAAACTTGGTGAATTATGGTAAGCTCAATCGTTGAATTTAATAAATACAAAAGTCGAAATGTTTGATTAATGGAAGGATGATTGTGAAAGATCTCCAAGGAAGGTGGTGCCGGCCGTGGTGGCGTGCGGGATTTTCGGGTTTGGACGAGAAGCGAGGGTCATTCAATTCCACTTATTACAGATGCGATTAGTCCTTGCTAGGAAAATATTAGGACGGAGGCCGGAAAACGTAGGACGAAATAGCTGTGGTGAAGAATGGCGTACGGCGGAGATATTCAGTGGCGCGAAAACCGATCGAATATTTTAGGAACGGATCCTAAATTCTCTTTTTGCTCGCGCACTTGCTTTGCATTTTTCGTCTTTTTCAAGGCTGCTTTTCCCCGTCTTTTGCTGCTCTGTCTGTCATTCTCGCCTATCAATCGACCCAAGTCAATGGATCTTATTTCGATAATTTAAACAGTGAGTAATTCCCATAATAGAATCAGATTCCATCTTCACAGAGAAGATCTTATGTACCGATGTATCTATCTACATACATGACACGTCATATCTATCTATCTATCTATCTATCTATCTATCTATCTATCTATCTATCTATCTATCTATCTATTCCTGTGTGATCATATCTATCTATCTTAAGAAAAATATATATCTTAATTATAAATCTATAGATTATTATCCTTATATCATATTTTGATGAATTAAAACTATATAAATATCAGTTAGTGGGTAAAATTGTCTAATATGAGCAAATATTCTATCTATCTATCTATCTATCTATCTATCTATCTATCCTAGACTGTTCATATATATATCAGTCAGTTAAATGCCATACGTGATACACGCTTGGGCGATCATGTCTCGGAAGAGACATGACTGACTGGGCAGAATATTATCTCGCAGTAGGTTGCCATTGCTTTCTGCGGTAGACTGGTTGCCAGCCAAGGCTACAGAACTCAATCTGTCCTATTATTTAACCCATAACTGGAGGGAAGAGACGGATTAATACCTTCTCCCAAGCGTATTTGTTTAAGTAAGTAAGGAATGCAAAGAATTCAACTGGGATTCGAACTCGGTTCCCCGAGCTTCATTTCGAGTTGATTTCCACTGCACCACAACGCACATAAGTACTAAAGATAAAACATGACAAAATATCAGTTAAATAAGTTAAATCTTAAAGTATATAATTAAAAAAAAGGGTCCATTTTATAGATAGGAAAAATAGTTGAGATAATTTTTGCTATGTATAAGAGTACGGATAATTCTATAGGGGCAAAAATTAGTGATTTCATTACGTTGGTTTAACAAACTAGCCTTTGGGAACCTAATTTTATGGATTTTTTTTCTTGTAAGCAAAGGAAACATATTTCATGTAACAATTTACATGTTCAAGCTTTTGTTAACATTTTTCATTTAAATGTAGGAATTTTATTACCATCTTTCAATTACCAGTAGTATTTAGAGAAAGAAGTAGAATTACTATATATTTTATTGAAATACAGGTTATGCTGATGAAAACGTGTCTTAAAACTATTCTTAGTACAACCCACATATTGTTTGGTAAAATTAGAATTTTTACTGGTGGAGATGGTAGCTTGATATACTGTGAAATATACTAGGCATTTATTTTGCAGAGGACATATGTCAGGGTTATGACAGTTGCAACAATCTGTGTTATTATCAATATTTATCATAATTTGTTTATGATTAATAACATTATATTGTTTTACGATTTTATTATTTTTTTAGTTTATTATCATATGAATTTAATATCATTGCATTTATAGCCGCTATTTTTAGTGTTGTATTGTAGTAATGACTATGTTTATAGAAAATGTCTGGAGTTGAGAAAGTGTTCTTTACTCTGTGTTCAGCTGAATGTGATATGTGTTTAATAATAGATTGTGTGTGATCAGATTTAGGATGTATGTAGGTAGAATGAGCATTATGTTTTACATAGAGTAAGTAAGTGTTATTAACTAAATCAAGAGTAACGTTTAGAAAGTCAACTTTTTATGTTGGATGGTGCAAATATTATAAGATTAGGGTTATTCATAATGCTATGCATGTATAACGGATTCTATCTACTTTAGAATTATTGAAATTAGGGACGATCATGAGGCCATGTCGCTATACAATTCAATATCTGCTATATAAAGATCACGGTGTACAGTGAGATTGTAAAAAAATAAATAGATCGACTAGATCAGATGATACTGCAGAATCCATTGTTCCCATAGAAATGTTAAATGAATCACCAGAATTAAATTTTGTCCACTGTATATTGTTTTGGATGAGAACCGATTGTTTAGAGTTTGAAATCATATTTCTCTCTTGAATAGTTAGAAGATTCCAAAGCAAAATCCAAGGTTAAGGTTTAATTTGGAATTTTCATTAAACAAAATGATTGTATATGAACTAATATTTTATCTATCTGTCTATCTTATATGGCTGTGATTGATGGGGATGCTTTCGAAAAGCTAAGCAAAGTATTAAGAAACAGGAAAATCTCGTTAGAAACAAAGAAAACAGGTGTAAGGTGTTAGGTAATATCAGTCCTTCTATATGACAGTAAATGCTGAATATGCCTACCAGAAATTAAGGAAAGTATTAAGAAACAGGAAAGTCTCCTTAGAAACAAATAAACAGTTAATTATGTAATATCAGTCATCTTATATGGCGTTGAATGTTGGAGTTGCCTTCCGAAAGCTAAGCAAAGTATTAAGAAAAAGGATAACCTCTTTAGAAACAAAATAAGTAAATAAATAAATAAAAAAGAATACTGAAGTGTTATGTATTATCTGTCCTCTAATATGGCAGTGAATGCTTGGGCGATCATGTCTCTTTCGAGACATGATTGAATGTGCAGAAGATTTTTCTGCAGCAGAATGCCATTAGTTTCTGTGGTATTCCGGTTGCCAACCAAGGCTATAGAACTCAATCAGTCCTACTATTCAATTATTTCATCCAGATCAGTCAGTTAAATGCCATACGTGATATACGCTTAAGCGATCATGTTTCGAAAGAGATATGACTGACTGGGCAGAATATTTTCCTGGAGTAGGTTGCCATTACATTCTGCGGTAGACTGGTTGACAATCAAGGCTACAGAACCTAATCTGTTCTATTATTTAATCCATAGCTTGAGGGACAAGGAACGTATTAATCTCTTTGTCAATAGTACTTGTGCGTAAGTGAATAGAATGAATTCTAATAGGACGCTTAAATTCATTGTCTAGGTACTACAGCAAAGAGTTCATTTAAAAAATTACCTTGAAAGTATTTATTAAAAAAAAAAGCACAGAGAGGCAACCTTTCGATGGTGAGTAAATGACTAAAGGCAATAACATTGCTGATTCTTCTTTGGATCTCATGAAGGTGCTTAAAATTAATATCAGGGGCATTTGATTTTATGTGTCACTATTATTCAAAGGAGAGACGAATAGTGGACTTATAGATGGGAAATGCAGAAAAATGTTTCGCACAACACAGTGAAACAGCTTTCTGCTGTAGCAATAGATTCAACGGCTTAATCATTTTCTTGGAGGTTAGCATCAGCCATGCGGACAGAAGGCAGAAAGGATTCTTTCATGTGATTAATGGAGAGAAGTTTAGTTTTGGAGACGTTAAATCTGACAAGCTATCATTGTCCCTATTTAAAAACAGACTTGGGCTCGTTGTGAACAGTGGCTTCAATTGGTGGACTTACTGATATGGTACCTTCCTACGAGGAATGAACTCTTCCTCTTGGAGTATATAAATTACCTGCGTGACTTCGAGAGAGCAGTAGAGAGCAGTTAGCTGCTTTGTGCATTGTCGAGCTCTCTGCCTTCGGTCGGAGAGTATTAACCCAATCGTGGCTCCTCCGAAGAGTAGAGTCACGACTGGGGAACATTAGACAGATATTTTTGGTTGGGCTATATAACCCGGAGTATCCACAATAAAAATGCCTTGTGCCATATTTTACCTCAAGTGGGAAGGCGATTGAATACTGCACAGAACAGTTAGTTACGAGAAGTCAGCGAGTGCAGTCAAGTACGGTAGTTAACGACAGCTACTAGTCAGGCAGCGAAATAATAACTTTGGACTTACTTATTTCTACATTACTTATTATTCATTTGTTATGACCTTAAATGATCCCATAAGGATTGATAGGTCGTTAAACCTCGAAACAAATAAACAAACAATACTTATTATTAACACTTCTTTGAATCTCTTGTTTCTGGTTATCCTAATACACTGTTTTGAACCTACCGTCATGCTCCGTGTCTTACGTCCGGCACAAACCGGTCACGACAACTTTAAGGCGAAATTACGCCACGACTACACAACACTTAATATCGTTGCTGAATAAAATGGTTATCGAGATTTCTGTAAGAAAAATGGTTTTGCTTTGCGTTGCTTCACTTAAAACCTCTCAACAATGTTAAGTGAGGACATGTAGTGTACCCGTTTCCTGATATGAGGGTGGAGGCGAGAAGCGAAGTGTTTGCGTGCTCGAATGGTTTCTCCGAAAATAATCAGTATTCGAAAAACCTTAAATCATGTCGGAGGCAAAGGGCGCCATCCGTATCTTTTTTCGGCGGGAAGTCCACGTATAAAATATTCAAAATGTCGGAAATGGGGCACTCTAACAATAGTTGCGGAGAGACGTAAATATGACTGCAAGAAGGGGGGATGGGAAACGGAAAAAGAAAATGAAAGTAAAAAGAATTATGAGAAAAATGAAAAAGAATGAATGAAAAATAAAATTAACAAGGAATATAAATTAAAATATTGCGAAAAAAAGAATGAAAAAACGATCAAATTAGATTAGACTGGATGAATTCGAAAGCAACGCATGTATTCGTGTATAAGTCGACATTAATTATAGGTTATTGATATTTTATTTAGAGCACAACGGTAACTAATGAAAACATAATATATCTTGTGTCTAAGTCGATTCAGTATCAGGGCATATTCAGAATGTTTCACCGAAATTCTCAGTTTCCAGCCATATATATATATATAGTCATCCGCAGACAGATCTGTTTCGCTGTATCACAGCTCATCAGTACGGTTAGACTCCAATTGCTTTTAACCCTGGATTGAAACCCCACCGAAGTGGCGTCAGTCGGCGATTCTACCTCTGGGCCATCTGCGCACGGTAGAAGAAGGCAGACTTTTTAGCATGTATATTATCATTATACACGCCCAATAGCCAGAGTGCTCGAATTCATTACTGAATGAGCGATTATATTTTAGAACATGTCCATAATTTTATATATATATATATATATATATATATATATATATATATGTATATATATAAACTGACCAAATATAAGAAACGAGGCTTTCCATTCCTATCCATACCGCCTGATGAAATATTGAAGTTCCAATGTCGAAACAAATGTACGATTTGTAGTGGATATATATATATATATATATATATATATATATATATATATATATATATTAGTTATAGCTATAATACCAATATCGACAAAACAAATTCTGCCAAGATTATCAATAATTAAACTACAACTAAGAACGTCTTAAAACCCACCGGGAACGAACCCAGAGGGAAAAGAAGGAGAAGAAAAAAAAAGAGACAAACGCAATACTTGAACAAAAAGTCAAGCCTTCGTGAGAAAAAAAACAACAACCTAAGACGAAAACCTTAAAAATAAGGCGTAGGAGGTCAATTTTCCCTGACGAGCTGTTTAACGAAACCTTGCTAGGTTGTTGGCTCACCCTTAGATTGTCGTTCAATATATATATATATATATCTCCGAGTGAATACAGAACGAAGAAAGAATTTTTACAACGTCCAAAATATTAATTTAAAACAGTGCTCGATATATAATATATAGATCTGTGAAAATTTATATTTTAGAACATGTACATAATTTATATATATATATATATATATATATATATATATATATATAGATATATATATATATATAAACTGATCAAATATAAGAAAAGAGGCTTTCCGTTCCTGAAAGGGTGGTCGTCATACCCGAAAGCTAATATTAAGAATAGCAATTTTGTTTCTAAATTATATGACTCTGTTAAATTAAATAAAAACATTTAACATTGAATTCGTTTGAGTTCGTCTCTATTGGAATTCACCGGACTTATATACCAAGTATTCTACGTTATATATATATATATATATATATATATATATATATATATATATATATATATATCCAGGTGAATAAGGAATGAAGAAATTATTAACAGCGCTCAAAACATGAATTCAAAACAGTGCTGAATATAAAGATAGAGCTTTGAAAATTTATTATAAATTATAATGTAGAACATCTACAAATTATCATTACTACAAGGAGTACATTTTGTTTCGACATTGAAAGGACAATGTCTCATCAGACACTACCTGATGAGACATTGTCCTTCCAATGTCGAAACAAAATGTACACTTTATAGCATATTATAATTTGTAGATGTTCTAAACTATAATTTATAATATATATATATATATATATATATATATATATATATATATAAATTATGATTTTTCGATGGCCTCATATATATATATATGAGGCCATGGAAAAATCACGCCCATGTCACTTTGTAACACTGGTTCTCGTGCCAACAAATGAAGTGAAGAAGCGTCGATAGTAACTAGTACCTAAGTGGGTGTTACATCGTCGAGGTGGGTACGATACACAGAGAAAGTGTTCTGCGGTATTATTCAGCACAATATCCGGTGCTAAACGTGTTGTGGAATCTCCCCATTTTGTATATGGTAATGGACTCGACTGAGTGTATATATAATACTGCCACAAAGAAAACAGTGAATCTCAGGATCTGGAATCACAGTTGTAGTTGCAGTTCACAGTGGAGAGTAATCATAGAGATCCATTACAGTTATCGAAGAGTTCCGATAGATACCGAAGTAACCCAGAGACCAGACTAGCTCTGAGCTCCATTCACCTCGAATAAGTTACCCGGATATACTATTTCACTTCAAGATTTGTATATATTTATTTTCTTACTAATCGTATTCCTGGATTTACTAACCCGCGTTCCAGTTTGTATATTATGTTCAATATAAGCTACTTTTCTATTTCTATATATGTTTTTGTAGTTAATTATTTTGTACGTTTCGTCATCCGGAATTCGCAACAACACGGAAGTTAAAAACACAGAGAGGAGGGGTTTAAACTTGATCTGAAAAATAGGAAAAGAAAAAACGAAATTGATTAATTAAAAAAAATGATTAATTGATTAAATTCAGTGGGTCTAACCCTGACCGTATTTTGAAAGAAAAGAATCTAAATCAATTGTTTCGATTAATTTGCACTTGCTGGAGATGTACAGTAAAGGAACATTTTTTAGTATCTCTAGCGATTGATCGTAAGTACAAATTCCACTTGAGCTCTGGGTTGTTTTTGAATTCAAAGAGACGCACATGACATAGGGTCTCTCTAAAGAAATATCTATTGATCGCAATTGTTCCAAATATCAGAAGTTATATATATATATATATATCTATTGATCGCAATTGTTCCAAATATCAGAAGTATATATATATATATATATATATATATATATATATATATATGAGAAGTTATATATATATATATATATCTATATATATGAGAAGTTATATATATATATATATATATATATATATATATATATATATATATGAGCATATTTTTATTCGTAACACCCCGAGCAAGGCGGTAATGCCATTGATATGCAAAGGGCTACACAAAAGTAAGAAGATTAATTAGGAGAGAGTGAAAAGAAAGTCGAACCAGTTAGAAAGGAGCAAGAGAAGGATGGGAACACAGGTATGATGACAGTTGCAAAGGTGGAGAGAAAGGAAAGGATATACAGGGTGGTGAAGAAAGAACTAGAGTCAAGTGTTTAAGAGATGAGTATTTCATTTAAATTCCTGGAAGTTGTAGCCGTTACGAAAGCAAGAATATGGAAGCGAGTTCCACAGGCGGAAGTGCGAGAAAAGAAGCTGCCAGAGTAGAATTGTCGTCTGCATCTTCGGATTTATATGAATATATAAAAGGCAAGATGCTTTTTTGTGTGTCTGTTTATCTACTTTTATGTCTGTATTTTTTTCAGCTCTTTTATTTTAGTTTTTGCTTCGGGTTTGGCTCTAAGTAGATATAATTGTAGTTCTTAGCCTCAGCCATGATACCATTTACTCAGAGGACGTATTTAGGATTCAAATTACAGTTTATGACGAAAAAATCTTATTTGATATCGATACCAGAAAATCAAAATTTGACTTACATCCATTAATTTTTCTTTCAGTCTACGGTTTCGCTTTAACTGGAAATATCTGTTTCGTGCCAACGTCCAAAGAGTCTGAGCTCCAAGACCATGGATTAGTTTTAGAGCTTTCATTACACCCGAGCAACGCCGGGATATACTGCTCGTATATATATATATATATATATATATATATATATATATATATAAGCCGATTTTTTCGATTATCGATTTTCGATATTTATCGGGGGTACCTCGACACAAAACCTAGGTAAGAACACTCGCAGACGCTTATAGTACAACTGTGTAAATTTTCAAGAAAATTGATACAGCCGTTTCGGAGTCTATAGGTAACGGACACACACACACACACACACACACACACACACACACAGTGACAAAGTTCCATTTATAAATAAGTTTAGATTTTAATTTTTCCTACATTTTTATGTAGAAGTAACATTTGGATATGTATATTTTTGAGAGAGAGAGAGATAGTGAGAGAGAGAAGAAGAGAGAGTGAGAGAGAGTGAGAAAGAGAGAGAGAGAGAGAGAGAGAATGAGAGAGAGAGAAGGAGAGAGAAGGAGAGTGAGAGAGAGAGAGAGAGAGAGAGAAGAGAGAAAGAGAGAGAGAGAGAGAGAAAGAGAGAGAGAGTGAGAGAGAGAGAGGAGAGAGAGAGAGAAGGAGAGAGAGAGAAGTAGAGAGAGAGACGACAATGGCGTTGCTCTCTGGGAGAGTAGCGCCATTCATTCTAATGGTAGACAGGAATGATTTTCTATGGTGGTCAAAGGAGAGCAGCCTCGTTTTGGAGGCAATAGTAAAGAAAAAGTAGGAAAAATGTATCTTTAATCTAACATATTTCACTTTAACTTCTTCATCCTGCGGCCTCGGTCGAGATCGAACTCACTACACCCCTCCAGTATTCCCTGTGCATTTGGAACTCTGGCGCAGTTTGCAGCGAAATTCATAATCTTGTCAAATAGCTGAATACTTGATGCTTCGC
Source organism: Ascarosepion bandense (assembly GCA_037127315.1). Classification (NCBI taxonomy): domain Eukaryota; kingdom Metazoa; phylum Mollusca; class Cephalopoda; order Sepiida; family Sepiidae; genus Ascarosepion; species Ascarosepion bandense. Next base: position 2,025,245 of record JBBBDQ010001442.1, read on the forward strand.
CAGGGCTACCAAGGGTGTTTTTATTGTAACACCAACACTAGATGGGTTGCCTCCAGGCCCCATCCTGTTATTTAACCCATAACTGGAGGGAAGTGACAAATTAAATATCTTTCCAAACGTTTATGTGAATGCAGGATTCTCAACTGGAATTCGAACTCGGCTCACCGATTTCTCTTTCCAAGCCGATATCCACTGCACCACAATGCACATCCGTCACTGAACGCTTACAGAGCCTGGTATTCCCAAGTGGTCACCCATGTAAGTACTGACCAGGCTCAACGTTGCTTAACTTCACTTTAACTTAACCGACTCATAAACACACACATTCATGCATGATTCTCTCAAAATCCTCCATCACTTGATACTTGTGTACATTATTTCGCTACAATTTTGAACGGAAATGTTTTTCGTTTTGTCTTTTAACACCACACTAACTTTACCGATTCATAAACACACACATTCATTTTATATTTTAGAAATGTTTTTTGTTTTGTCATTCAGACACGTACTAACTTTACCGACTCATAAACGCACACATTCATACATCATTTTCTCATACACATTTTTTTATTTTAAAATAGTAGATATTCTGTTTTTAATTAAACAGTATTATATATTTATATCTACAGGCCTGATTATTTACGACAAATTTTATTACGAAAATGTGTGCCATTCGGCAGGATTCGAACCTATCCACATAGGAGAAGCTACCATGTGATCTGGAACGTCATAGACCTCTAGACCAAGAATAACTTTCTGTCTAAATCGAGGTGCCTATATATATATATATATATATATATATAGTCATCCGCAGACAGATCTGTTTCGCCGTATCACAGCTCATCAGTACGTTTAGACTTCGATTACGCTTTTACCCAGGATTGAAACCCGACCGAAATGGCGTCAGTCGGCACCTCTACATATATATATATATATATATATATATATATATATATATCCGCAAACAGATCTGTTTCGCTGTATCACAGCTCATCAGTACGGATAGACAGCTGATTGTCTTTTACCCAGGATTGAAACCCGACCGAATTGGCGTCAGTCGGCGATTCCACTTCTGAGCCACGGCAGAAGGAGGCAAACTTTTTAGCGTGTATATTATCATTATACACGCCCAATAGCTGAGAGTGTTCTAATTCATTGCTGAATGAACGATGTGTAGATGCTAGAGTATCTACTGTTTTTCAAAGTCTACCATTCTTCCAGAGTGCTCAGTCAGGGTGTGTGAGCGTAAATAGTCATCCGCAGACAGATCTGTTTCTCTGTATCACAGCTCACCAGTACAGTTAGACAGCCGATTGCCTTTACCCATATATATATATATATATATATATATATATATATATAATATAATTATATGGTTATGTCAATTTTTGATATCACCATATAATTATATTATATTATATTAAGCTCTATAATACTCATTATATTGAGCACTGTTCATAATAAAATAAATGCCAGAGAACACTGTCTTGCGAGAACACTATATATACATAGGAAAATATTTTTAAAAGTTGCATATCTCGGAAGATTTACCCACACACACACACACACACACACACACACACACACACATATATATATATATATATATATATATATATATATATATATATAATTTTAAAAAATATTTTCCCTTTATGCATTTTTTTTCCTTCTCATTTTTTGGTAGAAATTGATAGACTCAAAGAACTCAATGAATAATAAATATATGCCTTAGTGTTTTCTCGCTCAAAGAAAGTTTTGCTGCATGGCCTATTCTTTTTTTTAAAAAAAGATTCTTCGAATGATTTTTCGTCTCTAATTATCCCAAGACTTTCGGGCAAGTTCCGACGGAAGGCACAATCCAAATAACTGATTTAATAACGATGTAAAAAAAAAAAAAAAAAAAAATCAGCGACGTAAGTACGTTTTAAGTAGACATAAATCTTCGGCAATTCTTCTTTCGATATATTGCCTGGATATTATCGGTTCTGTCAGAGGCAAAATATGAAAGAGAAAACTTTAAATAATAATTGAAAAAAAAAAGCATTCACTTGAAAATAAAAAGAAATTTCAAAAATATCCAGTTTGAATTTATTTTTTGGTTTAATTGTTAGACATCGAATAAAGTTTTAAAAAATAAATTTAAAACTAAATATCCCAAATTTATTCTAACAGGAGACAGAAAACTATCAAAAAATATCCTTTAAAATTTAAAAAAAAAATGAATTTAAAGCAGAATTATCATGACTTTTTTTTTTTTTTTTTTTTAATAAACTTGTATCTAAAGAAACATAAAAGTTCAAGTTGATGGTTAAAACGTTGGGCTCGAGTGTCAGTTTGTTCGTGTCGTGCATTCGTTCTTCGCACGGACCCCTAATAAATGTGGCATTTGGACAAATAAAAAAAATCCTAAAATAATCCTTGTGGGTGATGAATTATTCTCCATTCTGCAGTCATTTTCACAATCGAAAATTTTCCGTTATTTCAATATCATATTGCTATTACTATTAGATTGAATAATTCAATTTTTAAGACTTATCGACCTATTGTTGGTCATTAGCAACCAGAAAATAGTTTAGGTTGTAACGGTTGAGTGATAGAAGTTTTATTATTTAATTCAAAATTAAAAGGGAGAATATATATATATATTCTCCCTGTTAATTTTGAATTAAATAAGACTTCTTTCATATATATATATATATATATATATATATATATATATATATATATATATGACAGAAGTCTTATTATTTAATTCATTATATATATATATATATATATATATATATATATATATATAAATTAGTAAATTATATTCGATATATATATATATATATATATATATATATATATTAAATAATAAGACTATATATATATATATATATATATCATGTTCATATCACGTTGAATATACCGGTTCCCGCTCGATCACCGAAGTTGAGCCTTGTTAGTACTTAGATGGGTGACCCGAAGTTAAGCAACGTTCAGCTTGGTCAGTACTTAGATGGGTGACCCGAAGTTAAGCAACGTTCAGCCTTGTCAGTACTTAGATGGGTGACCCGAAGTTAAGCAACGTTCAGCCTGGTCAGTACTTAGATGGGTAACCGCTTGGAAATACAAGGTGATTTTAAGCGTTTATTGACGGATGTGCGTTGCGTTGTGGTGCGGTGGATGTCGGCTTGGAAAGGTAAATCGGTGAGCCGAGTTCCAATTCCAGCCAAATACTCTGCATTCACTTTCACACTTGTACCCTTGGGAAAGGTATTAATCCGTCCTTTCCCTCTAGTTATGGGTTAAATAACTGAGGTCTGCTGTTCATGAGATCCGTGGCGAACTTGTACACGGATTGTTTGTGATCAGCAATTCCAAAAACTGTGGATGGTGCTACACAATCCTTCACCACTCAAAACTATTCTTGGTGTGGAAATCTAATTGATTTAGATACTCATACGTCGAAATCGACAGGAGAGTCCATCATATATATATATACATAAAATATGAAATATTTTTTAACAATATATATTTGATGCAGTATCACGTATAGCACTTACCTGACAGAATATAACAGTTGGAATCAGGCTGCTAGTGGGTAAAAAGTGGGGGATCAGTTTTATATTGTTTTGAAGTATTAAACTGATCATCCATTAATTACTACTTAATAATATAATACATCTCTTCCCGCTCTAGCTATGAGTCAATTAACAGGACAGATTGGTTTCTATAGCCTTGGTCGGCAACCAGTCTACCGCAGAAAGCAATGGCAACCTACTGCGGGATAATCTTCTGCCCAGTCAGTCATGTCTCTTTCGAGACATGATCGCCCAAGCGTGTATCACGTATGGCACTTAACTGACTGACTGAATATAATAGTTGGAATCATGATTAAGGCTTCTACTGGTCATAAAATGGGGGATCGGTTTTCTATTGTTATGAAGTAATAAACTGATCCCCCACTAATTACTACCTAATAATATAATACATCTCTTATACTTCTAGCTATGAGTCAAGTAACAGGACAGATTGGTTTCTATAGCCTTGGTCGTCAACCAGTCTACCGTAGAAAGCAATGGCAACCTACTGCGGGATAATCTTCTGCCCAGTCATTCATGTCTCTTTCGAGACATAATCGCCCAAGCGTGTATCACGTATGGCATTTAACTGACTGATATTTGATGGATAGTCGTATTTTGGTAGAAGCTTTGTCTTTTTTTAATAGTATATTTATTTACATCTACTGGCCTGATAATTCAGAGTTATTAAAACTCGATGAAAAAGTATTGCACGATTAACGACACAGCAGCTGCAATGCGTCCATAAATGTTTCGTAAAAAATCGAGAAACAGATTTTGCTGTGTCCACTAAAAATGTCGTTTAAAGAAATCCTTTTGTACATTAAAAATCCTTCGTGACATTTAATAATAATTATGGAGGTCCCTACATTTTGGTGGAGGTCCCTATTTTTTGGTGGAGGTCTCTACACTAACTGCTATAGTGCATTCATCTGTTGATGTTAGTTTTTTTACTAACCTTTTGTTTAAGCTTGACTGCATTAGTAATTCCCCTTTTAGTTACAGAATTAGAAAAAATACTTTATCAATTATCATAATTTAAAAAATTGTAAACAATTCTTGTAAAAATTAATTTTAACAGTATTTTCATTATTCGGACTATTGTCCTCATCTTTGTTGCCATTTGTACGACGTTTCGGCAGTTGTACGCTCCGGCATTCTTCATGTGCTAGAAATTTCTAACCTAACCCTTTATTACAACCACTTGGGTGTATGAACTCCATTCAATGGATAGTAGTACCTCTTTTGGTAGTTATGAATTATATCCCACTAACTCTGCAAATTATTTGTTCACCACTGCTGTAGCCTGATATTGAACTCACAACACTTTGGGCCAATTAACAGGAACTAACCAACGTCTATATCCACTTGGCCAAATGGTAAGAAGGATGAGGACAATAGTCCGAATAATGTAAATATGGTGAATACTACCTCTTCTCAGAGTTATAAACAAATAGAATGATCTATTATTAAACGTCATACAAATGGCAACAAAAATGAGGACAATAGTCCGAATAATGTAAATACTGTAAATACTACCTCATCTCAGAAATGCAGACAAATAGAATGATCTTTTATTAAACGTCGTACAAATGGAAACAAAGATGAGGACAATAGTCCGAATAATGTAAATAATGTAAATACTACCTCATCTCAGAAATATAGACAAATAGAATGATCTATTATTAAACGACGTACAAATGGCAACAAAGATGAGGACAATAGTCCAAATAATGTAAATACTGTAAATACTACCTCATCTCAGAAATATAGACAAATAGAATGATCTATTATTAAACGTCGTACAAATGGCAACAAAGATGAGGACAATAATCCGAATAATGTAAATACTGTAAATACTACCTCATCTCAGAAATATAGACAAATAGAATGATCTATTATTAAACGTCGTACAAATGGCAACAAAGATGAGGACAATAGTCCAAATAATGTAAATCCTGTAAATACTACCTCATCTCAGAAATATAGACAAATAGAATGATCTATTATTAAACGCCGTACAAATGGAAACAAAGATGAGGACAATAGTCCGAATAATGTAAATCCTGTAAATACTACCTCATCTCAGAAATATAGACAAATAGAATGATCTATTATTAAACGCCGTACAAATGGCAACAAAGATGAGGACAATAGTCCAAATAATGTAAATCCTGTAAATACTACCTCATCTCAGAAATATATCCAAATAGAATGATCTATTATTAAACGCCGTACAAATGGAAACAAAGATGAGGACAATAGTCCGAATAATGTAAATACTGTAAATACTACCTCATCTAAGAAATATAGACAAATAGAATGATCTATTATCAAACGTCGTACAAATGGCAACAAAGATGAGGACAATAGTCCGAATAATGTAAATACTGTAAACACTACCTTTTCTCAGAAATATAGTTAAATATTAAATTCATTCATTTTTTTAGCATGTGCTGTGCTCCATAAGTACGTATGCGATCTCCCTATCCCTTGTAGCTCTTAACAACTCCTCCCAAACACTGCGGTGCAATTTATTTCCCCAGGATCATTAAGTTTTTTTTTCTTAAAATAATTTTGTCCATAATATATCTTATACATAAAACCAATTAGAAGTTGAGCTAATTTTTGATGTTTCACTAGTTTACATTGGAGCTGGCTAGCAGTCCAAAATGTCAAATACATGTCGGGGATACTAAAAATCAAGCAGGTACAAAAATTTAAATACCTGGAAAGTGTTTTAACAGAAGACGGAAAGTGCAACACAGAGATCCGAAGGCGAATTGTCATGGCGAAGGAAGCATTCCAGAAGATGAGTAAGGTATTAAGAAACAGGACAATTTCGCTAGAAACAAAGAAGAGAGTACTGGATTGTTATGTGATGTCAGTTCTTCAATATGGGAGTGAATGCTGAACAATATAATCAAAGATGAAGGAAAAATTTGAAACAACTGAAATGTGGTTCTACAGAAGGATGCTGTGGATATCATGCATCGAGCATGTGAGCAATGATGAGGTTTTGGAAAGGATGGAAACAAAAAGGAAATTAATACTGAGCATCAAGAAAAGACTTGAAGCAGCTGAAATGTGGTTCTACAGAAGGATGCTGTGGATATCATGGATCGAGCATGTGAGCAATGATGAGGTTTTGGAAAGGATGGAAACGAAAAGGAAATTAATACTGAGCATCAGGATGAGACAGTTAAAGTTCCATCATCGCCTACGTCCTGAAAGGACAGGGCACATGGAAGAAGAAGAAGGAGAAGAAGATGTACATGAATATACTGTTTACTTTTTAAAATAATTTAGAAAAGCAGAGCATCTCCCCAAATACGAATATCTATTAAAAAAATATCGAATTTCTTGTCGCTGTTTATCTCACCCCGTAACCACGCTTCAAAAATGTTATTCACTGCAGAATGACTTCACGCGTAGTTTGCCGATTTTTCGGCCTATTTACTTCCTTTGTGCAATTACTACGCGGAAGTTGAGTTTCGAAACAAAACAAATCGCGTAGTAATTGCAAAACGGATGTAATTAGGCCGAAATAAGTATCCTACGCCTCAAGTCATTCAGCGATGAATCAGATATGAGAACGGTGGTAAGGGGTGAGATATAGTCCGATTTTTTTCCGGTCGATAACATGAAAGAAGGTAGGTTTCTTCAATAAACAATTATCGATTTGAGTTCAGCATATACATTTGCACGAAATTAAGGATGTTTTCGAAAGATTTGACGGGCTAAAGGCCTTCGGGGAACAAATAAAAAATTCATCGAATTTTTTTATGCCCTTAAAATGGTTTGAAATAGACTAATTATTAGATCTAGAGGGTTGTGCTAAACCTTTAACCTATAGTGTAGTTTGCATATACTAATTCTTGCGTATATTGACGTTCTGTATGTGACTTACTAGCTATCTGGCGGTGTAAGCAAATACGAGTGTGTATATGACATTCTCTTTAATTTGTCCGGCTTCGTGTGTAGCACTGATGACGAACGTCTTATCGGGAGTTCAGTCGTCACGTGACTGCCAATGTGGGTGAGTACACATTGCGAATCTTTATTTTCGTGTCCTCCCGGCTTCCTCTCCTCTGTTTGTCTTGGATCCATTTGAGCAACAGTCAGAGGTCAAGAGACAAAACCATGAATCCGGCTCGCAGAGGTGGTAGAGTTCAGCCCTCGATTCCTAGAATCCTCCTCGCCCGGCCGCCTCCATAGGCGCTGTCTCGCTGTGTTTGGGAGACATGAAGACCTCGCAATGACAAACAAACAGAAACACTTACGACAAACTAAATATGATGGCGTAAGGAAAGACAAGATTAATTGATATCTATATATAAGTGAAAAGGTCAATTTGACTAACGGTTGGGAAGAACAAAGAGTGGGTAAGGTTGATATTGTAGGGAAATAAAAAGAGAAAGACATTTGAAGTTCAGAATATGAGAGGCAAGGTGGCTATGCACAGTGTATAGAGGTTGATTCGCCCTGTGATTGGAATTACGAAGCAAAGTCCCCGATTTGGCTTATAACTTATTCTGCACAAATGATTCCGCGCTAAAAACTGTGAGTGGAAAATATAAAGGAAGATAAACTAAAGAGCCGAAAAAACGTGGGTTCGAGAGGAGAGGTAGTTAAATCTTGTTCGCGGGCGCTGAAAAGTGATCCAGCCGAGACAATACACCCAAATCCAGCCAAATGAATAAACATTATATTTGAAATTAGTTTTTTTTTGTATTTTTATATACATTCATACATTTTTGAGTGGTTCAAAAACATTGCAGCAAACTCATTATATATCTATCTATCTATCTATCTATCTATCTATCTATCTCAGCTTATACATTATCTATCTATCTATCTATCTATCTATCTATCTATCTATCTATCTATCTATCTATCTCAGCTTATTCATATCTATCTATCTATCTATCTATCTATCTATCTATCTATCTATCCGCCGAAAAATATTTCCGTACCCAATTGTATATAGATAGATAGCTAGATAGATAGATAAAAACAGACTGAGATAGATAGATAGATAGATAGATAGATAGATAGATAGATAGATAGATAGATAGATAGATAGATGAACAGATAGATAGATAGATAGATAGATAGATAGATAGATAGATAGATAGATAGATAGATATGAACAGACTCGGATAAATAGATAGATAGATAGATAGATAGATAGATAGATAGATAGATAGATATGAACAGACTCGGATAGATAGATAGATAGATAGATAGATAGATAGATAGATAGATAGATAGATATGAACAGATAGATAGATAGATAGATAGATAGATAGATAGATAGATAGATAGATAGATATGAACAGACTCGGATAGATAGATAGATAGATAGATAGATAGATAGATAGATAGATATGAACAGACTCGGATAGATAGAGAGATAGATAGATAGATAGATAGATAGATAGATAGATAGATAGATATGAACAGACTCAGATAGATAGATAGATAGATAGATAGATAGATAGATAGATAGATAGATAGAGATGAACAGACTCGGATAGATAGATAGATAGATAGATAGATAGATAGATAGATAGATAGGAACAGACTCAGATCGATAGATAGATAGATAGATAGATAGATAGATAGATAGATAGATAGATAGACAGACAGATAGATAGATAGATAGATAGATAGATAGATAGATAGATAGATAGATAAGACAGTGTGTTTGTATTAGAGGAAGTAAATAGTATCACTTGGTATTTTGAAAACTAATTTTCAACGACGTCCATGGAGTAGCGAGGCGCAACCTCATAATTGGCTTTATGCCACATTACTATTCCGTCAGAAAATATTATATACTAGCAAATCTTTTTGGCTTTGTTCGGGAAGAAATTTTGTCAAAACAAAGTTATATCTTTTATTTGTGCGAATAATTAAAATGACTAAGGGAAATAATCAGTGATAAATATACTACCTTAAGTTGATTCATCTGCCTTTTCCGTTTAGGGCGTGACATGAAAGATATAAATAAATACACAACGGTAATTATTATATAGTGTTGATTAGGTTTAGTCAAGTGTCGTATATCATTTACAAGTCTCAGAAAATAGGCTGCACGGAGGATTAAATAATGAATCTTCTGTCATCTTTGAACCATTCCTTCTTCATTTCTTGCTCGATAACGAAAATATATTTTTCAACAAAATAGGCAATGTCATGAATATCGTGGCTCGATGTGTCGACTAATTACGAAGTGTAGTATCTGTTATCCTCATCTTTTAGACTACCGGTAATATGAACCGTTTCATTATAAGGAAATATACAGTATTTGTCTATATTTTCGAGATGAGGTAGTATTTACAGTATTTACATTGTTCGGACTATTGTTCTCATCTGTGTTGCCATTTGTACAACGTTTAATAATAGATCATTCAAATTGTCTATATTTCTGAGATGAGGTAGTATTTACAGTATTTACATTATTCGGATATTGTCTTCATTTCTGTCGCCATTTGTACGACGTTTAATAATAGATCATTCTATTTGGCTATATTTCTGAGATGAGGTAGTATTTACAGTATTTACATTATTCGGACTATTGTCCTCATCTTTGTTGCCATTTGTACGACGTTTAATAATAGATCATTCTATTTGTCTATATATCTGAGATGAGGTAGTATTTACAGTATTTACATTATTCGGACTATTGTCCTCATCTTTGTTGCCATTTGTACGACGTTAAATAATAAATCATTCTATTTGTCTATATTTCTGAGATGAGGTAGTATTTACAGTATTTACATTATTCGGATATTGTCCTCCTCTCTGTCGCCATTTTACGAGGTTTAATAATAGAAATATAGACAATTTGAATGATCTATTATTAAACGTCGTACAAATGGCAACACAGATGAGAACAATAGTCTGAACAATATAAATACTGTAAATACTACCTCATCTCGAAAATATAGACAAAAAAATGAATACGGTATTGTCCTCATCTTTGTTGCCATTTGTATGACGTTTCATAAGAGATCATTCTATTTGTCTATATTTCTGAGATGAGGTAGTATTTACAGTATTTACATTATTCGGACAATTGTCCTCGTCTTTGTTGCCATTTGTACGACGTTTAATAATAGATCATTCTATTTGTGTATATTTCTGAGATGAGGTAGTATTTACCGTATTTACATTATTCGGACTATTGTCCTCATCTTTATTGACAATAGAAGGAGCTTACGCCAGCGGTTAGATGCATGTGAAATCCTAAAACAATATCCAAAATCTCCAATGCACTCTAAAAATTTACTGTATGGTGGTCTTTCAAAGGGTTATTCAAGATTGATTCCAGGCACAAGGAAAAACAATAACAGCAACATCGTATGGTGGAGAAACTGAGTTTAGGCAAGAAGAATTAAATAAATATTCTAGACGTGCAAAAAGAGATAGCACCATTTTGCTGGACGACAACGCATGGCCTGACGCTTCTCAATCAACTGTCCAAAAGCTACATAGCCTGAATTATGAAATTTTGCTTTATCCTCTATACTTACTCAATATCCTTCCTATTGATTATCACTTATTTGACCATTGTAAACAATAAAACATTCTCCGTTCTCCGAGACGGAAGAAGTAATCGAAGCATTGAACTGTTTATCACATCAAGGAATGAGATTTTTTTTTTAATGAGATTTTTTTTTTAGAGAACAGTTGCTTATCAACATGGTGCCTACTTAAAAAAAAAAAATTAGTTATTTAATATTTCAGAATATTTCATTCCTTCTTGTTAAGTGAGTCATTTCATGTATGACAACCTGATAGAACATGGGTTGTCATTTCTGTTAGATTTCAGGTTCAGTCCAGCTTTAAAATGTAACTCCTATATCCAATACAAGCAGTATAGCTCGGCGTTGCTCGGGTGTGATGAAAGCTTTAAAACTAATCCATGGTCCTAGAGCTCAGACTCTTTGGACGTTGGTACGAAAGACTAAAAATCAATAGTTGTTTCCAGTAAAAGAGAAACCGTAGATTGAAAGAAAAATGAATGGATGTAAGTCAAATTTTGATTTCCTGGTATCGATATCAAATAAGTTTTTTTCGTCGTAAACTGAATTTTGAAGGCTAAATAAGTCCTCTGAGTAAATGGTATCATGGCTGGGACTAAGAAATACAATTATACATACTTAGAGCCAAACTCAAAGCAAAAACTAAAATAAAAGGGATGAAAAAAATAGATATACAGGCAGATAAACAGACACACACACAAACATCTTGCCTATTATACATATATATTATCGATTTTCTGCACTGCTGTAAGAACTGCAACCTTGAAACTTCTGAATATCGTTTCTTATGTCTTTGTATATGAGTGTATCAAATTTGATTAAAATCGGACCACTCCTTCTATAACCCGATTTTTTCGATTATCAATTTTCGATATTTATCGGGGGTACCTCGACACAAAACCTAGCTAAGAACACATAAAGACGCTTATAGTACAAATAGAATGATCTATTATTAAACGTCGTACAAATGGCAACAAAGATGAGGACAATAGTCCGAATAATATAAATACTGTAAATACTACCTCATCTCAGAAATACAGACAAATAGAATGATCTATTATTAAACGTCGTACAAATGGCAACAAAGATGAGGACAATAGTCCGAATAATGTAAATACTGTAAATACTACCTCATCTCAGGAATATAGACAAATAGAATGATCTATTATCAAACGTCGTACAAATGGCAACAAAGATGAGGACAATAGTCCGAATAATGTAAATAATGTAAATACTACCTCATCTCAGAAATATAGACAAATAGAATGATCTATTATTAAACGTCGTAAAAGTGGCAACAAAGATGAGGACAATAGTCCGAATAATGTAAATACTGTAAATACTGCCTCATCTCAGAAATATAATCGAATAGAATGATCTATTATTAAACGTCGTACAAATGGCAACAAAGATGAGGACATTAGTCCGAATAATGTAAATACTGTAAATACTACCTCATCTCAGAAATATAGACAAATAGAATGATCTATTATTAAACGTCGTACAAATGGCAACAAAGATGAGGACAACAGTCCGAATAATGTAAATACTGTAAATACTACCTCATCTCAGAAATATAGACAAATAGAATGATCTATTATTAAAGACATATGGAAACACTTTGACAGTAAATTCTTTTTATCACTTTATATTCATACAGTATGACCACTCGACATTCAACTATTATATTCAGTCAGTCAAGTGCCATACGTGATACACGTTTTGGATGATCATGTCTCGAAAGAGATATGACTGATTGGACAGAAGATTATCCCGCACTAGGTTGCCATTGCTTTCTGCGGTAGACTGGTTGCCAACCAAGGCTACAGAACCAAATCTGTCTTGCAATTTAACTCATAGCTGGAGGGAGAAAAGATAGATTAAATTAAATTATTATACTAAGTATAATTAGTGGGGGATCAATTTATTACTTCATGAAATAGAAAACCGATTCCCACTTTATGCCCAGTAGAAGTTTTAATGTTTCCAACTATTATATTCAGTCAGTCAGTCAAGTGCCATACGTGATACAGGCTTGGGTGATCATGTCTCGAAAGAAACATGACTGGCTGGGCAGAAGATTATCTCGCATTAGGTTGCCATTGCTTTCTACAGTAGATTGGTTGCCAGCCAAGGCTATAGAACACAATCTGTCATGTTATTTAACCTATAACTGAAGAGAAGAGACGGATTGCTACCTTTCCCAAGGATATTTGCGCGTTAGAGAAAGCAAGAAATTCAAGTGGAATTCGAACTCGGGTCTCTGATTTGTCGTTCCGAGTCGATATCCACTGCACCCCAAGCCACATCCTTAACAGTATATAGAAAAGAAAATTATCTGGGAAAAGAGTCAAGAATAGTTCGATTTGTTTTATATACTTAGGATGTGACTTCGTTCATGGAACGGATCAACAACCATGTGCGATAACCCAATAATCTCAGCAGAATCTGTTCATATTCACTGTAGCCGGTCTTTTCTCTCACTGAGGAGGCTCAGTATATTGCTTACATGGAGACTCTGCTTGGTCTATGCTTATGGAAGGTAGAAGAGGTTGCTTGTGATGGATGACAGATAGCAGTTTCATTTTAGATACATTGAAATTTACAAGCCATTTCTTATCCCAATCCAACACTGAGTGAAGGTTCTTCTCAAGGTCAGCAGCGAGATTGTGTTTGTCCGCCTCGCCGTGGTGTCATCTGCGTAGATGCTTACCTGGCACTTGATCACGTCTGGGAGATTATTTATAAAAATAAGGAAAAACGTAGGGTCTAGGATAGGGCTCTGAGGATAGGGCTCTTTGTACAGAAGCATGTGGAGGCATGTCCATTCAGGACGACCTTCATTACGTTCGATTTTGATTTTGGTATCTCAAATTTGTAATTTACCTGTTGTGCTAGTCCTTTTTTTGACAGCTATGGATTCTTTATTTTCGCTTTTTTTTAAATACCTTCTCCAGTTTTATTTCTGTTTGCCGTCAACACGGTGGCATCTGTATATCTTATGCTATTGAGGTTGTGGCTGCCAATATTGAATCCTGGTAGAACTACTAATTTTCTGAGAATCGCCTCGATGCATAAGTTAAAAAAAGTCCGGTGAGAAGACACATCCTTCTCTTGTCTGTACAGGGCCAGGAAGCTTTTTTCCATCTGAGTCCATCCTGCACATATATAAATCTACCATCCAACCGTGCATTGAATACTGCTGCCACATCTCGTCGGGTGCCCCTGGTATTCTTCTCGGGGTTCTTGACAAAATACAACGGAGAATCTGTAATGTGATCGATACCGACTTGGCAGCCCGGCTGCAGTCACTCTCTCACCGGCGTGATGTGGCTTCTCTGTACCTCTTCTATAAATACTTTCACGGCTTCTACTCCGGTGAACTTAGATCACTGGTGCCTCCTAGGTACGAATTTGCACGAGATACTAGATTAGCACCCTTTTACAGTAAAACAAATAAAATGTAAACACAGTTTCTACTCTAACAGCTTCTTTTCTCGCACTTCCCGCCTGTGGAATTCACTTCCATATACTTGTTTCTCCGACAGCTACAATCTCCAGGAATTTAAATGTAAGGTCAATAGACACCTCTTATCACACTAACTCGCACCCATTCTCTCAAACTCTCTTCCCATCTACCCCACCCCCTTCCTCGGTATCCTCATCCGTCTATCACCCTCCTTCCGACATTTCCTATAACTAACCACTCTTTCTCATCACTTTCCCCTATGTAACCCCCTGCGCAACAGTGGCAGTGGAATGCCTTGCTTGGGGTGAAATGATTAAAAAAAAATTAATTTTTTGTGTATTTACTGAAACCATTTTATATCCGTAAGCAGGCTGTTTTTCTGCCAGTGAAGTTTTGTTGATAAGCTGCAAGATTTTCTTTGTTCATCTTACACTAATAGCTTTGGAAAAGGCATAAATATTTTTCCATAGTATCCGACTTAGAGCCAAATATTTTAAATAGTTCATTCCTGGCATGTCAAAATAGTGTAGATGAAAAGGCATTTAAACGAAATCACTATTTTATTACTACACTACAGGAAAAAGACTTCCCTTCAAAAAATTCTTTCATTGTCAATCTCGACTAAGGAGTAATAAAAAAATACCCCTCAATAAAACAAAAAAAGAAATTGCTTGTTTGAGATTTCTTTTTCCGGAGTTAATAGATATCCTGCCAACCACTAACCCCAACATTTTTTTTGTTTGCTTGTTTATTTTTGGACTATTTATTGTTAGCGTATTGGTCGGGTGGGGGCAGTAATTTGGTTTTACGATCGTTCCTTCATCACACTGATTCATAAAAAAAATATATTTTATTTTTCTGCCGTTTTATTTCATCGCCATTTCAATCTTCCATTTTGTGCGTCGTTCAATTCCCATTTGCGTTTTTCTTCTCTCTCGTTTCTTTCTTTCTAGCTAATTCAATTTCTCTCTATGTTTATTTAAGCCCATATTATAAACTGGCACACGGCCAATATTATGGAGTGAATTGATAATTATTAACTAGGTACTTGTTCTTAGAGCAAAAATTAAAAGAAAAATTCCAAGATGATATCTTATCTCTGTAAAATGTCTTCATAAATAACATTTTCAACAAGGCATTCACTTTTTGCCATTATTCTAAACCCACTTGAATTTCCTGCGCTAATCAAAAGGGCATTGAGTTGACCCTGTGAGAAATGTCTGAATAATAATAATAATAATAATAATAATAATAATAATAATAATAATAAATTGTCTTATTAAGTACAGCCCACACACTAAGGAGAACTTTGTCTATGTAATGCTTGGGATGATAGGGGATATAGAAAAAACATGAGATGGAGCCATAACGACACACCACGAGATTCCTTAGGTCTTCCCGCAGACTTGGTAGGTAGTGCGACCATAGCAGAAATCGAAATATGATGAAAAATGACACAATAATAATAATAATAATAATAATAATAATAATAATAATAATAATTTCAGGTAAATATTTTACATAATAATGCGGATCCAAAATGCAGGTTCTGTGATAAACACCAAGAAACATCAGACCACCTAATCTCAGGATGTTCTGTACTTGCTCCAAATGAATATAAAAATCATCACGATAGCGTGGGGCAATATTTACATTGGACAATGTGCAAACACTATGGAAAATCTGTAAACAAACACGGGTATGAACATCACCCAGCACCGTTTACAGAAATTGAAGATGTCACCATTCTATAGGATTACACCATCTACACAGACAGAAAAGCATATAGGCCAGACATTATTGTTAAAAATCAGAAAGAAAAAAACTTGTCTATTAATTGATATGGCTTGTCCAGCGGATTGCAACGTAGCAACCAAGGGATTTGAAAAACTGTCAAAATATAAAGACCTGGAAATTGAAATAGAAAAAAATGTGGAAATTGAAAACAAGAGTTGTGTCAGTGATAGTAGGTGCACTTGGAATGATAAAAAATGGAACAAAACAGCACATTGAAAGAATCTCTGGAAACCCCAGCTTAAGAGATATACAAAAAAGTGTCTTGTGATGTACAGTCTACACACTAAGGAAAACTTTGTCTATGTAACGATAGGGATGATAGGGGAGACAGAAAAAAAAACATGAAATGGAGCCATAACGACACACCACGACCTTCCTTAGGTCTTCCCGCAGACTTGGTTGGTAGTGCGACCATAGCAGAAATCGAAATATGATGAAAAATGATATAATGATAATAATAAAAGAATAGTAGTGTCGTGTGCGTTGTGGTGCAGTGGATATCGACTCGGAACGACAAATCGGGAAGCCGAGTTCGAATTCCAGTTGAATTACTTGCATTCACTTACACACAAATACCCTTAGGAAAAGTATTAATCAGTCTATTCCTTCCAGCCATGAGTTAAATAATAGAACAGATTGGGTTCTATAGCCTTGGCTGGCAAACAGTCTACCGCAGAAAGCAATGGCAACCTACTGCGGGATAATCTTCTGCCCAATCAGTCATGTCTTTTTCAAGACATGATCGCCCAAGCGTGTATCAAGTATGGCACTTAACTGACTGACTGAATATAATAGTTGAAAACATGGTCAAGGCTTCTACTGGGCATAAAGTGGGAGATCGGTTTTATGTTGTTATGAAGTAATAAACTGATCCCCCACTAATTACTACTTAATAATATGATACATTTCTTCCCTCTCTAGATATGAGTCAAATAACAGGACAGATCGGGTTCTATAGCTATGGCTGGCAACCAGTTACTGCAAAAAGCAATAGCAACCTACTGCGGGATAATCTTCTGCCCAGTCAGTCATGTCTCTTTCGAGACATGATCGTCCAAAGCGTTTGTCACGTATGGCACTTAAATGACTGAACGTTGTGTGGTAATTCATTAGTGGTTATTTCCGTTACTTGTTTTTATAATTTATACAAATGAAATATTTGTATTTGGACAAAATATTTAGCGAAAAAAAAAAAAGCTATATGTTTTAAATTTTATTTTCTGAAGTATGAAATATTAAATCTGAAAAAAAAGATGACTTAAATAATTAAATTAACCATTGGCACCATTTTGTTTACACATTTTTTTTAAAATATTTCTTTTGTTTCAAAATTACGGGAAAATATTAACATTTTTTGTTGACTAAATTCATTTGTAAAACGTCGGAATAAAAATTAAATATAAAGGCTCATTTTTGTAGTCGTGTTTGACACGTGTGATTAGATTTCTGTGACGTAATCTAGCAACCATTTTAGATGTTAGATGTTTTACGGAGCAAATGTAAACAATCGGCTCCATTGACCAAAATGTGTGAAATGAAAAATTGCTGAACTTAAACTCAAAAATATGTGTCAATGTTTTTTTTACTTGTTTTTATAATTTATACAAATGAAATATTTGTATTTGGACAAAAATATTTGTATTTGGCATGAACTGTTTAATTAATCATATCTTTTTCTTTCTATTTAAGCTATCGGTGAAAAAATTGTTCTCTATTTACAAACATATAAAAAGATTTCTATTTCATTGCTGTCTCGAATCTTTTCATTGTTACTTTCCGAAAATTTTCTATTTCTTAATACTTTCTTTAGCTTTGAAAAGTCATCTTACACTATTCTAATGGTTCTTCAGGAATTGATGGCACCTTTTACGTCTCCCGTTAAAACACTTCCCAGAATTTAATATTAATATTCATTTAATTTCTAAAAAATCAACTAAAACAATTCAAAATATTATAGTGGTGTAGCATGCCGCCTTTTATCGTTATTATTATACAACTAGCAGCATAGCACGGCGTTGCTCGGGTGTAATGAAAGCTTTAAAACTAATCCATGGTCCTGGAACTCAGACTCAGCCTAAAGAATATTTGAAATAAAATAATTGCGACAATTTACTAATATCGCACCTAGTATATATATATATATATATATATATATATATATATATATATATATATATATATACTAGTAGTATAGCACGGCGTTGCTCGGGTGTAATGAAAGCTTTAGAACTAATCCATGGTCCTGGAACTCAGATTCAGCCTAAAGAATATTTGAAATAAAATAATTGCGACAATTTACTAATATCGCACCTAGTATATATATATATATATATATATATATATATATATACTAGTAGTATAGCACGGCGTTGCTCGGGTGTAATGAAAGCTTTAAAACTAATCCATGGTCCTGGAGCTCAGACTCTTTAGACGTTGGCACGAAAGACTAAAAAGCAATAGTTCTTTCCAGTTAAAGCGAAACTGTAGACTGAAAGAAAAATGAATGGATGCAAGTCAAATTTTGATTTCCTGGTATCGATATCAAATAAGTTTTTTTCGTCGTAAACTGAATTTTGAAGGCTAAATAAGTCCTCTGAGTAAAAGGTATGATGGCTGAGACTAAGAACTACAATTATACCTACATAGAGCCAAACCCGAAGCAAAAAATAAATAGGGCTGAAAAAATACAGACATACAGGAAGATAAACAGACACTCACACAAAGACCTTGCCTTTTATATATATTATCGACTGTCTGCACTATTGTAAGAACTGCAACCGTGAATCTTCTGAATATCGTTTCTTATGTCTTTGTCTATGACTGTATCAAATTTGATTAAAATCGGACCACTTCTTGCATAACCCGATTTTTTCGATTTTCGATTATCGGGGGTACCTTGACACAAAACCTACCTAAGAACACTCGCAGAAGCTTATAGTACAACTGTGTAAATTTTCAAGAAAATCGGTTCAGCCGTTTCGGAGTCTATAGGTAACGGACACACACACACACACACGCACACACACACACACACACACACACACACACACACAGACAAAGTTCCATTTATAAATAAGTTTAGATAGATAGATTACACAAAAATCTGTGAAAATAAAAAAAGCGGTAATGAAGGACATTAGAAACATACGGTTTAAGGATTATATTTATTTGTAGAAAACGTTTTTTTATATGAAACTATCATCACAGCCCGGCGTTGCCCGGGCAACTCAGAACATTTTTTAATTAGATGATTAATGCAGCGTGTTGCGATTTCCGAGCGCTTGCAGTCGCCGCCTCACTTTAAAACTCAGTTAAATAAAAAAATAATTATATTAAAAATTGTTGTTTTAAAATTGTTCAAAAATTCCATTAAAAAAATCTATTTTCTTTTCTTTTGTGTAAACGTAAGTTCATGTTTTGTGTGACATTGTAAACAACATTGCGTTTGTTTTTGTTTCAAAATTAGGGGGAAATATTTACATTTTTTGTTGACTAAATGAATTTCAGAAATTTTCGAAGAATATTTAAAAATGCAGACATATATTTTAGAGGAAAAACTTTATAACAATGCAACACGAATTACAAACAGTTGATTTCCTGCATTAAATATTTAGCGGAAAAAAAAGCTATATGTTTTAAATTTTATTTTCTGAAGTATGAAATATTAAATCTGAAAAAAAAGATGACTTAAATAATTAAATTAACCATTGGCACTTTTTTGTTTACATATTTTGTTTTTGTTTGAAAAAAAAAACACATTTTTTTAAATATTTCTTTTGTTTCAAAATTACGGGAAAATATTAACATTTTTTGTTGACTAAATTCATTTGTAAAACGTCGGAATAAAAATTAAATATAAAGGCTCATTTTTGTAGTCGTGTTTGACACGTGTGATTAGATTTCTGTGACGTAATCTAGCAACCATTTTAGATGTTAGATGTTTTACGGAGCAAATGTAAACAATCGGCTCCATTGACCAAAATGTGTGAAAGGAAAAATTGCTGAACTTAAACTCAAAAATATGTGTCGACCTGGCTTCCCTGAAGATGTGTCCCTAGAAAGTTTGAATGGCGTAGCTTAAAAAATGTAGGCGTGCATAGATTACAGTCACACGCAGATTCACAGATTGCCTTTTATATATATCGATTATAAGATACATTATTTAGTTCCACCCGATCTATCTATCTATCTATCTATCTATCTATCTATCTATCTATCTAGTTTTAACAAACATTTACAGCTAAACCCGCTGCCACGTCATATCCACGGAGTCAAATCATTCTTATCTCTTTCGTATTCCATTACTAAGGAGGAAGATTCACTCAGACAGCTTCTTTCCAAAAACTCTTACTTTACAAAATAGGCTCCCGAGAGGATGCTTACCCAATCACTACAATCTGAAACTCTTTAGGTCTAGGATCAACCGTATTTTTTTATCTTATGTAATCTCATAATCGCCCCTAATTTTTTCTGTTGTGTTTATACAACGGTTTAATTTTGTTACACTCTACCTTGATTGGCTCTTGGTCATTCTATTCGCTTGACGTTTAGTAAAAAAAAATATCAACTTTTAGAATCTCACCAGCAATATATATATGTTTGTTAAGTTCTAATCAGACACAAGCTCACATTGTTGAAGATGAGAATTAATATAGAGCGATTTAATTTCTGGTGTGGATTGCAAAATATCGCATCACGGTAGGCGACATTAGCTTCCGTCTCTTTTTTTTTAAACAAAAATCCTCTATTTTTTCTTTTTTTTCCCCCATATTTTCAGATTATCTTTGTTTAAAATTTTTATCTTTTCTTTTTAATGTTACAGTATTTTCATTGCTTTCATCCATTTTGTTTTTATTTCGTCTGTACCGTTTCTCTTTTTGTATTAACCACATTTCTTGCTTAGTTCAAAAAAAAGAAGTTATTTTTTTATGTTTTTTCATTGCATTCTTTGAGCCATCGCTTTTTTTTTTTGCTCTATCTTTTTGCCCTCTTACGTTGGTGTTCCTTAGTTTATTGTTTATGACATTCCATTCATTTTCTCGCTTTTTCTCGTTCTGCTGACGTGGTTATAAGAACCACGCTTTTCGTATCGTGTTCGTTCCGCGCCAAGATGTTGCGGTCTTAGAACAGAAATAAAAAGGAATGGAAAAACAAATCGTTTGGACAAGTTATTCATTAAAATTTTCCATCATGTTTGCGCATGCGCTCAAAGCAAGCATTTTGTTAATGCTAATTAAATATTAAAAGCCATGAAGCTATCATTAAACAAAATGGATTCCACGAAACGGAAACGCCATCTTAAGTTCCGGTGTATACCAAAAATATGCAAACGACCTCTTTAGATAATAAAGTCGAAAAAGTAAATGCGAGCGAAAGGAAAAAAAAATAAAACGAGATGAAGCCTAAAAAATAAAATGGCGGTAGTAAAATAAATACAAGGAAAGAAAATAAAAAAATTAAGAAATAAATAGAAAAAGAAAAAGAACGATGAAAATAACAGAAGAGTAAATCTCTTTCGTTCGTGAGAAGCATTTTCTTTACTATTTTTTTTCCCCTTTTTTTTTTCTTAGTGCCGTAAAAAGATTTTAAGTGAAATGAATAAAAAAACGCAAAAAGAAAAAAACTACAACAAATAATTCGTCCCCATGTTAGGCATTTCAATCCTCTATATTATTTCTATTGTAATCGTTTTTTGTGCTTTGGACTTTCTGAACCGACATCAACGTCGCTCATTCGAACTTGATTTCGTATTCGCATTTCGTTTTTATTGCCTTATTTTTTTTTATTTTTTTCCCCTCTCCTCCATTGGACAGCGATGCTCTTTGCCTGTCGATATATCTTTTCCTTTTTCAATTTCCCTCCTTGGTTTTCCTCGTCTGACTTTATTCATATCTAAAAACGACTGCTGAAAATACATCAGCCTGACAAAGAAAGGATTGTGAAAAATAACCACGTTGGGTCAGATTTCATTTAGTAGGTCGGACCGATCAATTCGGATATGATTTTAATGAATTTAAATTTTAAAAAGAACGTTTTCGTTATCTATCTATCTATCTATCTATCTATCTATCTATCTATCTATCTATCTATCTATCTATCTATCACAGTCTGTCCATATCTATCTATCTATCTATCTATCTATCACAGTCTGTTCATATCTATCTATCTATCTATCTATCTATCTATCTATCTATCTATCTATCACAGTCTGTCCATATCTATCTATCTATCTATCTATCTATCTATCTATCTATCTATCTATCTATCTATCTATCACAGTCTGTCCATATCTATCTATCTATCTATCTATCTATCTATCTATCTATCTATC
Organism: Ascarosepion bandense; assembly: GCA_037127315.1. Taxonomy (NCBI): domain Eukaryota; kingdom Metazoa; phylum Mollusca; class Cephalopoda; order Sepiida; family Sepiidae; genus Ascarosepion; species Ascarosepion bandense. The sequence continues at coordinate 2,047,964 of JBBBDQ010001442.1, forward strand.
TATCTATCTATCACAGTCTGTCCATATCTATCTATCTATCTATCTATCAGATTTCTGTCTCAATTTTGATGATATACGTAAAATAACGTTGACAAATTATCAAATTTAAATTATTTGGAAAATAAAGTTTAAACTATTACTTCTTTCTGTATTTAAATTGAATGTTTTTATTGTTAGACATTGCATGTATAGATATAGCTACGTACCATCTAAGAAACACACACACACACACACACACACACACACACACACACACACACACACACACACACACACACACACACACACACACACACACACACACACACACATATATATATATATATATATATTTATATATATATATATATATATTTGTGCATTTAGGCAGCAAATTTTCTTTTAAACATGTCAGATTAAATAAATTGCAAACATTGTGTCTCTGCTTATTGTAAATAAAATCTGTTCATAATCACGGATAATCTTTCGCTGATTGCAATTGGAAGATGTCAGGAATGCGCTGTAACTTTGACAGTTGATTTTATTATTCATTTCTAGATGTTTTTAAGTACTTTCGATCTCCTTCTGAGATCATCGTCAGAATAATAACTGCAAATATTGTGTTGCTAAGAATTACTGTAAATTTTCTTCTTACTTCAAATTTAATGGTTGACAAATTCCTTAGCGTTCATTAAAACGTAAAAATTATCCTACATGAAATTTTTTATATGTTGTAATGTCATGGTCATGCAAGTTAAAACACGAAAAAAAATACTGTTCTTTTTATAAAACATTTTAAAACATTACTACAATATTCGTAGCTGATTCTATTAATTGATGGCTTAAATTTTTTAATGAATATTGCCTTTGGGATCTATAGTTTGCTTCTGTTGTTTTTTTGGTGTAGTATAGTTAGGCTATCGATCATTATATATGTATTATTTCATATTGTGAATGTAGACAGGAATGTTGTTGTAGATGTCTAGTCAGTTATAATACGGGAAAGATTGTCCGTGTGAATTTTTATTAAAAAAAGCAGAGAACGTTTGCCATTTATTTCATCTGACATGTCTAAAATATAAATTGGTCAAGTTTCGATCCCGTCTGGAAGCAAATAGATGTATAGCCACAATGATGTAATACAGCGAAACAGGCTTGTATGCAGATAACTTATATATATATATATATATATATATATATATATTAGTCATCCACATACAAGCCTGTTTCACTGTATCACAGCTCATCAGCGTGGCTAGACGCATCCATTCGCCTCTGGCCGGGATCGAAACTCGATATATATATATATATATATATATATATATATATATATATATATTGACGTGAATAAATAAATATACATATGAGGAGGGTGTAAACATGTAGTATTATTCAGGTGTTAATAAAAGAGTGCTCAATGTATGAACAGAGTTGTATCTAAACTTATTCATAAATGGAACTTTGTATGTGTGTGTGCATGTGTTTGTGCGTGTGTGTTTGTGCGTGTGTGTCCGTTACCTATAGACTCCGAAACGGCTGGACCGATTTTCTTGAAAATTTACACAGTTGTACTATAAATGTTCTTAGCTAGGTTTTGTGTCAAGGTACCCCCGATGAATATCGAAAATCGATAATCGAAAAAATCGGGTGGTGCAAGAAGTGGTCCGATTTTAATCAAATTTGATACACTCATAGACAAAGACATAAGAAACGATATTCAGAAATTTCAAGGTTGCAGTTCTTACAATAGGGCAGAAAATCGATAATATGAAATGCAAGATGTTTGTGTGTGTGTTTTTATTTGCCTGTATGTCTGTATTTTTTCATCCCTTTTATTCTAGTTTTTGCTTCGGATTTGGCTCTATGTAGGTATAACTGTAGTTCTTAGTCTCAGCCATGATACCATTTACTCAGAGGACTTATTTAGCCTTCAAAATTCAGTTTACGACGAAAAAAACTTATTCGATATCGATACCAGGAAATCAAAATTTGACTTACATTCATTCATTTTTCTTTCAGTCTACGGTTTCGCTTTAACTGGAAACAACTATTGCTTTTTAGTCTTTCGTGCCAACGTCCAAAGAGTCTGAGCCCCAGGACCATGGATTAGTTTTAAAGCTTTCATTACACCCGAGCAACGCCGAGCTATATTGCTAGTTATATATATATTAATAAATGTACATATTATCTGTGGCATGACTTGGAGTTTGATGCTTTATGCAATCATCAGGTGCATATTTCAAAATATGCATCTGATGATTGCATAGCTCATGAAACTCCGAGTCCTGCCATAGACGTAGGATAATATATATATATATATATATATATATATATATATATATATATATCTGCAATGTAATGAATCCTGACTTGGCATTTCGACGTGACGTGACTTGGCATCACCGACGTGACGTGGCTTCCCTCTGTCTTTTCTAGAAATATTTTCATGGCAAACGTTCTGACGAGCTTTTTTCCCGTGGTGTTCTAAGCGCATGAATTAAAGCGTGCTAAAACTCCCACCCTTTTACCGTTGTAAAAGTAACCTCCTTTTTATTTATTCTTATAATTTCACTCCAAGCGAGACGGGATTTCCACGAGTGCGCAGGCCATTACAAGGAGAGAAAAGACCGGGTTCAGACAGGATAAAAGATGAACGGGATTCAAGAAGATAGAAGATGGCAATTAACAATGCATTTAAATTTTTGGAGAGTGAAGCTATCAAGGAAGTAAACACAAGGGAATTCCACAGGCTGGAAGTGCGAGAAAAGAAACTCTTGAAATAGAAGTGATGGTTACTTTTAATTTAAAAAAAATATTCCCATTTTAATTTTTTTTTAAATAAGTATTTTTCCCCTTTCAACTTTCTATTTCCCAAATGTTTAATGCAAACGGTGCCAAAGAGACAAATTTTATAACAGTATAACAACCACAAGCTTGTTCAACGCACACGCATGCAATTATATATATATATATATATATTATATATATATATATATATATATATATATGTGTGTGTCTTTATGTTAACGTCCCTGTAACCTATCTGAAGATGGCACATGTGAGCCGAAAGCTTAGAACCAGTATAATAAGAAAATATCTAAATGTTGGACAATTTTAGTCTTTATTTTCACCTGAAATTAACGTCAAAATACGATGTTTAGAACCGGCCATGATTAAGCATAATAGACATTCATTGTCTGTTTTATTTCACAGTATATGTTTAGAATATATATATATATATATATATATATATATATATATACTACCACCCATAATTATTAGGCCAAGCCAATTTTTTAAAAGAAATGATGTATTTCATACTATTTTTAGTATTTATTGCCAAGTGGATAATTCTAAATGAAAATAGAATGGTTCTTTTGTTATTATGACTTTACAAGGGTAGCGACAATTTACACATCGCACCCTGTATATTTCATATATATATATATATATATATATATATATATATATATATATATATACACACTACCGGCCATAATTATTACGCTACCCCAGTATTTAAAAGAAATAATGTATTCCATACTATTTTTAGTATTTATTGCCAAAAACAGAATGGTTCTTTTGTTATTATTAGATTGCGAACTTTTACAAGGGAGCCAGGAAACCATTGCTTCGGCCAGTCAATAAGAAGAAGAGACTACCATGGGGAAGAGAGCATAAAAACTGGACACCAGAACTGTTCATTCGATGCACATGTTATTGTGCAGTGTTAACAAAAGAACCATTCTATTTTCATTTACAATTATCCACTTGGCAATAAATACTAAAAATACTCTGGAATACATTTTTTTTTTTAAACTGTGGTGGCCTAATAATTATGCCCGGTAATGTATTGGATAATGATAATATACATGCTAAAAATTTCCGCCTTCTACCGAGCGCCCATAGCTCAGAAGTAGAATTGCCGACTGAGGCCAATTCGGTCGGGTTTCTAACCGTACTGATGAGCTGTGATACAGCGAAACAGATCTGTCTGCGGATGAATATTTACGCTCTCCCACCCTGATTGAGCACTCTGGAAGAATGGTGGACTTTGAAAAACAGTAGCTACTTTAGCATCTACGCATCGTTCATTCAGCAATGAATTAGAACACTCTCAACTATTGGGCGTCTATAATGATAATATACACGCTAAAAAGTCTACTGTGGTGGCTTAATAATTATGCCCGGTAATGTATTGGATAATGATAATATACATGCTAAAAAGTTCCGCCTTCTACCGAGCGCCCATAGCTCAGAGGTAGAATCGCCGACTGACTCCAATTCGGTCGGGTTTCAATCCTGGGTTAAAAAGCGAGCGGAGTCTAACCGTACTGATGAGCTGTGATACAGCGAAACAGATCTGTCTGCGGATGACTGTATATATATATATATATATATATATATATATAGAGAGAGAGAGAGAGAGAGAGAGAGGGAGACGAGCTGCGATGGGTAAACACTCGCCATTTTATATTTTTATTTCGAAAAGAGTTAGATGAGTCTGATGGTGATTATGAAGGTACAGCATCTCTGAAAACACTCTCTGTCCTCATAAGAAAAAAAAAGCTCCAAATTTGTCAGGCCTTAGATTCAATACGAAGTGCCTTGAGGAATTGGTGCTGTCCTAGAGGAAAAGTTTAGCTGCTGGAGGGAAACCGTGTCTCTGACAACAGGACACTGCACCATACCACGCAAGCAAGAGAACCCAGTCATGGCTGTCAGGCAATTTCTTCTTTTGCATCTGGACACCTCACTCCCCAGACTGCGTTAGTATGTGTGGGGCGCAGTTGAGTGAGAGACCAACAAGACCTCTTGTAACACGAGGGATTGTGGCAGACATTTACGAACTCAAACAAGGAGACCTTACCATAAGATACTTCGGAGTTCCCGAAGTCGTCTGGAGGCCGTGGTTTAAGCAATTAGCGATTTTATTCTTAGTAAAAATTCAGATATTTGTGTGTAATTTCCGTTTGAATATATCTTTCAAAACGGAGTGTCGGTGAGTTTTTTTAAATCCCTCCTCCAACGGCGTTGAGACGACAATTTATCAATCGCACCCCGTTATTGACCTATGGCAAGACACGTGTGCAAGTTCAAGTCCCTTAGGGCGTTGGAGTTACATTGTTATGCGAAATTAGTACAAGTTTGCAGATAAATAAATGTCGAGCAATCTAATTTCCTTCCTAATTACACGTGGCTCGACTGGAACAAAATACCACCGCTAAATATTGATAGGCAAATACAATGGGTTTAATTAAATGTCATTGCTAATGGCTGCATATACAAGGGAAACAGTATTATGAACTGTGAAAATCCACATCTCCATTTACTGGAAACAAGATGGAGTGGAGCTTATCGTAAGGGTCTTTCAGCATTCTTCTTCTTCTACGTTTATGTATCTTGTCGTTTCAGGACGTAGGCGATCATGGCCCTCCACGTCTCCCTATCCCTGGTGGCTCTTAGCACGCTTTCTCCTGTAACACTACACAGCCCTCATTCTGTCATCCACTAGCTCAAGACCATAAATCTAGATTATAAATGTATAGAAATTAGCATGGACATGAAATGGGGGATCAGTTTATATATTGATTACAACATGAAATTGATCCCTAATTTTATATCCACATTATAAAAAAGTAAGCGAAAAACTAAATAAATTGTATATTTAACGAATGAGTGGGCCCACGCCATCAAAGATGACGGCAAAAATATTTTTATATTGATATGCCGTCTGCAATGACGGCAAATATATACTTACGTACCTACTATCAAGTATCTTATATTAAGACATGAAAAAATAATGACAAATATATATATATATATATATATTAATCATTTCATCCTAAGCAACGCAGTTTTACTGCCACTGTTGCGCAGGGGGTTACATAGGGGAAAGTAATGAGAAAGAGGGATAGTTATAGGGGATGTCAAGAGGTGGGTAATAGACGGATGAGTATACTGGTCTAAAAATACATGTTTTTAGTGAATCCTTTCTGATGCATATATATATATATATATATATATATATATATATATATATATATATATATATATTAGAAAAGAAAATAGGGTTGTTCCAACGAAAGAAATTGGTATAGAATAAAAAGTGTCAAAGGTCGTGAACGTTATATTTAAAGTGTATATTTATTGTTATTTAAAAATATTATACATGTTATGATATTTTAAGTGTCCATAATGATATTTGTGATGATACACGTGTTTTGAGTTTAAGATTGACTCTCCCAGACGAATAAATATGTGGTTTTACATATCGGGTTCCTTTTGTTTCTGAGGGCCAAATCCTTGTTTATATAGTAAAGATGACAAGCAAACTATAACGTTTTATCTTCCTTCACGAGCGCGTTAATAACGGCAAACGCGTTTAGGAAATTTCATTGCCAATACAAACTGCAAAGAGAAACGATCCTTTTGTTTCACCTGAACTCAGTGTGTGTGTGCATGTATGAGCGTGTACATATGTTTGTGCATGCACGTGTGTATCTGCCTGCTTTTCGGTGTGTTTTTTATGTCGTTTTGTTGAGCGAAGGCTTGTATTTTTTTATGAATCTTTCTTCCTGCATTAATAATATTTCCTAGTCTGTATTTTGGTAAATAGGTGCAACTTTGAAATTGCCATCACTACATTCATGCAAATGTTGGGAAACATAATTTTCTGTTATATGATAATCTTATATTGCTTTTATGAAGGGATATTCTATTATTCAAGCATTGTGTCGCACCCACGTATATCTTTGCGCATTTGTCGCATTTTAGAGCGGAAACTACATTTTTCGAGTTGAAGCTCAGATCCGATTTTATTTCGAATGTAGTTGCGTTTTCGAACTGGAAGTATTTTCCTTCTATTATTATGTTGCATACACCACATCTATCTTTGCTGCACTTTGCGATCCCCCTGTGTTATTATATATATATATATATATATATATATATATATATATATATATATATATATATAACAAACGCAGTTCGCAAATTTGCAATGCGGTTCTATGATGTCACACCGCGAGATAGCGCGAAATGACAACAGAACCATGTATTCAAATGCAATGTAATCTGTTATGACCGGATTTAAAGGTGATTTTATCAAGTGTTGTTTGTTTGGATTTAATGTAGAGGGCCTCCAATATCTGAAAGCTGTTTTTACTCATGTACACGTTTGTTATTTTTGGTAAATATTGCCGTTGCCTTGCGGAGTTTTATGTCAACACAAAATAAAATCATCCGTGATGGAGGATGTTACTGTATTCCCGTCTTAATAACCACTCTGAAGATGACTCATGTGAGCCGAAAGCTTCGAACCAAATTAATAAAAATTTTTCCAAATGTTGAAGAATTTTTGTCTTTATTTTCAATTGAAATTAAAGCCAAAATACGATGTTTAGAATGGCTCATGACTAAACAAAATAGACATTCATTGTCTCTTATATTTAACAGTATATATATATATATATATATATATATATATATATATATATCAATGAAAAAAGGATTAATTCACTGATGTTGAATGACCATTTCGATATGAAAATCCCCAAGGGGGATAACACACCACCTCAGCAACAGAAAAATCCTTTCAGAAAGGAATTTACCTTCCTGCTTTTTTCGCTTGGATTAAAGTATCTGAATGAATATATATATATATATATATATATATATATATATATATATATATATATATAACACGACGACATTATTATCGCAAAAAAAAAATAATGTAATAATGAACTGTTAAACAGAAAAAAACGCAGAAAGAGCTTTCATAACCGGTAGTTTAATAATTGGTAGTAAAGAAGGAAACTACAAGACCTCCTTCAGAAGGCAGCGGTGGATAGTGACGAAAAGGACGACAAATAAACTTTAAGAAAACTGAATGCATGGTCATCAGCAAAAGGTGCAACCCAAAATGTCAAATACAGGTGGGGGATACCAGAATCAAGCAAGTACGAAAATTTAAATACCTAAGAAGTGTTCTGACAGGAGATGGAAAGTGCGACACAGAGATCCGAAGGCGAATTGGCATGGCAAAGGACGCGTTCCAGAAGCTGAGTAAAGTACTAACACACAGGAAAATTTCACTAGAAACAAAGAAGAGACAACTGGATTGCTATGTGATGTCAGTTCTTCAATACGGCAGTGAATGCTGGACAATATCAGCGAAAATGAGGACAAAACTTGAAGCAGCGGAAATGTGGTTCTACAGAAGGATGCTGCAGATATCGTGGACCGAGCATGCAAGCAACGATGAGGTGTTGGAAAGAATGGCAACAAAAAGGAAATTAATACTGAGCATCAGGAAGAGAAGCATCAGGAAGTTCCTGGGACACGCATTGAGGGCGAGCTTTTAGAACCTGATACTGACTGGCCAGATAGAAGGAACGAGAGGCAGAGGAAGGCAGCGGATAACATATTTGAAGGACCTGTTCAGGTGGATGACGGAACGGAGGTTGTCAGGAGTAACAGGAGCAAACATACTAAGAGCCACAACGGATAGGGAGACGCGGAGAACCATGATCGCCTACGTCCTGAAGGGATAGGGCACATAGAAGAAGAAAAAGAAGGAGTCTTCCCGAATGGGGAACTACTCACCGCACACTGACGAGGAAACGAAAGATGAAAAAACAAAAGTACGAAATTATAATGTGGATATAAAATGGGGGATCAGTTCTATTTTATATTCAATATATAAACTGATCCCTCACTTTGTGTCCACGCTAGTTTCTATACATTTATAATCTAGATTTATGGTCTTGAGCTAGTGGATGACAGCATGAGGGTTGTGTGGTGTTACAGGAGAAAGCGTGCTAAAAGCCACAAGGGATAGGGAGACGTGGAGAACCATGATCGCCTACGTTCTGAAGGGACAGGGCACATAGAAGAAGAATAATAATAAAGAAAGCCGACTCTACCTATCTACTGTTTCTCTAGTATACTGAGCAGTCTCTACATCGCTATTGTCTCTTCCTCCATGGGCGTGACAGGAGAGAAAATATTCTCGGACAGAGAGTATAACTTCCGCTTTGCCAGGTCTACTGTTGATTTGCTAATGACCATCACCGAGTACATATATCAGGCCGTTGGTAAGAACGGTGAAACTCGAGTTATTGCTCTGGATATCACCAAAGTTTTTATAGGGTTTGGCACGCCAGCTTTCTGTGCAAGTTATCACTGGACGCTTGCTTGGTTTGATCCAATTGTTCTAATCAATCCGCATAATGAAGGCTGTCTTTAACGGGCACACCTAAAGATCACACGAACGCAGGTGTTCCCCAGGGCTCCATCCTTGGCCCGGCGTTCTTTCTAGTCTTTATCAACGGTCTCTCTGATGTGATCAAATCCCAAATAGTTATTTACACCACCAATGACTCCCGCCTCAGTCAGACATCTTCACTAGAATTTTAAGCAGAAATATATTTCATTTACGTTTCATCTAAATTTATTTATAAATGGAACTTTGTGTGTGTGTGTGTGTGTGTGTGTGTGTGTGTGTGTGTGTGTGTGTATCCATTACCTACAAACTCCGAAACGCCTAACCCATTTTCTTGAAAGTTTACACAGTTCTACTATAAGCGTCTGCGAGTGTTCTTAGCTAGGTTCTGTGTCGAGGTACCCCCGATAAATATCGAAAATCGATAATCGAAAAAATCGGGTAATAGAAGGAGTGGTCCGATTTTAATCAAATTTGATACACTCATAGACAAAGACATAAGAAACGATATTCAGAAGTTTCAAGGTTGCAGTTCTTACAATCGTGCAGAAAATCGATAATATATATGTAAAAGGCAACATGTTGTGTGTGTGTCTGTTTATCTGCCTGTATGTCGGTATTTTTTCAGCCCTTTTATTTTAGATTTTGCTTCGGTTTGGTTCTAAGTAAGTATAATTGTAGTTCTTAGTTTCAGCCATGATACTATTTACTCAGAGGACTTATTTAGCCTTCAAAATTCAGTTTACAACGAAAAAAACTTATTTGATATCGATACCAGGAAATCAAAATTTGACTTACATCCATTCATTTTTCTTTCAGTCTACGGTTTCGCTTTAACTGGAAACAACTATTGCTTTTTAGTCTTTCGTGCCAACGTCCAAATAGTCTGAGCTCCAGGACCATGGATTAGTTTTAAAGCTTTCATTAGACCCGAACAACGCCAGACTCTACTGCAAGTATTTACATACACACGTCTTTATACATGATTCTTTCACGTTATTTAGAATAGAAAATCGTTCCGTCACTTGACAACTGTATAACTCTTTACTGACTCATAAACGCGCATATTCACAAATGATTTCTCTCAACACATACATTCATAACTGATTTCTCCCTTTTCTTTTTAAAAAGACGCATTGGCACAAACACTTAAACAGACAAAAGTTTTTTCTTCTATACCTAATATTCATCCATTGCTTTATCACACGTGACACGTATCTGACCAATGAAACTATACGTCAATAAACATACAGTCTCTTGGATTTTTAAATCATTCGTCTTTAAGAAATCTCTGAAGAAGCTTATTATATGTGAAACATGTTAAATTGAAGACACTTTTTTCTTACTTGTTCTTTATATATATTTCACCGCTACACAAGGGCTGTCGTCTGTCGGTTCTATCAATAGTAAATGAACGGTATGGTTCTCGGCCATTTTTAAAAGATTCCGCATTCTTGTATCGCTAAGTAATGAATTTATAAATATTTAACAATTATCTATATTGCAGTTTCATCAATGAAAGAATGAAGAAAATTTAGGGTGATTCGGACGAGTTCATCTTTGCTTCCTTGCCTTGTAAAATTTTGCAAAGTAATAATAACAAAAGAACCATTCTATTTTTATTTAGAATTATCCACTTAGCAATAAATATTAAAATAGTATGAAATACATCATTTCTTTTAAAAAACTGGGGCGGTCTAATAATTATGGCTGGTAGTATATATATATATATATATATATATATATATATATATATATATGTTATTAAAATACTTTAATCCAAACGAAAAAGTAGGAAAGTAAATCCCAAAAAAGTGATCCTAATTAATATTAAATTTTAATATTAATAAATGATACAGGAGGAGAGCTCAATGTAATTAAAATTACAGGCCTAATATAAAATAAATAAATTTTCAATATTCAAAATTGTTAAATGATCATATCAACATGAAATCCCTAAGAGAACATTATAAATTCTTATAATAGACATATTCTAATGAATTTATCTAACACTAACTCTGAGTCCGGAATTTTAAATAAATGCAGTTGTAACTCTGTGGATGCCTGCCCGGTGGATGGCAAATGTAAATCCACCCAGGTAATTTATGAAGCCCACATTTCTCCATCAAACAACAAAAATAATTACCGGACTTATATTGGTATGTCCGTGGGACCTTTTAAGCAGAGATATTACAATCACAAGTATTCGTTTTCGAACCCAGGTCAAAAATACCAGACAGCGCTTTCATGGAGATTCTGGAAAATGAAGGAAGACGAGCTGGACCCTGTAATTACAGACTAATAGGTTCAGCCCGTATTCCGAGGAATTTTCGTGATAGGTGCTGTCTGTGTCTACTAGAAAAAAAATCTAATATTAAAGTACCCTTACCAGCACCTACTCCTAAATTTTAGAAAGGAATTCGTTAGTAAATGCCGTCATAAAGCGAGTTTTGTGAACATTTAAATTTTAAATTCTAATTTTTAGTTTTTAGTATATTAAATATAAATTTAATAGTTTTTGATAAATTAATTTAATTTTAAATAGTATTTTAACCCTTCTACTTTTCTTTCCCAGTCTTCTTTGATTGTCTAACTTTATAAAATATGAATTTCCTAATTTAACCCCCGATTTCCTCTGCTAGTATATATATCTTTTTCACATAATAAATTTAAAAAAAAATGTTTTTAAAATTAATTTTTAGAAAATTTTTAATTATAATTTTCTTTAATCTTTATTTTTATTTTTATTTAGTTTATCTATACCTAAAGGTATTTTTAATTAGATTAACTTAATTAACTTTATTTAAATCTTATATCTATTTTTTCCACTAAAAAGTATTTTTTCTAATACTTTAACCCATTTATAAAGTTAGTTTTGTTTGACACGTATCGAGCGTCTCTAAAATATGAAATTTTTTCTTTTCTTTTCTTTCCTTTTCTTTATCTTTCTTACCTCCCGCCTCCATCCCCTTTCGATTTTGTTTCACCCAATTCTCAATTTAACACCTCTCCTTATTCCTTTCCTTTAACCCCGTCCCTTTGTAAAGCGAGACGAAGCCAAATTTTCCATTTTTGTCACTTACAACTCTATCTAAAAGTAATATCTAAAAATAGACATTATTTGCTTCCAAATTTTTTGTGACGCAAATTTCTCAAATCTTAAACGTCATTTTTTATTTCTTTAATTTTTTTATTTCTCTTTTCTGTTTCTTTTTTATTTTCATTTTGAAATATGTACTGTTGCTGATGAGATGTGAAATCTCTCTTAGGGATTTCATGTTGAAATGATCATTCAACAATTGTGAATATTGAAAATTTATTTATTTTATATATATATATATATATATATATATATATATATATATATGATGCGTGACTCTTCAGAAATGAATTGAGTTCTCTCGGTGACTGGCGTCTGTATACACTGCTTACACACAAGACGTTAAAATTTCCCTTCTCTGACCCCATGCACCGATGGCTTAGGGAGTAGAGACTCCAAATCGGCCGAGTTTTGATCCCGGCCAGAAGCAAGTGGATATGTCTAGCCACACTGATGAGCTGTGATACAGCGAAACGGGCTTGTATGTGGATGACTAATATATATATATATATATATATATATATATATATATATAGTCATCCGCAGACAGATCTGTTTCGCTGTATCACAGCTTATCATTACGGTTATACTCCGATTGCTTTCAATACAGGATCGAAACGCGACCGAATTGGCGTCAGTCGGCGAGTCTACCTCTGGGCTATGGGCGTTCGGTAGAAGAAAGCAGACTTTTTAGCATGTATATTATCATTATACACGCCCAATACCCAGAGTGGTTTAATTCATTACGGATTGAGCGATGCGTACATGCAAGAGTAGCTACTGTTTATCAAAATCTACGATTCTTCAAGAGTGCGCAGTCAGTGCTTTCATTTATTTTACAATTATTCACTTGGCAACAAATACTATATATATATATATATATATATATATATATATATATATATATATATATATATATTGACGTAAATTAATAAATATACATTTGATGAAGCACATATGTATAGTATTATTATTCAGTTAATAAAACAGTGCTCAATGTATGAACAGAGCTGTATTATATATATATTAATGAATTTACGTATTATCCCACGTCTATGGCACGACTCGGTGTTTCATGCACGATGCAATCATCAGGTGCATATATCAAACTGACAGTTTAATAGATTTGAATTTAAATTCACGCGATGTTCATTGGAATTAAATCTTATGAAGTGAAGTTACTTATTTTTTAATAAAAAAAAATTACAAATTTAAATATGTCAGGGGCTAGTAAAACCTCACTTTCTCGTCTCGATAGAGTTTAAAAGCGTCTTCGACTCCTTGTTGGTGAATAATCATTTTCTACGCTCCAAGCTATCCCTCGCAGGTAGCGAGTCTCTCACTCCTCTCTCATTATTAACATGGAAAGTGCTCAGACGAACTGCATATTCTAGTTCCACTAGGACTGATCTTCACGGCTAGGGCTCGGCATGGCCCTTACAAAGTAGCAAATCACCCACACTCCCTCTGTATTCTAGTGAGGTTCCGTTCAAACAATTTATTCTCGCAAACCACGGCCCTATGGAAAAAAAAAACCTCGATAGAATGTTTCCCCGATCACAACAATATTAACATGTTCAAGTCTAGAGTCAGTCATTTTCTCACACTCCTTACCACATTAACGGCAAGCTCTACCTCGAGTGGTCTCCTGGCCTTGTATGAGGTGAAGCTTTAAACTTTAGGTTAGCTTTAAAATTTAACAAACAAATTTGAAGTCGATAAAAACAAAATTTTGAAATTTGTGTATGTATATAAGCGTGTGTATATTAATCTGTATATGTATCTGTTTGCCAGTGTATGTGTGTATACTCGTCTATTTGTCCATGTGTGGATGTTTGTAGGTTTATTTAGGTGTGCGTTCATTCTTTTTCTCGTTTAATATATAAATGCTTTTCTAAATCTAATACTTTGTTAAACTTAGAATTTAAAATTCGCAATAAAAATAAAGTGAATCTAGTAGTCAATTAATAATGCTGATCTTAATTTAATCAACTATTAATATTAATACCACCCAAAATTATTTTTGAGTCTGCTCACATATTCTCCAAATTAGAAATTACTTTGTTCTGAGTAGTTCACACTGTCTATGTAACATTGCCCCCCACCAGCTGATTAAGGGGTTGGGCTTGTTTTTAACCTTTTAAAACCCTTCAACTTGAAATAAACCTCTTCACTTGATAAGACACAAGTAGTGTCGAAACAAAATACCTACTTTTGTAGCGATATTATAACATATATATATATATATATATATATATATATATATATATATATATATTAGAAAAGATTTTTGATTTATAAATCAAAATTTTTTTTTAAATGGTATTACTCTGTTAAATTAAATAAATGAATTTAACATTGAGTTCTTTTAAGTTTGTCTCTATCGGAATTTACCTGGAAAGTATACCGAGTGTTCTACGTTATATATATATATATATGTGTGTGTGTGTGTGTGTGTGTGTGTGTGTGTGTGTGTGTGTGTGTGTGTACATATAATATGTATATAGAATTAATGCTGAGACCACCCTGATATCGAGCACTACAACAGAAAAAACTCCTCGCCAGAATATCATTTATTAGTAAACTGCTGAAAAAAAAACCAAAAAAAAAAAAAAAAACAGCTTCGGCGTTAAACACTACCACAATTCAACAATGTACGCGTTCCAGAAGCTGAGTAAAGTATTAAGACTCAGGAAACTTTCGCTAGAAAAAAAGAAACGACTACTAGATTGTTATGTGATGGATGTCAGTTCTTCAATATGGCAGTGAATGTTAGACAATATCATCGAAGGTCAAGGAAAATCTTGAAGCAACTGAAATGTGGTTCTACAGAAGCATACTGGACATAATGTGAGGGATCAGTTCCATATTACAATCAATACATAAACTGACCCCCTCACTTTGTGGTCAGAGCGGTTTCTATACAATTATATTCCTGTGATCCAAAGGCGCAAGGATTCACTCCAGGAGCTGAGAAGAGTACTAAGAAACAGAACAATTTCGCTAGAAACAAAGAAGTGAACATTGGATTGCTGTGTAATGTCAGTTCTTCAATATGGCAGCGAATATTGGACAATATCATCGAAGATCAAGGAAAAGCTTGAAGCAGTGGCAATGTGGTTATACAGAAGGATGCTGAGGATATCATGGACCGAGCATGTGAGCAATGATGAGGTTTTGGAAAGAATGGCAACGAAAAAAAATTAAGCATCAAGAAGAGACAACTGAAGTTCCTGGAACATGCAATGAGGAAAGAGGGCTTGGAGAACCTGATACTGACAGGCCAGATAGAGGGAAAAAGAGACAGAGGAAGGCAGTGGCAGATGGCAGACAGAACGGGGGTTGCGTGGTGTAAGAGAAGAAAGCGTGCTAAAAGCCACCAGGGATAGCGAGACGGGAAAAGCCATGCTGGCCTACTTCCTGAAAAGGCAGGGCACATAGTAGAATATATATATATATATATATATATATATATATATATATATATATATGAATTTAATATATGGCTCGAAATGCGACAGGGTTAATAGAATAAGTAAAGAACAGCAAAGTGTCTTTAATCGAAGATGTTTCACTTTAATCAGTTTCTTCAGAGATTTTTTGAAAGACGAACGATGATTTAAAAAAAACATTTTAAAACAGTTTCTTTTTTTACTAAAAACATTCTTTTTAAATCCACGAGAGAAGAATCTTGTTAAAGTGGAAAATGTTAGAGTAAAGAACATGTCGGAAAAGTGTCTTTAAACACTTTTTCCGACCTGTTCTTTACTTATTCAACATATATATATATATATATATATATATATATATATTGGTTGATTGATTGATTGATTGTTTAATTACTTAGTTTCTGGTCATAATAAGATTAAACCCGTGCACGTTTGTATTAAAAAGTGTTCAATACAATTATACTGTAGAATTTTTAAATATTTTCCATTTATAAACGAGTTATTATGCGACCTAGGTTTCTACCATGACTGGTGTCTTCAGGCGATTTGCAATATATATAGTCATCCGCAGACAGATCTGTTTCTCTGTATCACAGCTCATCAGTACGGTTAGACTCCAATTGCTTTTTAACCCAGAATTGAAACCCGACAGAATTGGGGTCAGTCGTCGATTCTACCTCTGAGCTATGGGCGCCCGGTAGGAGGAAGGCTTTTTAGCGTGTATATTATCATTATAGACGCCCGATAGCTGAGAGTGTTCTAATTCATTGCTGAATGAACTGAATGAACGATGTGTATATGCTAAAATAGCTACTGTTTTTACAAAGTCCACTATTCTTCCAGAGTGCTCAGTCAGGGCGTGAGAGCGTAATTTCATTTGTAAACGAGTTATTACGCGACCTAGGTTTCTACCAAGAGTGGTGTCTTCAGGCGATTTGCAATAACTGATTTTACCGCTTACCCTTTTTTCACGTAACGGTTTTTTTCCCCACTGCCACGTGAGCGTTCAATAAAACACCGTTAGGTGAGCGTACTTACACAAAACGGTAAACGGTACAATCAGTTATTGCAAATCGCCTGAAGACACCACTCATGGTAGAAAACTAGGTCGCATAATAACTCGTTTTCAAATGGAAAGTATATATATATATATATATATATATATATATATATATATATATAGTTATGTATCATTTTTACATTGCGACATGGAAATTTCTGTTTCGAGATGAGGTTCTCATCATCAGGCAATGTTGATGTGGTTGTGCAGATGATTTACATTTAAATGACAAAATCTTTTGGTTTGCTGTGAATGTATGTGGGTGTTTTTTTGTTTTTTTTTGTGGCTAATCAGAATGGAGATTCACTTTGGGATGTGACCCCGAAGAATACATGTTTTTTTTCAGTTTTATTACTGATGATGAGAATCTATCTCGAAACATAGACATTTCCATGTCGCAATGTAAAATTGATACATAACTATATAATTATATTATCTTAAGGTCTATGATACTCATTATATTGAGCACTGTTTATAATAAAATAAATGCCAGGGCACTCAAAATAAAAAAAAACCTTCAGTCCTCTTCACCTAGAAATATATATATATATATATATATATATATATATATATATATATATATATGTGTGTGTGTGTGTGTGTGTGTGTGTGTGTGTGTGCCTGTGGGTGTGTGTGTGTGCGTGTGTGTGTGTGGGTATCATATCTTGTACTACTAGAGTGGATAACATCTTTGTGGTTGGAAATGTCGATACACGTTTTTGTTTATTTGCTTTGTTCTGTATATATATATATATATATATATATATATATAAACCGTAAATCCACACCTGTGATATAATGAAGCCGTCTGTGTTACCGAACCCGCAATAAATGGCGGTGGGTGTGAGAAAAAGTATCAAAAGTGACGAGCGACACTTGGGCGGAATTTCGTGGCCCGCTCCTAAAAAAGCAAAACACAAAAGTAGAGTAACAATCAAAAAAACATTACAAAAGAAACACGGATTCGCTATTTCACCTCAACTCGGGGTGCGTCGGGTGGAAGGAGAAGAGAAGAACAAAAAGAAAAGCTAAACCAACAAACGATGTCAAAACGCCTTTGTAGTTTCAAGAGACAAACCTTTTTTTTCTGTTAGACCTGCCTTAGTCAATCTATCTATCTATCTATCTATCTATCTATCTATCTATCTATCTATCTATCTATCTATCTATCTCAGTCTGTTCATATCTATCTATCTATCTATCTATCTATCTATCTATCTATCTATCTCAATCTGTTCATATCTATCTATCTATCTATCTATCTATCTATCTATCTATCTATCTATCTCAGTCTGTTCATATCTATCTATCTATCTATCTATCTATCTATCTATCTATCTATCTATCTATGTCTAAACTTATCCCTTATCCCTTTTAGTAATTTCCGAATATATATATATATATATATATATATATATATATATATATATTGTTTAATTACTTAGTTTTTGTTCCTAATAAAATTAGACCAGTACACAGCTGTATTAAAAATGGTTCAATATATTTATCTTGTCGAGCTTTTGAATATAAATATATGCCAACTTATAACTATACTTGTTTGAAAATAACCCTCCGCGGAAGGAAAAAATGGTTGTAAAAAAGAAAGAGCGAAGCACATGAACATCAGCCAAATCGATTTGTATCGAGCCAGAACGTAACCCGACCCCCCCCACAAAAAACATAGACGAGTAATCAATAACAAAAAAAGTGCTCAATACATAAGCAGAGCAGTATAAGTAAATTAGCCTAGTGAGCCAACAAACATACCAAGGTTTCACCTAAATGCTTCTCCAGGGAAGGTTGGCTTCCCTGAAGGTCCATTTAGGTGAAACATATATATATATATATATATATATATATATATATATATATATATATATATATATTGCAATTTTGTTATTACAATGGCTTATAGATGTATTATAATAATGATTATATAAATCACCAAATTACAGTATCGAGCATTCTTTATAAAATTAAATGCTTGAACAATGACTTTAAATCTATGTGCGCTCTCACTTACCTACAATATATATATATATATATATATATATATATATATATATATATATAATCATTTCACCCCGAGGCTACATAACTGTAAAAAGATTAATTAGAAAAGAGTGAGGAGTACAAACTAGTTAGAAAGGAACAATAGAAAGCTGAGAAAGCAGGTGCGATGACAGATACATAGGTGGAGAGAAAGGGAAGGTTATACAGGGGAGGGGAGAGAACTAGAGTCCAGTGGTTAGTAGATGAGTATTGACTCTGCATTTCAACTTCTGGAGGTTGTAGCCGTCAGGAAAGCAAGAATACGGGAGCGAGTTCCACAGGCGGGAAGTGTGAGAGAAGAAGCTGCAGGAGTAGAATTGTCGTCTGCATTTGGCTAACCTGACTGTGAATGGGTGGGACCCAGTTGCCAGTCTGGTTGTACGAGTAAACACCTGTTGAGGAGGCATCAGTGACTTAAGTTCGTCCGAGCAGAAGCCATGAAAGTATTTATAGAACAGACATTGGGAAGCCACATTTCGACGGTGGGGAAGTGGCTGCAGTCGAGCCGCCAGATCAGCACCTATCACATTACAAACTCTCCTTTGGAGCCTGTCAAGAACACTGAGGAGAACGGCAGGGGCGCCTGACCATAAATGGCAGCAGTACTCCATGCACGGACGGATGGTTGACTTGTATATATGCAGGATGGATTCAGGCGGGAAAAAAATCCTGGATCGACATAGTGACCCAACCTTCTTAGCAGTAGATTTTGCTATGGATTCAATATAGTGGTTCCATTTAAGGTTTGAGGACAGGGTAAGTCCGAGGAGGCGTAGTGTATTGCTCTCCGGAAGAATCGCTTGGTTCATGCTTATGGGAGGCAGGATATATATATATATATATATATATATATATATATATATATATATATATTTATATATATATATATTTATATTAAACACTTATTTTAACATATCACCTGTAGAACAGTATTGTTCTGAAATATGGAAATTTTTGTGTCGTGAGTTAATGCTTTTATAATTCCATTGTAATAACAAAATTACAATATTCGGCTCTACTCTGTATTGAGCACTCTTTAAAAAAGTATATGCTTGAGCAGTGGGTTTAAATCTATGTGTTCTTTTACTTTCTTATAATATATATATACATATATATATATATATATATATATATATATATATGAGTTATATGAGTTGTCTTGAAGAAAGATCACTTTTTCCTTCTTCATTTGTGTACGTTTTAAGCAATTTCTTCCTTTAAATGCACCAATAATGTTAAAGAATATTCGTTGTTGATAGTTCTTCCATTCTCAAGGTAATCGATGAACAAAATAACTTGCACATCCCAAAATACGGAAGCCAAAACCTTGCCTGCTGATGTTTGGACGCCTTGAACGGCTTTCACCTGCTGGTGTCCAACTTGGAGCTTCATGCTTTGCGCAATTCGTGCCACCAACGTTGTATAATATGTACATTTATTAATATATATAATTAATAGCACTGTTCATACTACATTAAGCACTGTTTTATTAACACCGGAATAATATTTCTATACATGTGTATCCTACCAGAAGTATATTTATTAATTCACATAACTCTATCTCTATCTATAAAAGTGACGAGGGTGGACGTTGCGCAAGTACTGGTTTGTTTGCTATTTGACTCGCCCTTCCCTGGGCCTAAATGTTAAAATATTTTCTTCAACAGCCGGCAGAAACAATATGGAATCATGCCTTAAAATATTGTTAAAATGTAAGCCATTTTTCTTTTAACTTTTCCTTAAATTTAAGAGTTTTCATGCTTAATAGAAGGATTGATTATGTTTTTCTAGCCCAAATTTCACTGACTGGACTTTAAAAGTTAAAACTTGACAAGTCACCCACCGTTTTTTTTTCTATTGGAGTAGATAGACTAAACTATCGCCCGGTTCATACTCCACCCATGTCTATTGAACAGGTGAAGAGGCTCATCCCTTGTTCCCTGGTTAGGATGTGGTTTCCGGTTTTCTCTTTTCCAGTCTTTTTACTTTTTTTTCTGTTCCAATTGGAGTAGATAGAGTAAACTATCGCCCGGTTTGCACTCCACCCACGTCTATTGAACAGGTGAAGAGGCTCATCCCTTTTTCTCTGGTTAGGATGTTGTTTCCGGTTTTCTCTTTTCCAGTCTTTTTACTCTTACGTAGCCCCCTGCGTATCAGTGGCGTTACCGCCTTGCTTGGGGTGATATGATTTAAAAAAAAAAGATTCGTTTTAGCGTCTGCATTTTGCGGTCTAGCTCAACGAGATTTACTCTCAGATATAGATAAAAAATTTAGAATATTAATGACACCTTGAAATTTTTCAGAAAGCCAAAATTAGGACTAGAAAAATATATATTATCACCCCACAAAGTCAGGGATCAGTTTATGTATTGATTATAATATAGAATCGATCACCTCACTTTATATTATCTATATATGTTGTCCCTCCCACTAATCCAATAGAAACATTCTACATTGTTATCTATATCTATAAAAGTGACGAGGGTCGACGTTGTGTAAGTATTTCCTGGAAAACTTAGGAAAATCGAAATTGAATTGTTCTTCTTGTTTTTTTTTAGTTCGGTGACCGTAAACAACAGAAATCCCTTCCCTTTTAAAAAAACCTTTTTATCCATTTTTTTTAACGAATTATTATCGATATCCCATTTATTTTGTTGGTTTAGTAAATAAATTTCTTTTTTTTTAAACCTATGATGACAGAACGCTACAATTGTTTTGAAATTTTACTATAGCATTTTAATCGAATACGAGCGTGTTTTATATACTTCTTCTTCTTCTATGTGCCCTGTCCCTTCAGGACGTAGGCGATCATGGCTCTCCACGTCTCCCTATCCATTGTGGCTTTTAGTATGTTTGCTCCTGTTGCTCCTGGCAATCCCCGTTCCGTCATCCACCTGATCAGCCCCTGCAAATATGTTATCCGCTGCCTTCCTCTGTCTCTCCTTCCTTCTATCTGCCCAGTCAGTATCAGGTTCTCCAGACTCCCCTTCCTCATTGCATGTCCTAGGAACTTCAATTGTCTCTTCCTGATGCTCAGCATCAATTTCCTTTTTGTTGCCATTCTTTCTAACACCTAGTCGCTGCTTGTATCCTCAGTCCACGATATCCGTAGCATCCTTCTGTAGAACCACATTTTGGCCGCTTCCAGTTTTGTCCTCATTTTTGATGATATTGTCCAGCATTCACAGCCGTATTGAAGAACTGACATCACGTAGCAGTCTAGAACTCTTTTCTTCGTTTCTATTGAGATTTTCCTGTGTGTTAGTATTTTGCTCATCTTCTGGAACGTGTCCTTTGCCATGCCAATTCGTCTTCGGATCTCCGTGTCGCACTTTCCATCTCCTGTTAGAACACTTCCTAGGTACTTAAATTCTTGTACTTGTTTGATTCTGTTATCCTCCACCTGTATTTGGCATTTTGGGTTGTATCTTTTGCTGATGACCATGCACTCAGTTTTCTTAAAGTTTATTTGTAGTCCCTTCTTGTCACTCTCCACTGCTACGTTATATTAAAAAATATTACAATATTAAAAAAAGGATATATTTTGCAAAGTCGATTAGAGCTGATGAGAGCCGAAAAAATCTTTTATTTTCAATATGGAAGCTTTTACAGACAACCTTGTTAGTTCATAGAAAACATAGGAAAATTCCAAATTGAAGGCAAACAAAGCATTTTTCTTCTTTTTATTTCTATTTTGGCGGAGGTGGGAAACAGGAGAAATCCCTTCCCTTTAAAAAATATCCTATACATTTTCTTTCAACGAATCATTATCGACATGCCATTTAAAATTTTCTATTTATTTTCTATCAACGAATTATTATCGGAATCCTATTTTTAAAAAAATCCTATTCATTTTCTTTCAACGAGTTATTATCGACATTCCACTTTTAAAAAAATCCTAACGAATTATTATCGACATCTAATTTTTTAAAAATTTCTAACGAATTATTGTCGACATCTCATTTAAAAAAAAAATTCTTCTTTCAACGAATTATTATCGACATCCTATTTCAAAAAAAAAAAATTTCTTTCAACGAATTATTATTGACATCCCATAAAAAAAATTTATTCATTTTCTTTCAACGAATTATTATCGGCATCCCATTTTTTTAAAATTCTTAACGAATTATTATTGACATCCCATTTTTAAAAAATCCTATTCATTTTCTTTCGGCGAATTATTATCGACATCTCATTTAAACAATATCCACATTTAAGGTAAACTAACACCTTTTTATATTATTATTCAGATATGTACTAGGTTTTTGATTACTAATCAAAAACCTAGTACATATATTGGTTTTACCACAACCACGCTCTCCCGTAGACTTACATGTCATCTTTCTGATCAGTGTACTATTAAACAACATTTCTCTGAAAAACATAAACATGTAGGTAATATCAGACAGATTTTGGTCAACAATACGGTGATCCTTACTCATACACACAGTAAGAGGAACCTGCAGATATTGGAGGCCATGTACATCAAATCAAAACAACCAACAGTCAATAAAATCAACTTTAAAACAGGAAATAACATATTACATTGCATTTGACTACATGGTTTTGTTGTCATTTTGCGCTATCCCGCGGTGTGACGTCATAAAACCGCATCGCAAACTTAAGAACTGCGTTTATTATTTTTGGTAACTATTGCCGTTGCCAAGCGGAGTTTTATGTCAACACAAAATAAAATCGTTGGTGATGGTGGATTTTATAATATTTCAGTTTAAACTACCTCTCTGAAGATGGCTCATGTGAGCCGAAAGCTGAGAAGAAAACCAATAAATAATTATCCAAATGTTGGAGAATTTTTGTCTTTATTTTCAACTGAAATTAAAGCAAAAATACGACGTTTAGAACGGCTCATGATTAAACATAATAGACATTCATTGTCTCTTATATTTAACAGCATATGTTTAGAAAATTACTTGCTGCCTCGATATACTAAATATATATATATATATATGTTTTTCTTTAATCCGAAGTGGAAGAGTAGGAAGGTAAATTCCAAGAACCTGAACCTAATCAATATTAAAAATTTTTAACATTAAATTTTTAAAATCTTATATTGAAACCCATTCCTTCTCGCCTAAATACACCTCTTCAAACAGCCCAAAATCTTAACTTTAAAAAGTAATTTAACTCATTTAGTTGTCTATCTTTATAAAATATGAACTCCTATTCCTCCCCTTCCTAAATATACCGTTTCAACACCCTGTAACCCCGCGACTACCAGCTCTGTCCTTTTCCACTTTGTGACCGTTGTTAACCTAAAACCCCTCGACACTCTAGCCCAGGGGCTTCGCCATTTGGAAAAACAATGTCGCTGAGGTGACGTAGAGTCTCTATTAGAGATCCTATGTCGAAATGTACATCCGACACCTTTGAATTTTGAATTTTTTTTCTAATTTATACATATATATATATATATATATATATATATATATATATATATATATATATATATATATATCCGAGTGGGTACAGAACGAAGAAAGAATTTTTTCCGTCCAAAACATTAATTTAAAACAGTGCTCGATATATGATGTATAGAGCTGTGAATATTTATTATAAATTATGTTTTAGAACATGTACATTATTTTTAATATATGTCCTCGAAAATCATATGTTTGTTTGAACGTTGGGTGTCCAACGTTTCTTCGGGAGGTAAAAGCAAAACTGAATTCGTCTGCTCCCTATATTTGGTTCATTGTTGTTGTGGGAGGTTCGTTGGGGTTATTGATAATGAAGGGAATGTGTCTTCTGTTGTCTGTTTTGAGTTTTGAAGAGCCTGGTGTGTAAGTGCTAAATTGTTGATTAATGGTATTATCTGTTGGAGTGTACGTTTTTATCTGTCGGGTATATCTTTTGGTTAGAATTTCGCAGAGATTGGTGTGTGTGTGGGGGGGGGTTTATTACTCGGTCAGTTTTGTGTGTTTGCATGGGGTTTTCTTGTGTGTGTGATTGGGGATTTGTCTTGTTTGTTGACCTTAAGAATTTTTAGGCGTCTTGCTTGATTTATTTGTATCTGTTGTTACCAGACAAATTTTATTTATTCTCTTTCATTTAGTGGCGGGGCTGTTTTTCTTAGGGTTCCTTATATAGACGTGATAGGGGTGGGGTGTTTTTTCTTTGTAATTTTGATTTTTTTCAGTACGGCATATTTTGTATTTTATTTTTGTTTTTTTATATTTTTTTATTTTTTTATTTTAGCGGGATCGGGGTGTTTATTCATGTATTATTGTAATATTGAATTTAGAAGATCGATTTTTTCCTTTTAATTTTTTTGATTCTTTTTTAATTTGGGAGTTATGTTTTTATATTAAATATATATATATATATATTTAATATAATGTAATTTATATTGCATATATTTAATAAAATATAAATATTACTAGTGTAATAAGTATTATTTCAATGAAAGAATCCAACCATTAATAAGTTATGACTTTCAAAAAGTATTTATTTATTTATTTAATATTATCATATCGCCCAAAGTAAGGCAGTTTTCTGACATTGGTGCGCAGGGGGTTATATATATGTTTTTTTTTAATCGTATCACCCCGGGCAAGGCGGTAACGCCACTGATGTGCACGGGGCTATATAATAGTGAAAAGATCGAAAAAGAGAAAGCCGGAAACCACATCCTAAACAGGGAACAAGGGATGAGCCTCTTCACCTGTTTAAAAGATGTGGGTGGAGTGTAAACCGGGCGATAGATCTATCTACTCCAATTGAAAATAAAAACAGAATGAGAAGATTTGAAAAGAGAAAGCCGGAAACCACATCCTAAACAGGGAACAAGGGATGAGCCTCTTAACCTGTTCAATAGACGTGGGTGGAGTTTGAACTGGGCGATAGATCTAGGAAGAAAATTATGATAAAGAGTGACAGGTTATAGGGGGCGTCAGGAAGTGGGTAAATGAACGATAAGAATAGTGATGAGAGTGGAGTGGACAAAGAAAGGAACATGAGAGAGAGAGAGAGAGAGAGAGAGAGAGAGAGAGAGAGAGAGAGAGAGAGCTCTTAAATCTAGAATATAAATGTATAGAAACTTACATTGCCACAAAGTGAGGAATCAGTTTATATATAGATTATAATCTAGAATTGACCCCCCAAAATTTATACTCACATCATGATTTTCTTTTTTATAATCATATCGCCCCAAGCAAAGCATTTTAATGCCACTGTTTTGCAGGGGGTTACATAAGAGGAAAATTATGAGAAAGAGTGACAGGTTATAGGGGGTGTCAGGAAGTGAGGAAGAGAAGGATAAGAATACTGATGAGAGTGGAGTGGACGAAGAAAGGAGCATGAGAGAGAGGATGCAGGTTAGTGAGATGGGAGATGACTATTGACTTTACATTTGAATTCTTAAAGATTGTAGCTGTCAGGAAAGCAAGTAAACAGAAGAGAATTCCACAGGCGGGAAGTGCGAGAAAAGAAGCTGTTGAAGTAGAACTGATCTTACATTTTATTAGTTTCACAGTAAAAGGGTGGGACCTAATTGCTAATCTTGTGGCTCGAGTAAATTCATGCATAAGGGGCACCAGAGAGCTAACTTCACCGAAGCAGAAGCCGTGAAAGTATTTGTAGAAAAGACACAGGGAAGTCACATTGCACCGGTGACAAAATGATTGTATCTGAGCAATCAAGTCGGGAGAGAGCACATTACAGATTCTTCACTAGATTTTGTCTAGAGCGCCTAGGTGGATAGTAGGAGCACACGACCAGATATGGCAGCAGAATTCAATGCACTGGCGGATGGTAGATTTATAGAATGGCTTCAGACGGGAGAAAAACTTCCTGGCCCTACACAGAGAACTGACTTTCTTAGCAGCGGATTTAGCTATGGATTCTATATAGTCATTCTACTTGAGATCCGTTGTGAGAGTTAACTCGAGGAGGCGCAGTGTTTTGCTTTCAGGAAGACTAGCCTGATCCATGCTAATGGAGGATAGGAACGATTGAAAAATTTCGACTGATACATGTATACATTATTTCGCTACAATTTTAAACGGAAACGCATTTCATTTTATCATTCACGCCCATACTAACGTTACTAACTTAGAAACACACATTTCCATACACTAAACCACATATATTCTTCTCATACACACAATTTAAAAAAATCTCCTATCTTTTAAATAAACTTCACACGTGCATTATTTAGCACACATACATTTAAATAGACATTTATACACACTTACATTTAAAATAAGCATCTATTGCTTTTATTACCTGTGGCACACTTACATACACAAAGTCATGGCTTCCTACATTTAAAAATGATCGTCTATTTCTTTATTAATCTTGACACGTTATCTGACCAATGAAAGCAAATCTCAATCAACCATACCGTTTCTTTGTCTTACTTTGTTTTCATTTTTAAATCTGAAGTCTTGTTAAAAAATATCTGAATAAACTTAATTAATTTTTCCCACCTGTTCTTTACTTATTGCATTCATCTTATCGCATTATATACGTATATTCAATTCATATATACGATAAGTAAAAATTGTTACCAGGGGTAGTATAGTGGACATGCAATTTTTACCTATTATTTATGTATATACTAGCAGTATAACCTGGCGTTGCTCGGGTGTAATGAAAGATTTAAAAAGAAAAAGGGAGAAATCAGTTATGAATGTATGCGTTGAGAGAAATCGTTTGTGAATATGCGCGTTTATGAGTCAGTAAAGAGTTATACAGTTGTCAAGTGACGGAACGGTTTTCTATTCTAAATAACGTGAAAGAATCATGTATAAAGACGTGCGTATGTAAGTACAAGCAGTATAGCCTGGCGTTGCTCGGATGTAATGAAAGCTTTAAAACTAATCCATGGCCATGGAGCTCAGACTCAGCCTAAAGAATATTTGAAATAATAAAATTGCGACAATTTATCAATCGCACCTAATAAAATAATTGCTGCGACAATTTCCTAATCGCATATATATATATATATATATATATATATATATATATATATATATCAGCAGTATAGCCTGGCGTTGCTCGGATGTAATGAAAGCTTTAAAACTAATCCATGGTCCTGGAGCTCAGACTCTTTGGACGTTGGCACGAAAGACTAAAAAAGCAATAGTTGTTTCCAGTTAAAGCGAAACCGTAGACTGAAAGAAAAATGAATGGATGTAAATCAAATTTTGATTTCTTGGTATCGATATCAAATAAGTTTTTTTCGTCGTAAACTGAATTATGAAGGCTAAATAAGTCCTCTGAGTAAATGGTATCATGGCTGAGACTAAGAACTACAATTATACCTACTTAGAGCCAAACCCGAAGCAAAAACTAAAATAAAACGGCTGAAAAAAATACAGACATACAGGCAGATAAACAGACACACACACAAACATCTTGCCTTATATATATATATATATATATATATATATATATATATATATATATTTTCGATTTTCTGCACTATTGTAAGTACTGCAACCTTGAAACTTCTGAATATCGTTTCTTATGTCTTTGTCTATAAGTGATTAAAATCGGATTACTCCTTCTATAACCCGATTTTTTCGATTATCGATTTCCGATATTTATCGGGGGTATCTCGACACAAAACCTAGCTAAGAACACTCACAGACGCTTATAGTACAACTGTATAAATTTTCAAGGAAATCGGTTCAGCCGTTTCAGAGTCTATAGGTAACGGACACAGATACGCACACACACAGAGACAAAATTCCATTTATAAACAAGTTTAGATATAACTAAACATATTTCGAATTAAATTGTATTCCCTCAACTAAAGATTTTTATGAAATTGTATTCGCTCAAATCTAGATAAAATGTTTGTTGTTCGTTTTGCTTGAAATATTTATTGTTGGTTGGTTGATTTTGTTTAGCAGCATATCAACACCTCTATGGGTTATTTAATGCTGAAATCTAAATCTCTTGAATACAATTTTATGGTTTCAACAAAATATATTTTGAATGAAATTGTATTCCCTCAAATACAGATAAAATGTTTTGTTGGTCATTTTGCTTTAAATATGCGTTGTTGGTTGGTTGATTTCATTTAGCGGCATATCAACACCTCTATGGGTTATTTAATACCGAAATCTAAATCTTTTGAATACAGTTTTATGGCTTTAAAAAATATATATATTTCGAATGAAATGTATCGTTTTAAAAATGTATTGTTTTTCATTTTAGTTTAAAACGCATTGCTGGTATTTTTTTCTGTAATAATGTTTTTTTAATACTTTTATAATGTTTTGTTTTTGTTCGGCTGTTCAATATTTACCAGTAGCTGGGACCCAGCAGGTGCTACTTCCCAGGGTCAGGTTCGATCTGGGAACGATTTTAATTAAGAGGTGATAATTATGCTTTTAACTTCCAAATTTCTGGGTCGGGTGTAGTTTATTGTCATACCCAGGACTCCTTCACCCGGGGATTTAATTTGATAAATATGCGATCAAAATGTGACCGAAAAAGAGATAACAAAAAGTTCCTCAATCAAAATTGTTACTTCACAAGTATTGATGTCTGTTATTTGTTTGTTTTTTGGGTGTGCTTATAGAATAATTCGGAAAATCGTCAATAGATTATGAATGTGAATAGCGAGGGTTTGTGAAGTCACGAGATCCATGAAATGGCGGGAAGGAAAATTCAAGCGAATCATAAGTACCGTGGGAGAAGTGACGAGATCTTTTATTAAGGGTGGGGCCAAACAGACGGCAAAGATGGGCTGGGTGGAATTAACGAATAGATTATTCTTTCTAAACAGAAGAAGGAAAAGAGAAAGAAAGTGCAAAACGAAAGAATGTCACTGAGAATGAAAGAAAAAGAAGAAATATTTAAAAACAGAAAAAAAAAATAATGAAACAAAGAAAACGAAGAGAGGATCAAAAATTGAAGAAAGAATTGAAAAAGATGAAAAAGAAATATTCAAAGAATGAAAACAATGAAAACATGACTGATCCTATCAGGACGTAGGCGATCATTGACCTCCATTTACTGTCGTCCCTTTCTGCGCTTCACATTTTTCCACTTGGTGTCTTTCCTAAACCCCGTTTCGCTATCCACTGGCACAAGCGTATCAAGTATATCTCGCGTTTCTTTCCTCTGTCGCTCTTTCCCTCTACCTGTCCTGTGAGTATCAGATTCTCCAAGCCCTCCTTCCTCATTACGTCTCCCAGAAACCTCAAGTGTCTTTTCCTGATGCCAATTATAAGTTTTCTTTTCGTTTTCATCTCCTCCGAAAACCTTGCCGTTTATCTCATGTTCGCTCCGTGGTATACTCAGCATCCTTCTGTAGAACCAGGTTTAATTTGCTTTAAATCTCTCCTTCATCTTTGAGGAGATTGTTCAGCATTCGCTGCCCTTTAGAAGGACAGATATCAGTCTAGTACTCTTTCCTCTCAATACCCTGAAATGCGTCCTTGGTCGTGCCAATATGCCTTCGGATCTCAGTGTCACATTTTCCATTTTGTCAGAACACTTCCCAGGCTTTTAAATTTCAGCCACTATTTGATTTTAATATCCCCGACCTGTAGTTAGCATTTTGAATTTCTCTTGTTGCTTGAGCTTCTCTTTTTAACCTTGAATTCAGTATTCTTGGAGTTTATATGCAGTCTTTTTTCTTAATTTCTCTTGCTACCTTCTGTAGGAGATCCTGCATTTTCCTTTCCGTGTCTGCTATCAGCACTGTACCATCTGTGTATCTCATACTATCCGCCCATGTATTGAATACTGCTGCCATATCTGGTCGGGTGCTCCTGCTATCCACCTAGAGGTTCTTGACGAAATTCAACAGAGAATCTGCAATGTGATCGGTACCGACTTGGCAGCTCGGATACAGTCACTTTCTCACTGGCACAGTTTGGATTCCCTGTGTCTCTTCTACAAATACTTTCACGGCTTCTGCTCCGATGAACTTAGTTCACTGGTACCCCCTCTGTATGAATATACTCGAGCCAGAAGAGTAGCAACTAGGTCCCACCCTTTTACTGTGAAACCAATAAGATGTAAGCGTCAGTTCTACTCCAGTAGCTTCTTTTCTCGCACTTCCTTTCCGTTTACTTTCTTCCCAGACAGCTACAATCTCCAACAATTTAAATGCAATGCCAGTAGTCATTTCCTGTCTCACTAACTTGCATTTTCTCTCTCTCACGCTCTCATCTCATTTCTTCAGTATTCTCATCCTTCTCTTACCCGCCTCCTGACACCCCCTGTATTCTGTCACTCCTTCTCATAACTTTCTTCATATGTAATCCCCTGTACAAGAGTGGCAATATAATTCCTACTTGGGGCGATACGATTATAAAAAAAATGATTGTTGCCACCAATGACGAATCTTTGCAGGACTTCTAGATTTCTCAGAATTGTTTTAACTGTACATGTTGAATAGATCCGGTGAGAAGACACATCCTTGTCTTACACCCCTTTCTATTTTCGTGTATCTGCTGAATTAATTTTATGTCCGCATGCAGGCGGCTTGAAGTCAGTATAGGTTCTTGATTACTCTAATGCCTAGCATGTCTAACAAGTCTTTGTGGCGTACATTGACGAACGCCTTTGAAGAGAATAAAGAATGAATTAAAAGAAAAGTGATGAAAATTGAAAAAAATTATGTGAAGAAATGTAACTGTTATGGTGCCATGTCTACATAGAAATGGACTCTTCCTCCTTGCATAAATACTAACCTAAGTGACTTCCGGGGAGGCAGCTTAGAGTCAGTCTAGACGCAGCTCTGAAGCAGTTTGCAGCGTAACTATACCGTTCAGACTTCTTCTTCTTCTTCTTCTTCTTCTTCTTCTTCTTTGTCTATGTGTCTTGTCCTTTCAGGACGTAGGCGATCATGGCTTTCTACGTCTCCCTATCCCTGGTGGCTCTTAGCACGCTTTCTCCTGTTACACCACAACAACCCTTATTCTGTCATCCACTAGCTCAAGACAACAATTCATATAAATGGATAGAAATGGATAGAAACTTTATAAATGGATAGAAACTAGAGTGAACCTGAAATGGGGGATTAGTTTATATATTGATTATAATATAGATTTGATCCCCTGTTTTATATCCACATTATAATTTCTTAAAAACAGTTGGCATATATATTCTTCTTCTATGAGCCCTGTCCCTTCAGGACGTAGGCGATCATGGCCTTCCACGTCTCCCGATCCCTGGTGGCTCTGAGCACGCTTTCTCCTGTTACACCACAACAACCCTTATTCTGTCATCCACTAGCTCAAGACAATAAATCTAGATTATAAATGTATAGACACTAGCATGGCCACGAAATGGGGGATCAATTTATATATTGATTATTATATAGCATTGATCCCCCATTTTATATCCACATCATAATTTCTTATAAACAGTTGGCATATATATTTTTTCTTCTTTTATGTGCCCTGCCCCTTCAGGACGTAGGCGATCATGGCTGTCCACGTTTCCCTATCCCTGTTGGCTTTTAGCACGCTTTCTCTTGTTACAACACACAACCATCGTTCTGTCATCCACCTGTTCAGGTCCTTCAAATATGTTATCCGCTATCTGGCCTGTTAGTATCAGGTTCTCCAAGCCCTCCTTCCTTATTGCATGTCCCAGGAACTTTAGCTGTCACTTCCTGATCAAATTTACACTTCTAATTTCTGATTACTAACCCTTGTATTTGTATATATGTTTTGTTATTCTAATAAACTGTTTGAACCTAACTTCTTGTTTCTATGTCTTGCTTCCTGGCCCAATCAGGACACAACAACTTGGCGACGAAGATTCGCCACAACAATAGCAATTTAAACTTATTAATAAATGGAACTTTGTCTGTGCGTGTGCGTGTCCGTTACCTATAGACTCCGAAAAGGCTGAACCGATTTTCTTGAAAATTTACACAGTTGTACTATAAGCGTCTGCGAGTGTTCTTAGCTAGGTTTTGTGTCGAGGTACCCCCGATAAATATCGAAAATCGATAATCGAAAAAAATCAGGTTATAGAAGGAGAAATCCGATTTTAATCAAATTTGATACACTCATAGACAAAGACATAAAAAACGATATTCAGAAGTTTCAAGCTTGCACTTCTTACAATAGTGCAGAAAATATATATATATATATATATATATATATATATATATATATATATATATATACTGCTATCCTCCTAGGGGTCCTTGAAATTCAACGGAGAATCTGCAATGTGATCGGTACGGACTTAGCAGCTCGGATACAGTCACTTTCTCACCGGCGCAGTGTGGCTTCCCTGTGTCTCTTCTACAAATACTTTCACGGCTTCTGCTCCGATGAACATAACTCACTGGTACCTCCTATATATGAATTTCCTCGAGCCACAAGATTAGCAACTAGGTCCCATCCTTTTACTGTGAAGCCAATAAGATGTAAACTTCAGTTCTACTCCAGCAGCTTCTTTTCTCATTATATATATATATATATATATATATATATATATATATATATATATAAAGGCATGATGCTTGTGTGTGTGTCTCTTTATCTGCCTGTATGTATGTATTTTTTCAGCCCTTTTATTTTAGTTTTTGCTTCGGGTTTGGCTCTAAATAGGTATAATTGTAGTTCTTAGTCTCAGTCGTGATACCATTTACTCAGAGGACTTATTTAGCCTTCAAATTTCAGTTTGCGACGAAATAAAAGCTTATTTGATATCGATACCAGGAAATCAAAATTTGACTTACATCCATTCATTTTTCTTTCAGTCTACGGTATTCGCTTTAACTGGAAGCAACTATTACTTTTTAGTCTTTCGTGCTAACGTCAAAAGAGTCTGAGCTCCAGGACCATGGATTAGTTTTACAGCTTTTATTACACCCGAGCAACGCCGGGGCTAAGCTGCTAGTATATATATATACTAGGTGCGATTAATAAATTGTTGCTATTATTTTATTACACCCGAGCAACGCCGGGCTATCCTGCTAGTAAAGAATAAATATAGAATGAAATAACAACTAAATAAGAAAAAAAAATGCCAACAAAATTTTAAAAAATGAAGAAAGAAAGCAAAAAAGAAAGTCGTATTACAAAATCTAATCAAAGACGTTCAGGCTGGCCTTTGTTGCTCACTTATAAGATTACAAAGCGTACTTCACAGACGTTGGAAACCCACCTGGGAAAAGAAATACCAAAACGTGTCATGAATAATTTTCGGGTGTTGTGGATGTAGTTCATTAGTGCCAGTCATTCAATCAGGTCTCTGGCCACACCATGGCGACGCCACATACTTGACGATAACATTTACATAGACGGCAAAGCCAAAGTTACTATCCTTATTGATGAAAGAGTTACAGGTGGAGAAATCTTTGAGCTGTTTGGACGATAGTATTTTTCCCACTGGTCTCCAGAAGGGATTGCCAAAAACAAAGCACTTGTAGCAAGACAGCACACCTGCGCATAAGTCAAGTGTCGCAGAATAGAAAAATGGACAAATCGATGGCTTGGAACAGCTGACTTAGACAACAAGATCTCCTGATGTTTTGTCATTCATCTTGAGGTCCTATAAAAATTTGGTTGAAAAGAGAAAAAACTTAAAAAGGGTTTAATGCGTCGACTGGAAGAATTGGATAGTGTAGATCTGTATTGAAACAAACAATTATCTTCTTTGGACAGTATCTCAGCTTCGAATCCCATCACCTATAGGGTGTAAAGAAAGGGTCATCAGCTACTTATAATATCGAGCAAAAGCAATGAATGTCAACTCAGAGATGGACAAGAAATGGTCGGAATAAGCATTACTTTGCAGCGAATTTGTTTTGTTTTTTTGATCATATCACCCCGAGCAAGGCGGTAACGCCACTGATGCGCAGGGGGCTACGTAAGAGTGAAAAGATTGGAAAATAGAAAGCCGGAAACCACATCCTAAACAGGAAACAAGGGATGGGCCTCTTCACGTGTTCAATAGACGTGGGTGGTGTGTGAACCGGGCGATAGTGTAGTCTATCTACTCCAATTGAAAAAAAAAAAAAAAGAAAAAAGAAAAGAGTAAAAAGATTGGCAAAGAGAAAACAGGAAACCACACCCTAAACAAGAAACAAGGGATGAGACTCTTCACCTGTTCAATAGACGTGGATGGAGTGTGAACCGGGCGATTGTTTAGTCTATCTACTCCAATTGAAAAAAAAAGAAAAGATTAAAAATATTGGAAAAGAGAAAACCGGAAACCACACCCTAAGCAAGAAACAAGGGATGGGCCTCTTCACCTGTTCTATAGACGTGGGTGGAGTGTGAACCGGGCGATAGTTTAGTCTATCTAAACCGCATCTTAACCTCTGTGGGTTATTTAATGCCAAAAATATGGCGTTTTAATGAATTCTTTTAATGTTTGGTTATTTTATATTTTTTTTTTTTTAATCATATCACCCCGAGCAAGGCGGTAACGCCACTGATGCCCAGGGGGCTACACAAGAGTGAAAAGATTGGAAAAGAAAAAGCCGGAAACCACACCCTAAACAGGAAACAAGGGATGGGCCTCTTCACCTGTTCAATAGATGTGGATGGAGTGTGAACCGGGTGATAGTCTATCTAAACGGCATCTTAACCTCTGTGGGTTATTTAATGCCAAAACGATGGCGTTTTAATGTATTTTTTTAATGTTTGGTTATTTTTTATTTTTTATTTTTTTGTTTTAATCATATCACCCGGAGCAAGGCGATAACGTCACTGATGCGCAGGGGGCTACATAAGAGTAAAAGATTAGAGAAGAGTGAAGAGAAAGACAAACCAGTTAGAGAGGAGCAAGAGAAGGATGGGAATACAGGTGTGATGACAGTTGCAAAGGTGGAGAGAAAGGAAAGGATATACAGGGCGGTGTGGAAAGAACTAGGGTCAAGTGGTTAAGAGATGAGTATTGGCATTGCATTTAAATTCCTGGAGGTTGTAGCGTCAGGAAAGCAAGAATGAGGAAGCGAGTTCCACAGGCGGGAAGTGCGAGAAAAAAAAGCTGCAGGAGTAGTATTGCCGTCTGCATTTGGTTGATCTAACTGTGAATGGGTGGGACCCAGTTGCCAATCTGGTTGCCCGAGTAAACACCTGTTGAGGAGGCACCAGTGACTTAAGTTCGTTGGAGCAGAAGCCGTGGAAGTATTTATAGAACAGACAAAGGGAGGCCACATTTCGTCGGTAGGGAAGTGGCTGTAGTCGAGCCTCCAAGTCAATGCCTATCACATTACTGATTCTATATATATATATATATATATATATATATATATATATATTGTGGATCTGGGATTAGATCCAATAAATACACAACGCAGAGTAATACGGTAGAAAACGCAATATACTGAAGAGGAATATGTACAGAGAATGTTAGTAGAAACGTCGTACAATACGGTTAGTCGGATACGAGAGAATACTAGATAATACGATCCGTGAGACTTGGCAATGTTACCCTCAGGACTAGATCGCTGGGATGCGCTAACTCTGTAGTCCACACATGACTACTACTATGTATAGTCTTAGGAAGAGTCCATATTAGTGTAAACAGGGAAGGTGTCTGCGGATGACTTTATATATACATATATATATATATAATAATAATAAAACCGACTCTGTCCGTATCCTAATCTTAAAATATTACACAAGAATCTTTTAAAGACTATGAATAAACAACAGAATCTAACTCCGTTACCGTCCTCGGCTATAGAGCTTTGGACAAAGAGGGGAAAAAAAAAGAAAACTGCGTAGGACCGACAATGCATACGGTTCTTCACAGTAAAGAAAAAAACCCTCGAACGGAACGAACCACCAGGAAAGAAAAGTGCTCGATACTAAACTAACCAAAAAGTGTTAACAAAAATATATATATATATAAGTGTTAACAAATATATATATATATATATATATATATAGAGAGAGAGAGAGAGATGCGATATATATATAGTCATCCGCAGACAGATCTATTTCGCTGTATCACAGCTCATCAGTACGGTTAGACTCCGATTGCTTTTAACCCAGGATTGAAACCCGACCGAAGTGGCGTCAATCGGAGATCTACCTCTGGGCCATGGGCGCACGGTAGAAGAAGGTAGACATTTTAGCATATATGTTATCATTATACACGCCCAATAACCAGAGTGCTCTAATTTATTAGTGAATGAGCGATGCGTATATGCCAGGGTAGTTACTGTTTTTCAAAGTCTACCATTCTTCCAGGGTGCTCAATCAGGGTGTGAGAGCGTAGAATAACCATCCGCTGACGGATCTGTTTTGCTGTATCACAGCTCATCAGTACGGTTAGACTTCGATTGCTTTTAATATATATATATATATATATATATATATATATATATATATATGTATATATATATTTGAAAATGTTTTTATAGGTACAAAATTTAATTAAAGAGATGTAAGTGTGGAAAGTGTGCAGCTTAATTTAAAAAAATAAAAAATAGTAAAATAAGCGAAGCAACTGATTTCGCTCCCGCTCGTCAGGCCTCTACGGGATATCTAAACTAGAATTAAAAAACAGAAGTGCGCTCCCTCACTACCAGATTAATTCCATTATTTACACATATAATTGTAGTTGCGGAGCCGATTACATAGGGAGAACTACCCAGCGTCTGGACTTGAGAATTAAGCAACATGTCCTCACTGAGATTAGGAACCACACCTTGCCTCGGAATGAGCTCGTCCCAAATACTTACATTTCCGCCATTTGCGAACACTTATTAAATAATAAAAAGTGTGCTGCGAATTTTAGTGATGACTTTTTTCCTACTGCATCCCAGTCACATTCTTTTCGTTCCATCTCAAGGTGCTAGAAGCTTTATATATCGGGTCCCGCAAATCTTCCCTGTGCAAACTGCGGGAATTGTTGTGGGCTCGATATTATTATCCTCTAGCTCTTTGTATTCATATTTCTCCTCATTTCTGATTACACTCTTCTGTATTTAAATTCTAGTTTAAATCTCCCGTAGAAGCCTGACGAGCGGAAGCGAAACCGGTTGCTTTGCCTTTTTTTTTACTATTTTATAATGTGTAACATTAAGCTAAACACTTTCATCTCTTTAATATATATATATATATATATATATATATATATATATATATATATATATATTAAATACATGAATAGCAACAAATATTTAAACCAGAGGCATGAAACCACAGTAAACTGCAAACACATTAAAGAACTAACCTTACAATCATAATAAAAAATACTACAAAAGCGAAAGTTAGGATGCCTTAGAGACGATAAACCCTTATAGTATTAACAACACTCTTACATCAAATTTTACTTATTACACACCACAAACTGTGATCTAATTTAAAGTTTTATAGAAAAATGTGATTTCCTAAATTCAAAATTAAGGTTAAATATACAAAATTAGATTAATTATAAAGACTGTGTTTAAATATTAAAATATTCTATAGTTGTATAAATAAACATTAAAGAAAGGGTTCAATCCCATCCCTCTCCACCCTTTACACTTCCCTACTCCCCCCCTCTAATAAACCCAAAGAATAAAGCTTAGCCATGGGGCTATAAACCTGTACCCAACCTTCTAATGTTAAATCTGTCTACAAAATTCCCGACACTTTCATTAATCAACTATATTCCCTACCCACCCACTTCTTTCAAAATTCTAACGGACAATTTACAAGACTTATTCCCTTATCGTTAACCCCCACCAACATTCCACACACAACTCGCCAAATATAAGAAAAGAAGCCCTCCATTCTTTTCCACACCACCTGATGAGACATTGTAATTTCAATGTCGAAACAAAATGTACACTTTGTAGTGGATAAAAAAATTGTAGATGTTCTAAAACATAATTTATTATATATATATATATATATATATATATATATATATAGTGATGTCTAAAAATAAACGTTTTAGAATGATTGCGTATAGCTTTATATTTGTAGCTGTGCAACACCGGTTATTCCTGCTAGCTTAAACTTTATTAGACACCAAGTGTCAGATATTTGGTTTGGTTCGTTTTGGTGTCAACTGTGCAGTGGGTATCAGCTTGGAATGGGAAATTGGATAACCGAGTTCAAATTCCAGTTGAGTTCGTTGCATTCACTTACGCGCAAATAAATACTGTTGGAAAAAGTATTAATCCGTTGTCACTCAAGCTATGGGTTAAATAGCAAGACAGATTGGGTTCTATTAGTCTTGTGTGTCAACTAGTCTACCGCTGAAAGTAATGGCAACCTACTACAGAAAAATGCTCTGCCCACTATGTATTGCGTATGGAACTTGATTGACAGACTAGCTAAAAGAGTTGGACTCATCGTAATTTTTAAAAAATTGATGTCAGTATAATTCAAATATTTTTTTCTTTTAAATTTTCTGCTCGTTGAATATTCTTCCAGATTATTCATTTCCTTGTTTGCTAAAGTCTTCACAAAGTTAAATGCAACATCAATTTCTGAGACATGATTGCCCAACCGTATATCACGTACGGCACTTAACTAGCTGATATTTTCGTGTGGCCGTTCAAGGGCTTGTTTTTTTTTTTGCCACAGGCGTTCAATAACCCCATCTACCTTGAGTGGCTTTCGAACCTTTTACATTGTATAACGCGACCTTTTCTGAAAATACCAAGAAGCATTGTGAAACAAGCCTATTGTCCGATAAAATTATTCAACATATTGACTGCCAACCACGTGATAACTTTTGATTGGCAGTTTTTATCATGGCGACGACTATCTTTTACTGACGACGAGTGATATTTTTTTTTAATAACAAAAAACATAGCCCTTTATTTAAAGCATGGACGGATGGTAGACTTATAGATATGTAAGACAGATTCGGTTGAGAAAAATAGTC
Source organism: Ascarosepion bandense (assembly GCA_037127315.1). Taxonomy (NCBI): domain Eukaryota; kingdom Metazoa; phylum Mollusca; class Cephalopoda; order Sepiida; family Sepiidae; genus Ascarosepion; species Ascarosepion bandense. Next base: position 2,087,623 of record JBBBDQ010001442.1, read on the forward strand.
CAGTTGAACGTAGTAGACCAACTTTACAAGTTACAGAACTAGCAATTGATTCAATATAAGTATCCCTACCTCAGTCAGTCAGTTAAGTGCCATACGTGAAACACGCTTGGGCGATCATGTCTCGAAAAAGGCATGACTGACTGGGCAGAAGATTATCCCGCAGTAGGTTGCCATTGCTTTCTGCAGTAGACTGGTTGCCGACCAAGGCTATACAACCCAATCTGTCCTGTTATTTGACTCATAGGTAAAGGGAAAATAAATCTATTATATTATTATGTAGTAATTAGTGGGGGATCGGCTTCCTATTGTTATGAAGTAATAAACTGATCCCCCACTTTATGACCAATATAAGACTTAATCATGATTCCAACCTATTATATTCAGTCAGTCAGTTAAGTGCCATACGTGAAACACGCTTGGGCGATCATGTCTCGAAAGAGGCATGACTGACTGGGCAGAAGATTATCCAGCAGTAGGTTGCCATTGCTCTCTGCGGTAGACTGCTTGCCAGCCAAGGCTATAGAACCCAATCTGTCCTGTTATTTAACCCATAACTGGAAGGAAGAGACGGATTAATACCTTTCCTAAGGGTATTTGCGCGTAAGTGAATGCAATGAATTCAACTGGAATTCGAACTCTGCTCCCTGATTTCTCGTTACAAGTCGATATCCACTGTATCACAAACCCAAGTCCCTACCTCACGTTAGTCAAAAATATGGCGCAAGGAATCAAGCTTCTGAAGGTTAAGGTATAAAGAGTATAATGTAACGTGATCGATACCGACTTGGCAGTCACTCTCTCACCGGCGCGACGTGGTTTACCTGGGTCTCTTCTATAAATACTTTCACGGCTTCTGCTCCGATGAACTTAGATCACTGGTGCCCCCTAGGTTCGAATTTGCACGAGATACTAGATTAGCAACTAGATCCCACCCTTTTACAATGAAATGGATAAAATGCAACCACAACTTCTACTCCAACAGTTTCTTTTCTCGCACTTCCCGACTGTGGAATTCTCTTCCACATGACTGCTTCTCCCCCGACGGCTACAATCTCCACGAGTTTAAATGCAAGGTCAATAGACACCTCCTAACACACTAACTTCCATTCTTTCAAACACACTCACTCCCATTTTTTCAAACACTCTTCCAACCCACCCAACTATCTATCACCCACCCCCCTTCTGACATTTCCTATATCTAACCACTCTTCCTATTTACCTCCCCCTGTGTAGCCCCAAGCGCAATAGTGGCAGTGGAATGCCTTGCTTGGGGTGAAATGATTAAAATAAATAAATAAATAAAGAGTTTCTTTAGAAGATTTTTATAGAGAAATTTTGTTTTGGCGGTGTTTATATTAACAAGCCATTTCTTGCCCTTGTTAACAACAGATTGTAGGTGACTTTTATTTAGATCCGTCGACTCCTTAAAGAATCTATTTCTAAATATGATCTTGATAAATATTGGTGTTCTCTTTTTACTAACTGTCTAAATGAGCTAAAAAGAAATGAGCCCTTACATTTTGAATTTGGTGTGTGGGGTTGCACGGTGGAATTCTAAATAGAGTCTCTGATTGAAAAATCGAAAGAGGAGAGTTCATTCCATCCAAATATCTGCTAATACTCTTGGGAAAGATATGAATCTATATCGTCTCACATCCACCAGAAAGAGAGTTGATTTTCTAAGCGTCGCTTAATTATGGCACAAGGCCAAAAGTACAGAGCACCCAGTGAGGATCAAACTCACTACTCGGTTGTTATAGCTTCTATTCGAGAGAAGCTTACTAAGCATTACATCACTTCGAGGTACTCAACGGTGATTTTCTAAGCGTAGCTTAGATGTGGCACAAGGCCGAAGTATGGAGTACATGGTGAGATCCGAACTCACTATTCAGTTGTAATAGATTCTAGCAAAACAAAATTATATCTCGTCAAGGTACCCTAACGACCAGAAAGAGGGACTGGATTCTATAGCCTTGGTTGGCTACTAGTCTCGGAGAAAAAAACCTACTGCTCCTGCAGTCTATCTTTTCAATAACACCCCAATGGGATACCCATACGACCAAACGCGGATGTGCATTGTGGTGCAATGGCTATCGGCTCGGAATGAGAAATCGGGGAACCGAGTTCAAATTCCAGTTGAATTTCATGCATTCACTTACACGCAAATACCCCTGGGAAAGGTATTAATCCGTCTCTTCACTCCAGTTATGGGTTAAGTTACAGGACAGACTGGTTTCTATAGACTTGGTTGGCTGGCAACCAGTCTGCCGCAGAAAGCAATGGTAACCTTCTGTGAGATAATCTTCTGCCCAGTCAGTCATGTCTCATTCGAGACATGATCGCCCAAGTGTGTATCACGTATGGCACTTAACTGACTGAATGAATATAATAGTTAGAAACATGATTAAGGCTTCTACTTGGCATAAAGTGAGGGATCAGTTTTATATAGTTATGAAGTAATAAACCTGATCCCCCACTAATTACTACTTAATAATATAATACATCTCTCCCTCTCTAGCTATGGGTTAAATAATAGGACAGATTGAGTTCTATAGCCTTGGTTGGTAACCTTTCTACCACAGAAAGCAAAGGCAAACTAGTACGGGATAATCTTCTGCCGAGTCAGTCATGTTTCTTTCGAGACATGATCGCCCAAGCGGGTATCATGTATGGCATTTAACTGACTAGCTATGACCCAAATGGGTGACAGGATTCGTGATAACCTGTGAAAGAGAATTATTTCGAATAATTCTATGTTTTTCTGTTAATAGTTTTTTGGGGTTTTTTTTTTACCATGTGAACATAAATGTCTGTGTGTCACTTCGTGATACAATTACAAAGAGAAAAAAAATTCAATGAACAAATTCTTTCTTGCGGGGTTTTTTTTTTTTTTTTTTTTTGGCCCCATTGTCTGGTAAGAAAATGCAAGCTAAAAGAATGATCTTGAAATACCCAGAAAAGGTTTTTAATATTTATCTATGGCTAGCTTTGTTCACGACACAAGTAATATATACAATCCAATCAGTAACAAGTACGCCTTTCATTCCGAAGCGGAATCAAATCTACATTCGATGTACTTGGTTTTTGTATGCATTTAACGAAAATAAATTCAAACGTTTCATATATGAGGATTATTTTAGATAAACTTTCTTCAGAATGGACAACCATAGACAATCAGGTCCGTAAAAAACCGTGTTTAAAAAGGACGATTTTTTTTCCGTTAACACCGCTATTATTTTTGTTGACGTTCACTACCTTGGCAAGAAGATTCTATCTATCTATCTATCTATCTATCTATCTATCTATCTATCTATCTATCTATCTATCTCAGTCTGTTCATATCTATCTATCTATCTATCTATCTATCTATCTATCTATCTATCTATCTATCTATCTATCTATCTATGTCTGTTTCTTTAGTATCTATCTATCTATCTATCTATCTATCTATCTATCTATCTATCTATCTATCTCAGTCTGTTCATATTTATCTATCTATCTATCTATCTATCTATCTATCTATCTATCTATCTCGGTCTGTTCATCTATCTATCTATCTATCTATCTATCTATCTATCTATCTACTTCCTAATCTATCTATCTATCTATCTATCTATCTATCTATCTATCTATCTATCTATCTATCTACCTAAGGCTCTATCTATCTATCTATCTATCTATCTATCTATCTATCTATCTATCTATCTATCCTAAGGCTCTATCTATCCTAAGGCTCTATCTATCTATCTATCTATCTATCTATCTATCTATCTATCTATCTATCTAAGGCTCTTCATTTTCTATCTATCTATCTATCTATCTATCTATCTATCTATCTATCTATCTATCTATCTATCTATCTATCTCGCTTTGTTCCTCTCACCCCTTGTCGATATCTCTCTAAAATGAGATATATTCAAAATGAGACTATTCGATTGGGAAATTAACGCTTATCAATTCCTCTCTGGTTTCAACCCCCACCCTCAAACCATTCCGTTCCAAATTCTTCTGAAAATGGTATCAATGTCTGTTTATCTATCTATTTACCTTAGAACCGATTTGCTTCGTCTCCCTATACATTTCGTTGCATCCGATTCGTTAATGACATCCAATCTAAAGATCAGTTTCATATTCGCCTTGCCATTGCACTTAGTCTTCATTACTTTTGATCGTTTTTCCTTAATTTGATCTGTTTTCCCTTCGTTTTAATCACTTCTTACCCAGCCTGGATTCGATTTGACGAACGCACAAATCGGCCAGCCAGTCAGTTGACAATTGATGCTTCGTAAGACGAGACGGATTTTTAACACCCTTGATGCGCACTTGTAAATTAGGCTGGAGTTGTGTGCCTCAATGTGGTGTACGTAACAAGTGAAATCAACCAGTGACTGATTACGGGTGTGTTCGAGAGCAGTGCATTTTGTCTACCCCCCCCCCCACACACACACTTTATAGTCTTTTGGTCATGTATCGTGGAATGAAGGGATACACCGAGAAATTTAGATAAACTACTTTGTTAACAGAGTGGAACACCCAAGATGTATCTAATCTAAACTTATTTATAAATGGAATTTTGTCTGTGTATGTGTGTGTGTCCGTTACCTATAGACTTCGAAACAACTGAACCGATTTTCTTGAAAATTTACACAGTTGTACTATAAGCGTCTGCGAGTATTCTTTGCTAGGTTTTGTGTCGAGGTACCCCCGATAAATATCGAAAATCGATAATCGAAAAAATCGGTTTACAGAAGGAATGGTTCCGATTTTAATCAAATTTGATACACTCATAGACAAAGACATAAGAAACGATATTCAGAAGTTTCAAGGTTTGCAGTTCTTACAATAGTGCAGAAAATCGATACATATATATATATAAGGCAAGATGTTTGAGTGTGTGTCTGTTTATCTGCCTGTATGTCTATTTTTTCAGCACTTTTATTTTAGTTTTTGCTTCAGGTTTGGCTCTAAGTAGATATAATTGTAGTTCTTAGTCTTAGCCATGATACCATTTACTTAGAGGACTTATTTAGCCTTCAAATTCAGTTTACGACGAAAAACCTTATTTGATATCGATACCAGGAAATCAAAATTTGACTTACATCCATTCATTTTTCTTTCAGTCTACGGTTTCGCTTTAACTGGAAACAACTATTGCTTTTTAGTCTTTCGTGCCAACGTCTAAAGAGTCTGAGCTCCAGGACCATGGATCAGTTTTAAAGCTTTCATTACACCCGAGCAACGCCGGGCTATACTGCTAGTATACAATATTTACCGACCCTCGCAGTAGTAGGTGTTACTTCGCGAAGTCTGTGATAACGGCAACATTCAACTGTTGCATCGTGGAATGAAGAGATACGCTGAGAAATGTAGATAAACTACTTTATTAACAGAGTGGTATAACCAAGATGTATATACAATATTTAGTCTCTCGTAGTCGTAGGGGTTACTTACCGAAGTCTGTGATAATGACAACTCCCAGTGCTAAGCGCACATTGTCTTTTATACATCCGAAATCACGAGCAGCGACATACCAGGTCTGAAAAAAGATTATGAGTGAAGCAATAAGCGAATAATTTTTTCCTTCTACCCAAAAAGCTACGCCATATTGTATTGCTAAAAACTACTCTACATTGTACGCAAAAAAAAAAAAATCTATGTAATCTTGTGGAAGAAACTTGCGTCATTTTGTATGAAAAATGCTAGCAACTCAAAATCTAGCCATTTTATAAGAGAAAAACTGTCATCTTGAACTCATATTCAAATAGCTAAGTTGTTATCTACTTATAAAGCTACGGCATCTTTTTTTTTTTTTTTTAATCATTTCACCCTGAGCAAGTCGGAAACGCCACTGATGTACAGGGGGTTACATAAATGTAAAAAGATTAATTAGAAAAGAGTGAGGAGTACAAACTAGTTAGAAAGAGGAACAATAGAAAGCAGGTGCGATGACAGATACATAGGTAGAGAGAAAGGGAAGGTTATACAGGGGTGGGGAGGGAGCTAGAGTCCAGTGGTTAGTAGATGAGTATTGACTTTGCATTTAAATTTCTGGAGGAAAGCAAGAATTTCCGTCAGGAAAGCAAGAATACGGGAGCGAGTTCCACAGGCGGGAAGTGCGAGAGAAGAAGCTGCAGGAAGTAGAATTGTCATCTGCATTTGGCTAACCTGACTGTGAATGGGTGGGACCCAGTTGCCAGTCTGGTTGCACGAGTAAACACCTGTTGAGGAGGCATCAGTGACTTAAGCTCATCCGAGCAGAAGCCATGAAAGTATTTATAGAACAGACAAAGGGAGGCCACATTTCGGCGATGGGGAAGTGGCTGCAGTCGAGCCGCCAGATCAGTACCTATCACATTACAGACTCTCCTTTGGAGCTTGTCAAGAACACTGAGGAGAACGGCAGGGGCACCTGACCATAAATGGCAGCAGTACTCCATGCACGGACGGATGGTTGACTTGTATATATGCAGGATGGATTCAGGTGGAAAAAACATCCTGGATCGACATATATTCGAAAAATGTCATCATGTTCTCAAAAAGTTGAATCGTAATGTACTAATGTACTAATGTACTAATGCTCATCTTGCATTCTAAAGTCTATGCCATCTTATACTCAAAATCGTACATCTTGTACTCACAACATTACCATCTTGGGCGGACCTGTACGACATTACCACCACCTGTAAATTTGCTGATTATCAATTTTGTTTGGACTTTTACCTGTGTATTCTTATCGATTAGTACATAAGTTTCCGATTAAAAAAAAAAAAGAAAAAAAATCAATATTAAAATATTTTTAGAGGGGTGCTCAGTTTCTCATATAACGTTATAGTAAATCGATCCTCCATTTTGGAAACACTCACTTCGATTTGTTGCCTCTTTTTTTCCAACGATATTAATGAAAAAATAGCTCCGAAAATATATTTTTATTCCAATTGTTTTTTAGAATATTTTTTTTAATGTTTTACGTCATATTTTTCATTCTAAATCTTTTTACAACAGGAATTATTTTAAAGAAACTCTGTCCAAAACTTCTATTTTCTTAATGTTTCAAATAACGTATTTTTCTATTGATATGAAGGAGGGATAGTTAAAATTTTTCGATGGGATTTTAAGCTTCTCTATACATGGTCTCAGCGACATCAAAGCGACAGAAACGCGAGTGTTTCGAAAATCGAGGGTCGATTTACTATAAGGTTGTATGAGAAACTGAGCACATCCAAAAAAATCTTAAATAATTATTTTTTTTACAAATTTTTTTTTTTGATAATCGGAAAGTTTAGGGTCTCTAATCGATGATATTGCACTGTAAAAAAAGTAAAAAAAAAATGATAATTACCAAATTTATAGGGGGTGGTCATGTCGTAAAAGACCGCCCCAATTTGTACTCAAAATACTACGCCATTTTATATTAAAAAGCTACAGCATCATTCATTAAAAAATTATACCATTTTGTACGCAAAAATCTAAACCATCAGAAAAATTCATCCTAAGACTCGACCTCGATTATTTTTTTTTATTTTAAGTTTGTTGTCGATATTTACTGGGCTTAAATTAGATTAGTTAGATTTAACAAATGATATTTGGAAGATTATGTTACCCCAAAATCTATCTATCTATCTATCTATCTATCTATCTATCTATCTATCTATCTATCTATCTATCTATCTATTTCAGTCTGTTCATTATCTATCTATCTATCTATCTATCTATCTATCTATCTATCTATCTATCTATCTATCTATCTATCTCTCTCTCTATCTATCTATCTATCTATTTCAGTCTGTTCATTATCTATCTATCTATCTATCTATCTATCTATCTATCTATCTATCTATCTATCTATTTCAGTCTGTTCATTATCTATCTATCTATCTATCTATCTATCTATCTATCTATTTCAGTCTGTTCATTATCTATCTATCTATCTATCTATCTATCTATCTATCTATTTCAATCTGTTCATCTTATCTATCTATCTATCTATCTATCTATCTATCTATTTCAGTCTGTTCATTATCTATCTATCTATCTATCTATCTATCTATCTATCTATCTATTTCAATCTGTTCATTATCTATCTATCTATCTATCTATCTATCTATCTATCTATCTATCTCGGTCTGTTCATATCTATCTATCTATCTATCTATCTATCTATCTATCTATCTATCTCGGTCTGTTCATATCTATCTATCTATCTATCTATCTATCTATCTATCTATCTATCTATCTATTTCAGTCTGTTCATTATCTATCTATCTATCTATCTATCTATCTATCTATTTCAGTCTGTTCATTATCTATCTATCTATCTATCTTTATCTATCTATCTATCTATCTATGTCTATTCATTATCTATCTATCTATCTATCTATCTATCTATCTATCTCGGTCTGTTCATTATCTATCTATCTATCTATCTATCTATCTATCTATCTATCTATCTATCTATCTCAGTCTGTTCATTATCTATCTATCTATCTATCTATCTATCTATCTATCTATCTATCTAAGTCTGTTCGTATCTATCTATCTATCTCTTTCAATTTATATATATTTGTTGTGGTGAATCTTCGGCGCCAATTTGTTTAGGGCCCAAAGTATGACACGGAAACTAGAAGATAGCTTCAAACAGATTATTAGAACAATAGTGTAAGTCCGAACGATTTAGTTACGCTGTGTCTCGACTGTCTCTTACTGTTTCGAAGCTGCCTCCCCGGAAGTCACTCAGATTATTTTTTATTGACAGAGGAAGTGTTCATTCCTATAAACAGAGCACCATAGCAATATCTATAGAAATGTAAATATACAACCACTGATGTTGATTACGATTTAATACGCGCATGAAGTTAAATGGCGATAAAAAAAAATTGTTCTTCTTTGTCTTAGCAGTTCTTTTTCTGATTTTTTCCTTCGTTCTTCTTTTTTTCTCTTCACTCTTTCTTTTTCTTCTTTTTTCTTCTCTTTCCTTCTTTTTTTGTTCCCTCTTTCCTTTCCATTTTTTTCTTCTTCTTTGTCTTAACAGTTCTCTTTCTGATTTTTCCTTCATTCTTCTTTTCTTCTTTTCCCTCTTTCCTTTCCTTCTTTTTCTTCTTTCCTCTTTCCTTTCCTTCTTTTTCTTATTCCTTCTTTTCTTTCCTTCTTTTTCGTTTTTCTTTGTCTTAGCCTTTCTCTTTCTGATATATTCTTTCATTCTTCCTCTTTTTTCTTTTCTCTCTTTCCTTTCCGTCTTTCGCTTCTTCCCGTTTTTCTTTCCTTCTTTTTCTTCTTCTTTTCTTTTTGTCCTTCTTTTTCTTCTTTCCTTTTTTCTTTCCTTCTTTTTTCTTCTTCTTATCTTAGCAGTTCTCTTTCTGATTTTTCCTTCATTCTTCTTCTCTTCTTCTCCCTCTTTCCTTTCCTTCTTTTTCTTATTTCTTCTTTTCTTTCCTTCTTTTTCGTTTTTCTTTGTCTTCGCCTTTCTCTTTCTGATATATTCGTTCATTCTTCCTCTTTTTCTTTTCTCTCTTTCCTTTCCGTCTTTTTCTTCTTCCCGTTTTTCTTTCCTTCTTTTTCTTCTTCTTCTCTTTTTGTCCTTCTTTTTCTTATCCCCTCTTTTTTCCACCTTTTTTCTTCTACTTTGTCTTAGCACTTCTCTTTCTGATGTTTTCCTTCATTCTTTTTCTTCTTCACTCCTTCCTTTCCTTCTTTTTCTTCTTCACTCCTTCCTTTCCTTTTTTTATTCTTTCTTTCCTTTCCTTCCTTTTTCTCCTTCTTTGTCTTAGCAGTTCTCTTTCTGATTTTTTCCTTCATTCTTCTTTTTTTTCTTCTTCCCTCTTTCCTTCCCTTTTTTCATCTTCATTACTACCTTAATTATATTTTTCTTCTTCTTTTCTTCCTTTCATTTTTCCTTTTCTTTCCTTCCTTCTCGTTCTGCTTTCTTGCTAAAGGACTCATTTTTAAATGTCCTTTTCTATTTTCTTCTTTTACTTCTTCACTTTCAATCGCCTATTCCAGGCTTTACAAATTGCGCACTTCTTTCACGAAACCCATCTCAATTCTTATATATATATATATATATATATATATATATATATATATATATATATATATATAATTGGGTGTATTTTGATTAAGACTAACTCAATCGTACTTTACGTGTTTCATTTGTCAACCGTTTCCGACCAATCGTTTATTTACCAACTCGACCGTGTCAGCGTTCGGCCATCACAAAACATTCATTACGGACTGTATTTTGATACTGAGTTTAACTAACGCCAGGGAAGCACAGGGAGGCTCAAATGTCTCGACGTTATCCACATTTTTACACTTTGACGCCTCCACAGAAACCGCGAATGAAACCGGACGGATAAAGGGTAGGCTTACTCGTCGAAAAGAGTCGACGATTAGATTGAATTACGGTTAAGGCAAAAATCAGAACAACACGGTAGCCTAGTCCGACATAAGGTCACAAAAATCTGATCTGAACAGTAATGCTTGTGTGTGTGGTGAGGTAGTCTTTGCCAATTACGTCAGTAAGTTAAGTACCACACTTGATACACGCTTTGTCTCGAAAGAGACATGACTGACTGGGCAGAAGATTATCCCTCAGTAGGTTGCCATTGCTTTCTGCGGTAGACTGGTTGCCGACCAAGGCTATAGAACCCAATCTGTCCTGTTATTTGACTCATAGGTAGAGGGGAAAAAATGTATTATATTATTATGTAGTAATTAGTGGGGGATCGGTTTCCTATTGTTATGAAGTAATAAACTGATCCCCCACTTTATGACCAGTAGAAGCCTTAATCATTATTCCAACTATTATATTCAGTCAGTTAAGTGCCATACGTGAAACACGCTTGGGCGATCATGTCACGAAAGAGACATGACTGACTGAGCAGAAGATTATCCCGCAGTAGGTTGCCATTGCTTTCTGCGGTAGACTGGTTGCCGTCCAAGGCTATACAGCCCAATCTGTCCTGTTATTTGACTCATAGCTAGAGGCGGAAAAGATGTGTTATATTATTAAGTAGTAATTAATGGGGGATCGGTTTCCTATTGTTATGAAGTAATAAACTGATCCCCAGTAGAATCATTAATCATTATTCCAACTATTATATTCAGTCAGTCAGTTAAGTACCATACGTGATACACGCTTGGGCGATCATGTCACGAAAGAGACATGACTGACTGAGCATAAGATTATCCCGCAGTAGGTTGCCATTGCTTTCTGCGGTAGACTGGTTGCCAGCCAAGGCTATAGAACCCAATCTATCCTGTTATTTAACTCATAGCTAGAGAGAGAAAAGATGTATTATATTATCAAGTAGTAATTAGTGGGGGGTCAGTTAATTAGTTCATAACAATATAAACTGATCCCCCACTTTATGCCCAGTAGAAGCCATGTTTCCAAGTATTATATTCAGTCTCTCAAGTGCCATACGTGATACACACTTTGGGCGATCATGTCTGGAAAAAGACATGACTGTTTGAGCAGAAGATTATCCCGCACTAGGTTGCCATTGCTTTCGGTGGTAGAGTGGTTGCCAGCCAAGGCTCTAGAACCCAGTCTGTCCTATTATTTAACCCATAACTGGATGGAAGAGACAGATTAATACCTTTCCCAAGGGTATTTGTGCGTAAGTGAATGCAAGGAATTCAACTGGAATTCGAACTCGGCTCCTCATTTTGTCGTTCCGAGTCGATATCCATTGCACCACAACGTACATCCGATCTTTTTGTAAAATTTTTATAAAATATGCAAAGTAGCCTTTTTTTTCCTAAACGAGGACGTATTTAAACAAAAAAGGTATCGAGGTGTTATGTCATTTCGTTTGGCTTACGTCGTCATTTTTGTTTTATTTATTTTTACTGTGTCATTAGGTTTTGTTTGCTACGTCATTTCATTTTGTTTATTTCGTCATTACATTGTGCTTATTTTGTGAATTCGATTTTTATCTTTTCGTTTTAAGTCATCATTTAGTTTTGTTTATTTCGTCATTTCATTTTGTTTACTTCGACATTTCGTTTTATTTTATTCCTCATTTCGTTTTATTTCTTTATTTATGCTCACTTTATCATAATTTTTTGTTTACTTCGTCATTTAGTTTTGTTTATTTCGTCATTTAGTTTTGTTTATTTCGTCATTTAGTTTTGTTTATTTCGTCATTTCATTTTGTTTACTTCAGCATTTTGTCTTATTTAATTCCTCGGTTTGTTTATTTTGTAATTTGTCTTTATTTCGTCAATATTTTTTGTTCACTTCATTATTTTGCTTTTTAGGAACGAGAATAATAAAAAAAGATTCTTATATTTGACAATTATTTGATAATTTTAATTATTTTCTGATTGTTTTGTTTTGTTTTCATTCAGTCAGTTAAGTGCCATACATGATAAACGCTTGGGCGATCATGTCTCGAAAGAGACATGACTGACTGGGCAGAAGATTATCCCGCAGTCGGTTGCCATTACTTTCTGCGGTAGGCTGGTTGCCGTCCAAGTCTACAGAACCCAATCTGTCCTGTTATTTGACTCATAGGTAAAGGGAAAAGAAATCTATTATATTATTATGTAGTAATTAGTGGGGGATCGGTTTCCTATTGTTATGAAGTAATAAACTGATCCCCCACTTTATGACCAGTAGAAGCCTTAATCATTATTCCAACTATTATATTCAGTCAGACAGTTAAGTGCCATACGTGAAACACGCTTGGGCGATCATGTCGTTTTCGAGATATGACTGACTGGGCAGAAGATTATCCCGCAGTAGGTTGCCATTGCTTTCTGCGGTAGACTGGTTGCCGACCAAGGCTATAGAACCCAATCTGTACTGTTACTTAACTCATAGCTAGAAGTATAAGAGATGTATTACATTATTAAGTAATAATTAGTAGGGGATCAGTTTATTACTTCATAACAATATAAAACTGATCCCCCACTTTATGCCCAGTAGGAGCCTTAATCATGTTTTCAACTATTATATTCAGTCAGTCAGTTAAGTGCCATACGTCATACACGCTTGGGCGATCATGTCTCGAAAGAGACATAACTGACTGGGCAGAAGATTATCCCGCAGTAGGTTGCCATTGCTTTCTGTGGTAGACTGGTTGCCAACCAAGGCTATAGAACCCAATCTGTCATGTTATTTAACCCATAACTGGAAGGAATAGACGGATTAATACCTTTCCCAAGGGTATTTGTGCGTAAGTGAATATTGTCATTAAATTGACATTACTGACATTGGATGGCGAACTGTTTACTCAACCGTACAGTGTAATACACTTCCGGCCATAATTATTAGGCATTCCCAGTTTATTTTTTTAAAAGAAATGATGTATTTCATACTATTTTTAGTATTTATTGCCAAGTGGATAATTCTAAATGAAAATAGAATGGTTCTTTTGTTATTATTATTTTGCAAAATTTTACAAGGCAAGGAAGCAAAGATGAACTCGTCCGAATCACCATAAATTTTCTTCATTCTTTCATTGATGAAACTGCAATATAAGGTAATTATTAAATATTTATAAATGCATTTGATGCACATGTTATTGTGCAGTATTAGCAAAAGAACCATTCTATTTTCATTTACAATTATTCACTTGGCAATAAATACTAAAAATAGTATGAAATTCATCATTTTTGTTTTAACTCTGGGGTGGCCTAATAATTAAAGCCGGTAGAGTGATTCAAAGGTAAATTTTCGTTGTAAGTCCCGACGCTTTTCCCCTTCAAATTTATCCAAAATAGCATTATCTCTGTGTAAATGTCTTTGTTCATTCTTCAATACGAGTAGATAGGTTAATATATCGCCGGGTTCATACTTTTCTTGTTTTTTTTTAAACAAAAGTAGAAAAAAGTTTTTTTTTTAAGGTTCGGTTACTGGTTCCTTCTAAATTCTTTCACTCTAAATAAATCTTTGCATCATGGTGACTTTATCGCCCGGCTTCGAGTGAAATAATTAAAAAGCAAAAAGAAAAAAGGAAAATTGTCAAGATGTTTGAAAAAAAAAAGGACTGCCAATGAGATAAAAGTCAATAACTATTTTTTTTTTTTTTTTGCAGCGGAATGTCTTTGAGTTTAAAAATTACCAAAATACTTTTTAAAAGTGGTATTCAATGGGCAAGAGATCAGGAGAATATGGTGGATGTGACGGAATTTCGTATCCCAAACCGGTGAACTTATGTACTACTAGCAGTATAGCCCGGCGTTGCTCGGGTGTAATGAAAGCTTTAAAACTAATCCATGGTCCTGGAGCTCAGACTCTTTGGACGTTGGCACGAAAGACTAAAAAGCAATAGTTGTTTCCAGTTAAAGCGAAACCGTAGACTGAAAGAAAAAGGAATGGATGTAAGTCAAATTTTGATTTCCTGGTATCGATATCAAATAAGTTTTTTTCATCGTAAACTGAAATTTTGAAGGCTAAATAAGTCCTCTGAGTAAATGGTATCATGGCTGAGACTAAGAACTACAATTATACTTACTTAGAGCCAAACCCGAAGCAAAAACTAAAATAAAAGGGCTGAAAAAAATACAGCCATACAGGCAGATAAACAGACATACACACAAACATCTTGCCTTATATATATATATATATATATATTATCTAGTTTCTGCACTATTGTAAGAACTGCAAACTTGAAACTTCTGAATATCGTTTCTTATGTCTTTGTCTATGAGTGTATCAAATTTGATTAAAATCGGACCACTACTTCTATAACCCGATTTTTTCGATTATCGATTTTCGATATTTATCGGGGATACCTCGACACAGAACCTAGCTAAGAACACTCGCAGACGGTTATAGTACAACTGTGTAAATTTTCAAGAAAATTGGTGCATTCGTTTCGGAGTCTATAGGTAACGGACACACACACACACACACACACACACACAGACAAAGTTCCATTTATAAATAAATTTAGATAAAAATGGTGTATCATAGATTTGATAAAAAAATGGATCATAAGGCGGGTGTGACAAGAAATCTATAAAAGATAACGTTAATGGTAGACTAACAGACAGTTGCCATAATCTTCTATGAGGTTTAAATTCTGTAATGGAAAGAATTTGGGGTCCTTTGTCACGATGAAGCCATTGAGCTGATCGTTTACTATTTTCAGAAAAAATAAATTTCTCACCTCAAGTCCCGATTCGATCAAGAGATGGCTTATTTGAATTTCGTAGATGCCGCATTGAACACGCTTCAAAACGTCGAAGACTGTCACTGAATTCATGCAGAGTGTATTTATCTAGTTTATTCACCTGGCCAATTTTCTTGATGTAGTCTGGTATTGTTGAACTGTTGACACCCATTATCGGAAATATTTCTCCTGTATTATGACGCGGGTTTTGTTCGACTGGTGTATTGCAGATAAACGTCCCCAACCATTTTGATCTTCAAGGCTCGTTTCCCCATTGCGGAACTTCAGAAAGTGGATCTTTCGCCCAATGCTCTGTTAATGTTGACAGCAGTTTGAGAAGCTTTATGACCAATCATGAACTCATTTATAAAAAGTAAACACGTCTCTTATTTTCTATGAAAATCGGTTCAGCCGTTTCGGAGTCTATAGGTAACGGACACACACACAGACACACACACATACACAGACAAAGTTCCATTTATAAATAAGTTTAGATTACGATCAATACATTTTATAGTGAAATGACGAACAATATATTTTATTTGTAAATGAAGCCATAAAATTAAGTTCTAAATATTTAGATATCGGTATTAAATAACCCATTGAAGTGTTGATATGCCGATAAACAAAATCAATCAAGCAAGCAACCAACACACATAAAATAGTAGTGAGTGTGTTAAATTTAATTTAATTTTAGTTTTATTTCTAGTTTGGTGGTGACTTATTTTACGGTATATCAACTAATTGGGTCATTTAACTCATTTTCTGTGTTCATAATGAGAGAGAAATCAACCATTAAGTTAAATTCTAAAAGATATTGATATGCAATTAACAAAGAGAGTGTTTTAAACATTTGTTTACTACGTCATTTTGATTTGTTTATTTCATCATTTCGTTTTGTTTACCACGTCATTTCGTTTTGTTTCATTTTGTTTACTACCTCATTTCGTTTTGTTTATTTCGTCATTAGGTTTTGTTCATTTCTTCCTTTGATTTTTACTGTGATATTGAGTTTTGTTTACTATGTCATTTTGCTGTGTTTATTTCGTCTTATTTCGTCTGTGTTTATTTCCTCTTTACATTGTCATTGTTTTTTGTTGACTACGTCATTTTCTTTCGTTTATTTTATCATTTTGTTTTGTTTACATCGTCATTTCGGTTTGGTTACTTTTTCATTACGTTTTGTTTATTTTATAATTTATTATAATAATGTATTTGAACGAAATTAAAAGCTTTTTCTAAAATCGGAGCTTATTTTCCGAACAAATCTAATACCATTTTCCAGTGTACACAGAACGTGTGTCCCGTATTTGAGAACAAAATTTCAAAGACAGTTGATATAAAATTAAAAAAAGAGTCGACTTTAATCATGAGTAATTAGTAATATAATTATGTAAAAGTATTAACATAATATATTAGAGCAGAATTAAAAGATTTATTTTATAATCAGACATTATTTTTCCGAACAATCTAATATTATTAACTCGTATATACACAGCGTGCGTCATATATTTGAGAATGACACTCTGATAGACATTGGTATAAAATTAAAAAAAGACGACTTTAATGATTAGTAATTAATAATATATTTATGTGCAACTTTTATAAAAATTTATTAGGACGCAATTAAAAAGCTTATTCTAAAATCGGACATTATTTTCCAAACTAATCTAATACTATTTTCCGGTATATACAACGTGCGTCACGTATTTGAGAACAAAATTTTAAAGACATATAAAATCAAAAAAGAGACGACTTTAATGATTAGGAATTAATAATATATTTATGTGAAACTATTAAAATAACATATTAGAGCAGATTTAAAAGGTTAATTCTATAATCAGAGACTGTTTTTCCGAACGAACTTTTATTATTTTCTCGTATATACGCAGCGTGCGTCATGTATTTGAGAATGACACTCTGAAAGAAATTAGTATAAATTAAAAAAGGAAACGACTTTAAACATAAGGAATTAGTAATATATTTACGAGAAACTATTAAAATAATATATTAGATGAAAATTAAAAGGTTTATTCTATAATCAGACATTATTTTTTCCGAACAACCTAATATTATTTTCCCGTATATACGCAGCGTGCGTCATGTATTTGAGAATGACACTTTGAAAGACATTAGTATAAAATTAAAAAACAGACGACATTAATCATGAGGAATTATGTGAATTGGCAACTAGGCCCCACCCTTTTACAGTGAAAACGATGAAATGTAACCGCAATTTCTACTCCAACAGCTTCTTTTCTCGCACTTCCCGCCTGTGGAATTCCCTTCCGCATGCTTGCTGCCCCGACGGCTATAACCCCCAGGAGTAACGTCAATAGACACCTAACACACTAACCCTCCCATTCTCTCCAACTCTCCACCTATTTACATCCTAACTCGTCTATCGCCCTGTGTAACCCCCTGCGCTATAGGTGGCAGTGGAATGCCTTGCTTGGGGTGACATGATTAAAAAAAAATAAATAAATAAAAAATAGATTTTTTTTTATAATCGTTTCACCCCAAGCAAGGCATTTCACTGCCACTATTGCGCAGGGGGTTACATAGAGGGGAAAGTGGTGAGAAAGTATGGTTAGATATAGGAAATGTCAGTAGGAGGGTGATAGACGGGTAAGGATACCGATAATGAGGGTTGGGTAGATGGTGAGAGTGTTGTGAGAATAGGTGCAAGTTAATGTGATAGGAGGTGTCTATTGACTTTACATTTAAACTCCTGGAGATTGTAGCTGTCGGGAAAGCAGACATGTGGAACGGAATTCCACAGGTGTGAAGCGCCAGAAAAGAAGCTGTTGGAGTAGAATTTACGGTTACATCTTATCTGTTTTACTGTAAAAGGGTGGGACCTAGTTGCTAATCTAGTATCTCGTGTTAATTTCGTACTTAGGCGGCACCAGTGATCTAAGTTCATCGGAGCAGAAGCCGTGAAAGTATTTGTAGAAGAGGCACAGGGAAGCCACATCACGCCGGTGAGAGAGTGGTTGCAGCCGGTCTGCCAAGTCAGTATCGATCACGTTACAGATTCTCCGTTGTATTTTGTCAAGAAGCTCGAGGAGGGTAGCAGGGGCACCCAACCAGATGTGGCAGCTGTATTCAATACACGGGCGGATGGTAGATTTATATATGTGCAGGATAGATTCAGACGGGAAAACTTCCGCGCCCTGCACAGAGAACCGACTTTCATAGCGGCGGATTTGGCAATGGATTCGATATAGTCATTTCATTTGAGGTCCGCTGAGAGTGTAAGGCCAAGGAGGCGTAGTGTTTTACTCTCTGGGAGGCAAGCCTGTTCCATGCTAATGGGAGGTAGATACGATTGTCTGTGGTGGTTAGCTGATAGCAGTTTCGTTTTAGAAGCATTGAAATTTACAAGCCATTTCCTACCCCGAGTCCACTATGGATTGGAGGTCCCTTTCAAGCTCGGAAGCGAAGTTCGCTTTGTCGCCCACACCGGGTTTTTGTATTAGAAAAAATTAAAAGGTTTATTTTAAAATCAGGCATTATTTCCGAACAAGTTAAAAACTATTTATGTGAAACTATTAAAATAATATATTAGTGGAAAATGTTAAGGTTTATTTTATAATCTGACATTATTTCTGAACTAGTTAAAAACTATTTGTGTGAAACTATTAAAATAATATATTAGAAGGAAAATTAAAAGGTTTATTTTATAATCAGACATTATTTCCAAACAAGTTAAAGATGCAATAATTAAGAAATTAGTTATATTAATTAATACCAGTCTTTCTTAAATACTCAGTTCAGATATAAAAAAAAATGTCGGAAAAGCAAACTGTCTTCATTCCATTTCGTGTCAAAGTGGACAGTAAAATGAGGCCAATTCTCAGAGACATAAAATCAATTGAATAACGCTGTTTTTCTCTCTTAAGGGTCTACGGAAGGTGTGAATGACGCATCGGGGATGTCAGTCTCAAGCAGGTGTGAAAATTGGACTATCTGGGGAACAGATGACAGAAAGTG
Organism: Ascarosepion bandense; assembly: GCA_037127315.1. Lineage (NCBI taxonomy): Eukaryota > Metazoa > Mollusca > Cephalopoda > Sepiida > Sepiidae > Ascarosepion > Ascarosepion bandense. The sequence continues at coordinate 2,106,741 of JBBBDQ010001442.1, forward strand.
CGACATAGATATGTGTAAGTGTGTAGAGACACCGAAAAAGGCCTTGAAAAAACTAAGCAAAGTATAACGGTATTTGCACGTAAGCAAATATATAACGAACACGACTGGATTTTTTTAATCATTTCTCCCAAAGCAAGGCAATAAAGTCACTATGACGCATGTGGTTACTGATTGTTAGAGAATACGGATAAATATACTATTCATGGAAGAGAAATAGAAAACGAATAAGAAAACATAAAGGGAATTGTACCCAGCGCCCATAGCTCAGAGGTAGAATTGCCGACTGACGTGAGAGTATTTGTAGAAGAGACACAGGGAAGCCACATCACGCCGGTGAGAGAGTGGTTGCAGCCGGTCTGCCAAGTCAGTATCGATCACGTTACAGATTCTCCGTTGTATTTTGTCAAGAAGCCCAAGGGAGAGTAGCAGGGGCACCCAACCAGATGTGGCAGCTGTATTCAATACACGGGCGGATGGTAGATTTATATATGTGCAGGATAGATTCAGACGGGAGAAACTTCCGGGCCTTGCACAGAGAAGAAACAGATGACAGAAAGTGCGACATAGATATGTGTAAGTTTGTAGAGACACCGAAAAAGGCCTTGAAAAAACTGAGCAAAGTATAACGGTATTTGCACGTAAGCAAATATATAACGAACACGACTGGATTTTTTTAATCATTTCTCCCAAAGCAAGGCAATAAAGTCACTATGACGCATGTGGTTACTGATTGTTAGAGAATACGGATAAATATACTATTCATGGAAGAGAAATAGAAAACGAATAAGAAAACATAAAGGGAATTGTACCCAGGATGTGCGTTGTGGTACAGTGGATATCGGCTCGGAACGAGAAGCCGGGGAGCCGAGTTCGAATTTCAGTTGAATCTATTGTATTCACTTACGCGCAAATACCCTTAGGAAAGGTATTAATCCGTCTCTTCCCTTCCAAGTTATGGATTAAATAGCAGGACAGATTGGGTTCTATAGACTTGGTCGGCAACCAGTCTACCGCAGAAAGCAATGGCAACCTACTGCAGGATAATCTTCTGCCCAGTCAGTCATGTCTCTTTCGAGACATGATCACCCAAGCGTGTATCACGTATGGCACTTAACTGACTGACTGACCCAGCGCCCATAGAGGTAGAATTGCCGACTGACGCCATTTCGGTCGGGTTTTAATCCTTGGTTAAAAACAATCAGATGTCTAACCATACTGATGAGCTGTAATACGGTGAAACAAATCTGTCTGCGGATGACTTGTACTCTGATCAGAGTACAATTAAACAACATTTCTTAGAAAAAACATAGCCGTGTATGTAATACCAGACAGATTTTAGTCAACAATACAATAATCCTCACTCATACACACAGTAAAAAGAAGCTTCAGATATTGGAGGCCATCTACATTAAATCCAAACAACCCACACTTAATAAAATCACGTTTAAATCCGGTCATAACACATTACATTGCATTTAAATATCTGGTTCTGTTAACAATTCACGTGGTGTGACGTCATAAAACCGCATTACAAATTTACGAACTGCGTTTGTTATTTTTGGTAACTGTTGCAGTTGCTTAGCGGAGTTTTATGTCAACACAAGATAAAATCATCGCTGATGGTAGATGTTTTTATGTTAACGTCCTTGTAACCTCTCTGAAGATGGCTCATGTGAGCCGAAAGCTTAAAAACAACTTAATAAAATATTATCCAAATGTTGGAGAATTTTTGTCTTTATTTTCAACTGAAATTAAAGCCAAAATACGACGTTTAGAACGGCTCTTGATTAGACATAATAGACATTCATTGTCTCTTATATTTGCCAGTATGTGTTTAGAAAATTATCTGCTGCCTCGATACACTATATATATATATATATATATATATATATAATCTTTCTCTTCAGTTAAAGAAAATGGTTATTCTGGCAAAATGTTTAGTACCAAATTGAAGTTATATTCTGTGGTCGGATGAAATGAGATAATTAAGCTCATAGAAATGAACTATAGTTTATAACCACTTGAAATGACGTGTTGAATTCTCCTTTATAAATATCATATTGCTCTGAATAACATCCATTGAGCTCTCTATATAGATATAACACTTAATATTATATATTAAGTTAATCTTGTTGGATCATCCTGACCGTTTAAGGACTGGACACACACACACACACACATTATATATATATATATATATATATATATATATATATATATATATATATATATATATATATAAAGAGAAATGAAAAATAAATTCCGACAATGTAAGATAAATAGTTGAGAAACAAAAAATATGGATTTATTGTGGGGTGCGTTGCGGTACAGTGGATATCGACTCGGAACGAGAAACTGGGGAGCCGAGTTCGAATTCCAGTTGAATCCATTGTATTCACTTACGCGCAAATACCCTTGGGAAAGGTATTAATCCGTCTCTTCCTTCTAGTTATGGGTTAAATAGTAGGACAGATTGGGTTCTATACAAATTTTTTTAGTCGGCAACCAAGCAATGGCAACCTACTGCGGGATAATCTTCTGCCCAGTCAGTCATGTTTCGAAAGAGACATGATCGCCCAAGCGTGTATCACGGATGGCACTTAAAGAGAGAGAGAGAGAGCCAACATTATAATGTTTCGGTTGTTGTAACCATCATCAGGGTTTATATTTACTAGTGTGAAGATTTTTTTTGTTGTTACGGCCTGTGAATAGATTCAGAGATGTGATAAAAACTTAAGATTTTAAGGCTGTTTGAAAGAATTGCAGTTTTTATCATATTTCTAAATCTATTCACAAGCCGTAACAACAAAAAAAATCTTCACACTAGTAAATATAAGCCCTGATGATGGTTATAACAACCGAAACATTATAATTTGGCTATCCCACAATAAATCCATATTTTGTTGTTCTCAAATATTTCTCTCTCTCTCTTTCACACACACACACACACACACACACACACACACACACACACACACACACACATATATATATATAAACAAAGTAGACACCATAGTGTAGACCTTAGGATCCTTTTAACCAACATATTATCAAAGGTGCTTGTTGGCGTTGATATTAATGATATACAGGACACGAAATTTAGTAACAGAAAGGAAAATTGAAACACTTTTAAATGTATAATTTTAATTAAACAAATTTTTTTGAAATTACATGACCCGGTAACCAACAAGGAAATTAATATGACAGCATTTTACAAAAACCTTGTTTTATGACATGTAACAATAACAAAAAACGCAGTTCAACAATTATATAAAAAACTTAATGACAATTCCTTGTCTGTTACTTTAATGAAACCTGTATAAAAGAGATATTGTTGCCCAAATACACAATATATATACATATATATATAGGAAAAACTACTAAAAATTTGTAAGTTTAAAAATGTATTTTGCTGGCAGTATTTATTTATTTCTATTATTATATTTGATATTTCATACCGTCCTCGGTCCTTCATCAGAAATAAATGATTTTAAATTTAAATTAGAAACGTTTTCGCGATGAGCGTTCGTAGAGAGATTGTTTACATCACGTGACGCAGAAAGCGACAGATTTTTTTTAATATTTGTAAACGTAAACCGATCTTTAATAATACTTATAAACGTTGTTTTAAAGGAAATGTTTTAAGTGTATCTAAAAATGTTTAACTATTGAAACATTTATAAAGATTCAAAACACCTAAGTCCCTATTTAACCCTAGCCTGTATGTATTTAATTTTAAAATCCAGTATTTAAAATTTTAAAATTAAATACATACATTTATTAAAAACATGATTTTTATTTATGTACTCGTAGAATTTTTCGAAACGAGTATAGCGATAAGTTTACATTTATATATATATTCCGTTATTTTATTCTTAATTTAATCTGTCTCTGTCTATCTATTGCACTCTGTTCATATCTATCTATCTATCTATCTATCTATCTATCTATCTATCTATCTATCTATCTATCTATCTCAGTCTGTTCATATCTATCTATCTATCTATCTCAGTCCCTTCATATCTATCTATCTATCTATCTATCTCAGTCCCTTCATATCTATCTATCTATCTATCTCAGTCTGTTCATATCTATCTATCTATCTCAGTCTGTTCATATCTATCTATCTATCTATCTATCTATCTATCTATCTATCTATCTCAGTCCCTTCATATCTATCTATCTATCTATCTATCTATCTATCTATCTATCTATCTATCTATCTATCTCAGTCTGTCTATCTCTAGTCTATCTATCTATCTATCTATCTATCTATCTCAGTCTGTTCATATCTATCTATCTATCTATCTATCTATCTATCTATCTATCTCAGTCTGTTCTATCTATCTATCTATCTATCTATCTATCACTATCTCAGTTCTATCTATCTATCTATCTATCTATCTATCTATCTATCTATCTATCTATCTCAGTCTGTTCATTATCTATCTATCTATCTCAGTCTGTTCATTTATCTATCTATCTATCTATCTATCTATCTATCTATCTATCTATCTATCTAGTCTGTTCATTATCTATCTATCTATCTCAGTCTGTTCATTATATATCTATCTATCTCAGTCTGTTCATATCTATCTATCTATCTATCTATCTATCTATCTATCTCAGTCTGTTCATATCTATCTATCTATCTATCTGTCTATCTATCTATCTATCTATCTATCTATCTATCTAGCATAATATCACTACATAAAAATTTTCATGTTTCAGTACAATACTGTTCTTCTTCAGGTGATATGTTTAAATAATTGGTGAAAATGCTTTATTTTTTATTATAAGATGAATTCATGGTTATTTAAAAAAATAGTTGTAGTTGGAGAAAATGATTTCGGTGTGTCAATATTGTTTAATCAAAAATGAGAATTATTTAACCATGGAGATTTTATATTTGGATTATGAAAGCGGGCAGGATGACTTGGATCTAGACATGTCATTTTTAATTTTGTCTGGATAAGATACATAGTGGGACCTTAGAGTTTTAAATGGGTAGACAATAATTTTTAACAGGCGGTTGGATTTTAGTTTTTTTTTTATTAAAAATTAGATTTTTATTTACAATTATCTTGTGGGTAACAGGCTGGAATGTTTAAGCCAGAATTAGAATTAAATAAATGGTATACTCAGGTATATTGTATTGAGAACAATAATTAAGTATTGTGTGGGTCATTTATTTTTGTAAAATAATTTTAATTTTTTAAATTATGTTGGAGTATAAGTTATAAATCAAATTTTGTAATTAATTAAGTTTTAAAGAAAATTATTTTGTCTGAGTAAGGTACATAGTAGGACCACACAATACTGAAATAGGTAAATAATTTTTAACAGCAAGTTAAATTTTTAAACTAATTCAGGTGTATTTTTACGTATATCTAGTTTAATGCTGATTCTTATATAAAATGATGAGTAGAGTCATATGATGTCACATAAAATTTATCTTGAGCAACATGATTCCGTGTATTGAAAACCTGAATATTGAGTATCTTGTGAATTTTTTTTTTTAATCCTATCACCCTGAGCAAGGCGGTAACGCCACTGATGTGCAAGGGGCAACGTAATAGTGAAAAGATGGGAAAAGAGAAAACCGGAAACCACATCGTAAACAGGAAACAAGGGACAAGCCTCTTAACCTGTTCAATAGACGAGGGTGGAGTGTGAACCGGGCGATAGATAGATCTATCTACTCCAATATAAAAAAAAGTGAAAAAATTGGAAAAGAGAAAACCGGAAACCACATCCTAA